>QPKB01000009.1:44126724-44203326 GCA_003546025.1 Camphora micrantha
GAATAGGGTAGGGTTTCGTGTTCTACCCTCCTTGAAATCAGATGAGTTGTGGGTCACGAAGAGGAAAAATACAACTAGGATCTCCACGTGCTTGCTAGAAGGTAAAAAGAAGTGGAAGATGAAACATTACAATCCATGGGGAGTGCCTGAGACGAGGTGAGGGAAAGGAGGCAAATGAAAAATGGGGGAAATGAGTTTTGATCAATTGTAAAAAAGGTAAGATGAGCAGCAATATTCCCTCTCATGAAAACTGAAAAAAAACTAAACCAAATCAGGCCTGTCCCCTTTTGATCTTCTATGAGTCTTTAAGGGGATTTTTTTGGTAAAATCTTCTTCTTATTATTATTATATTTTAATTTTTTTGGGTAAATGAAAGTTGGTAAGAGTACCAACTCCCAAACCTTGTATTATAGCCGTCCAAATAGAGTAAAATTACACCCGTACCAAAAAAAAAACCCTCTTTATTCATTGAACAAACTGGTAGTATTCACCCCGAAGATAGGGATGGATCTTTTACAAACATGTTTTTTATTTTAAAATGAAGTTGAAGTTCATGCATTTTACATATTATGTTTTTAGCATCAACAAACCCAAAATCATTGATACCTCGATGGTTTGGGAGGTCTGAATCCTCTGAGTCTTCAACTCGTAGAATCCCTGAATTGAAGGAGTCAAACTCTCACCGTGAGAATCATATGTGCGAAATCCAAACAGCTCAAAATAAATTATAAAATTGGAAGATCTTTCACCCAAACCAAGTCAAAAATTGGCTTCGTGGTCCAATCAAGAATCCCGTTGAATGTATCATTTTCCTTTCTTTCTTTCTTTCTTTCTTATAACCTTCTGTCTTTGTTATTCATCGTATGGTCAATCTCAAGTGGGACCAACTTCTATTGAATTTAAGTTCACGAACTCCCATACATGATGGTGATGACGTTTATTATTAGAAGCTTGGTTCTTGGTAGGCTGGCCAACTATAGAGTTCCACTCCTCCAACTCATGAATTCTATAGGTTAGAAACTCAGGAAGATCTGGATTCTGGACTCATATCCAAGGCTGTAATGGGCCCCTGCTACCCGGTTACCTGATGAACTCAAACTAAAGAAATCTGGGTGGACCATTTTATAGTCCCAGTTAAACCCAAGTAAAACAAGGAGGAGTAAACTATATAAAACTGTATACAGATTTTCTATTTTCAAAAGATTCACTGCCTCTTCTGGCCAGATTCAAAAGGTCTGTATAGTGTACTTGCACGATTATGCTTAAAAGTAAATCGCCTAAATGCCTCCAAATAGGGTTGCAAATAAAACGGTTTCGGGTCAAAATCATACTAGACGCAGACTCAAACCCGTTTCTAAATAACGGGTCCAATTCTAAATTCGGTTTTAACTCGGAACCTATTTTGTTTGTTCTAGATCTGATTCCGATAGAAAAATTCGGGTTCACCTAGAGGACTGGAATCTAGTTCCAAAATTGTTTCTAATTTCTCTTTATTGTTTAGTTTTTTCCCTTAAAATAAACATATCATTCAACTTATAACAGTACATCAAGTCTACTACCTTCAATGTTATATATAAAAACGTCCAAAACAAAATTACTTTTATGGTATAGTTTGCAATATCAAATATTCATATGGCAGGTCTCAGATCCACGAGTCAAAACCTATATGGACCCAAAACCGGACCCGTTTATCAATCGAAATCTAAATTAGATTCCGGACCCATTTATGAACCGAAACTTAAAATAGATTTCAAGCCCGATTATTTACGAGTCGAGACTACTAGATAATCGGATACCCATTTGCAACCCTACCCCCTCGGGCCCCAACTTACCCACAAATTTAGGGATTTTAAGCGACGTTTTTTTTTTTTTTTTTTTTTCCAATAAAAACTCAACTCTTAATTATTACCGTTCAAAAATTAAGAACTCCTAATTAACTTGGTTTCACCTCCCATTCTTGCCATCAAGTTCATATTCATCCCAATTTCTCAAAAATATTGAAAACTATTTAAAATAGGTTCCAAATTGTCACAAATGCAGCCTTTCAATCTCTAACAGGGTTGTCTAATGGACCCACGTCAGCGGGCGCATGAGTCTCTTTCCAAGAGGCTGGGCCCAGTCTAAAACTGGTCTCGATCTCTTATTAAAAAGTAATCTAACATGTTATAGATGCATTCTTTGCTATCAGATATTTAATGCATATAATTCTACTTTCTTCCTCAATTTCTCAATAATATTATCTCAACAAAACAACAAATTCTTTAGCTGTGACCTTGCACAAACGAGAAGAGAACCCACCCGCACATGTGGGAAGCGGAACTCACACATGTGGAGAGAAAACCCACACATATGAAAAGTGAGAACTCATACATGCAAAAGAGTGGGTGGAGACCAGGATTGATCCTTGGTCATCAGGGTGAGCTGTTCTCATTCTCACGAAACAACTCCAAAACTTTGACTCAAGTCAGTAGTCACAAGGTCATGTTGGGATGAATGATACAGCTCGGACCATGATTGTGACCAACTCCTAATGAATTTTTTTTTTTTTTTTTTTTTAAGGACACCTATAATGAGCTTTGCAAATGCATCTAAAAGAGGAAAAGAGTGCCTGTTTCTTTGCAGGACATGTGACAATTCCTATTGGGGGTTAACAAACTCCCCAAATTCTCTTCCCCAGTTGGATTCACAACTGCTCAAGTGAAAAAAGTACTCCTTAGCATTTCTTAAGTAGGAATTTTAAAAATTATATAAGCAACAATCCACAAGGTTGGACTTTCTTAAATCACTGAAATAGAAATTTCCAAATGCTACGAATATCAAACAAATCAACTAACATTGACATCAGATATTCCAAACATATAAAAATTGCATAAAACCCCCAAAAAAACCCGTGGACAATGTATTTGGATTTGATTTATATCAAAACTTCAAAAGTGTCCAACCACATACCTTCCTAGACGGAAAATGACAGAGATTAAGGCCCTAACACTCGAAACAGGAAAAGCCAATAAATAATTTGCTATAACCTTTTTTTTCAATTTACCAACCCTTTTGAACATCACTTGTACATGGAAGTGCATTAACTGGGAAATTAGCAAGCATTTCTATCATATCCAGTCATTTACCAATACAGAACTTGCTAAAGATGCTAGATAACACTTCTTCGGAGATATCAATCCCACTTATCTGCCCCAGGGCCAATGCAGCTTCTCTCAACTCAATTGTCCAAAAATCCAATGGCATTTCCTCCTCGATTGATGATTTTAACCTTGATAGTGCTTCGCTTGTACGCACAAGCTGCTCATATTGCCTCTGATGATGAGTGAAGAAGCCAAATCACTATTGGTTTGTTTTTGTAAGAGCGCAAAATTCAACAGTGACGGGCACATGATCATATAAAAACCACCACCCAAATCTTATATGGATAAGGGCTGTGACTCTGAGAAATGATTCCATGCTTATATCACATATCCATATCCACATTAGAAGAAAACAATCCCTATCTGTATATCTTGCAGAAATTTCACCTGCGGGGGAGCCCCGCACAAAGACAGTATGTATTTTCAATACCTGCCCAGGGAATGAAAATCCCGCATGGGAACTCCCATAGGAAAATCCTGCAGGGGAATGAAACCCCCCTGTATATTTACTCTTTGGGCATTATATCTTGGGATTTGCTTAACTGAAAACCAAATTCCAGAAATTCAAGCTCATACATTCAAAACCAGAAGAAAAACGTCACAAAAGCAGATAAATTACCTGATTTACAGTCCAGCGACGCCCCGCTGCAGGCATCCGGTCAAGCCCCATGATGTCTAATATTGCTGACTCCAATTCCAGTATCCCTTGCCCAGTGAGAGCACATGTATGAACACACTTGCTGAAACTGTTGCTTTTCATCCCAGAGAGCTCGAGAGCAGATGGAGTACAGTCAATTTTGTTAATTACAAGGATCAAGGGTGCTGTGGAACTTGCTAACTTCTGCATTACAGAAGTCACAAAAAAGAAGCATGTTTTTATCATCAGCACAAAATTTTGATAATCAACTTGGTTGTAATATGGATGCATGAAAAAAATTTGTGCAACATTTTTCATTTTATAAGTTTATGCCCGCAATATTTATATTTTGTGTGTATGGAGAGAGAGAGAGAGAGAGAGAGAGAGAGAGAGAGATCCCCATAAAATTGAGGAAACTATTTCTCTATTTTCATGTCTCCTTTTCATGGCACTGTTTATGACTTAAAAAAAAAAAAAAAAAATAGCAGCTCTCATGAAAGAACTTTCAATCCTTGAACCATCCACGTATCCAAATGACCCCTCAGACAATGAACTCACCACAAAGTATTACAAATGCCGCAAAGCAGCATAAGCAAAAATATCAGCTGAAAAATGGATTTATTCAGCTAGGTTTTACTGAAATGATGCTAATAAATAGATATTAGCTGGTCCTGAATTCAAAGTAAAGAAGTCAATGAAACGGTAGAAGTACTGTAGAACAGACATCCAAGTATTACACAAATATTAATGTCCATTCACAGTCGTGACATGGTATCAGAGCCTTCTGCTTAGCCTTCTGCTTCTCCTTCATGCTGACGACTCGTCTGCATCTCAGTCACTCCATGGAGATCATCTGATCTATTTCTAGAAATTCTCAAACCATCTCAGATCATCTGTCGCCTGGCCATATCAATCAGTGGCCCACCTGCGATCATCATGGACTGTCCCAGAATCCTTACAGCAGTGGTCGACTCCCTATCCTGGTATTTTTGAAGATTTTTTCATCATTTTTCCAAGATCAGAGGTAGGCCATTTGTCCCGATTTGTGATTTCCCAGTTCTTTAAGATAGTTTTGATCACAGCCGTACAAAATCTTGGATTGTGGATGGATTTTGATAGTTTTGATCACAGCCGTACAAAATCTTGGATTGTGGATGGATTTTGCTGAATCTTGCATTGCTGGAAAGATAATTTGATTATACTTGAACATTATTGATCTGATTCTCCATCATATCAAGCTGTGGGCCCCACGCAGAGCATTAGAAGTCCAAATACAGGTCGCTTGGACCTATATTTTTTGATTTCTGCTCTGTCTCCAGTCATCTCTGGTTTCCACCTTCTGATTTCTGCACGCTTCTTGGATTTCTGAAGAATTTTCCCTGAATCTCCAGTCCAGTTGTCCGTGATCATCCCTGATTGTCTCAGATCTGACGTGGCCCACCTGCGATCATCATCTGCTTCTCAGCTGACACAGCCCATCTTGGTCGCCTGGATTTATACATCTTTATGAAGATTTTCTCAAGATTTATGGATCATCAGAGGTAGGCCATCTACCAATTTTTGTAGATCGTCAGTTTTGTCCATATCTTTTTATCTCAGCCGTCCAAAAGTTCGGATTTGGATTCATTCTACCTGAGACCACTTCCAATAGTTGCAGAAATTTACTGTGCACCCATCCTCATCCTCAGATCTGTAAACAGATCATTTGGTGGGGCCCACGTACAGATCTACACAGTGACGACTGGGTCCTGGTTTCTTCTGTGCCTTCTGGGAACTGTTCTAGACCAATTTTTGTGCACAATTTTTTGTCCACTATTTATTTTGTGGCTTTTGAGAACTGGCTGCGGGGCCTGCTAGTACATTTTGAGTTCTAATTATGGATAAAAAGTGAACATTACCTGATTAAATTCAATGGGACAAATTACTCATCATGGGCATTCCAATTCCAAATATACCTTAAGGGAAAAGAGTTATGGGGCCATGTTGACGGGACTGATCCTAAACCTTTAGAGGATGTCAAAGCGATATCTAAATGGGAAACCAATGATGCTCAAATCATGACTTGGCTTCTGGGGTCAGTTGACCCACAATACATTCTGAATCTCCGGCCCTATAAAACAGCAAAAGGAATGTGGGACTATCTCCGACAGGTGTATCAACAAGATAACTCCGCAAGACGTTTCCACTTAGAACATGAGCTATCTCAGTTTAATCAGGGAACAATGTCCATCCAAGACTATTACTCTCATTTTATTCAATTATGGACGGACTATACTGAGATCATTTACTCAAGTCTACCTGATGCTTCGATTGTGGTGGTTCAAGGCATTCATTCCACTAGTCAGCGGGATCAATTCTTGATGAAACTGAGGTCTGAATTTGAACATGTTCGGTCAAATCTGATGAGCAGGGTGCCTTCCCCATCTATTGATTCATGCTTAGGAGAGCTTCTTCGCGAGGAACAACGTCTTACAACCCAAGCTACTCTTCAAAAAGTTATTTCTCCAGGATCACTGCCTACTGCCTACCTGGCTCGTCCCAAACAGCAAACCAGAGACATGACCAAAGTACAGTGTTATTCTTGTCAGAAGTATGGCCATGTCGCCACTCAATGCAATCAGAAATTCTGCTCTTACTGCAAACGCAAAGGCCATGTTCTTCCGGAATGTCGGCGTCGTGCTCAGTCTTCCTCACAAAAGGCTAATCTAGCAACCCTGGATGCGTCCCCTTCTACAGTTAGTCCTGCTGCCAATACAGTCATGCCTGCTCAGCTTCTTTCTTCATCATCTCTTACCCCTGACATGGTTCAACAGATGATAGTAAATGCCTTTTATGCTCATGGTCTCTCAGGTAAACCCAAACATTCAACCTCTACCTGGTATATGAATTCGGGGGCTTCTAATCATATGACCCACTCTTTTGATAATTTATCTCAAGTAAAGCCTTATGATGGAAATCTCCGAATCAATACCGCAGATGGTGGCAGTATCCCCATTACTGCCATCGGTGAGATCTCTCATCCCTTACCTTTGAGTCATGTCTTTCTTTCTCCTTAGTTATCTACAAATTTATTATCTGTTGGACAATTAGTTGATAACCATTGCTCTATCTCGTTTTCGCGTTATGGTTGTGTAATACAGGATCAAGCATCGGGGGAGGTGATAGCGAAGGGACCTAAGTGTGACCGTCTTTTTCCGCTACAACTTTCTACACAAGATCGGAATTTGGTTGCATCTGCTTTGTTTTCTGCTTCTAGTTTACACGAGCCAACTATGGCACAATAAATTAGGCCATCCTAATTCTCATACTTTGTTGTCTTTATTTCAATCTGGTTTGCTTAATGATAATAAACTATCTCTTAAAGATGTTTCTTTTGATTGCTCTAGTTGTAAATTGAGCAAGAGTAAGACTCTTCCTTTTCCTATCAGTACCTCATTATCATTGAAATGCTTTGATCTTGTTCATAGTGATGTATGGGGTATAGCCCCTGTCATCTCTCATTCTCAGTTTAAGTATTTTGTTACATTTATTGATGATTACAGTCGATTCACATGGATTTATTTCTTACATTCTAAATCTGAGGTGTTTGTTACTTTTAAAATTTTCTTAGCTTATGTGGAAAATCACTTCTCCACATCCATTAAAACACTTCGCACAGATTCCGGTGGTGAATATGTTTCTAATGAGTTTTAGAATTTTTTGCAAAACAAAGGGATCATTTCTCAAAAATCTTGTCCTTATACACCACAACAAAATGGTGTGTCTGAGAGAAAAAATCGACACCTTCTGGACATTATTAGGTCACTTCTCTTAGAATCCTCTATTCCACCAAAATTTTGGCCTGAAGCTCTATCAACAGCAGTTCATATTATTAATAGACTACCATCACCTCGTATAGCGAATGAGACACCTTATTTTCGCTTATTTCAGAAGCATCCTACTTATTCTCATCTCCATACTTTTGGATGTGTATGTTTTGTTCTTCTTCCCCAAGTTGAACGAACAAAACTATCTGCTCAATCATCTAAGTGTGCTTTTCTAGGCTATGCGACTGACCACGAAGGATTTTTCTGTTATGATCCTAAGGTGCGACGTATCAAAACCTCTCGTAATGTTGTGTTTTTTGAAAATCAGTATTTTTTTCAACATCATTTAGATCATGATAATCCTATTGTGTTTTCCCGTGTTCCTGACTTTTGTGATAATCCTGTTCCTTCTTCGGACTCTATCAAGCCTTTACTTGTGTATGAAAGGCGTCGGCGGGAAAATACGATTGCACCTGAGCCTCCTGATTTGTCAGCTTCCTCGGCACTTGACCCAGCTCCTGCTCCAGACATTCCCCAGTCAGTTCCTCTTCGTCGATCCTCTAGGATTTCCCGCCCCCCTGATCGGTTTGGTTTTACACATACATCCTTATTTGCTACTTTGTCTTCTGTTCACATTCCTAATCATTTTTCTCAAGCAGTGCAACATGAATGTTGGCGGCAGGCCATGCAGGAAGAACTTGACGCACTCAAAATGAATCACACCCGGGATGTAGTTCCCTGTCCTCCGTCCATCAAACCCATTGGTTGTAAATGGGTTTACTCTATCAAGCTACATTCTGATGGTACTCTGGCGCGTTATAAGGCTCGATTAGTGGCAGTTGGCAACCGTCAGGAGTATGGTAATGACTATGATGAGACCTTTGCTCCGGTGGCCAAGATGACAACGGTGCGTACTATTCTTGCTATTGCCGCATCACGCTCATGGCCTCTTTATCAGATGGATGTTAAGAATGCCTTCCTCCATGGAGATCTTAAAGAGGAAGTCTACATGCGTCTTCCTCAAGGATATGATACTACTTCTGAAAACGAGGTGGCACGGCTCCGTCACTCGCTCTATGGACTCAAACAAGCACCCAGAGCTTGGTTTGAAAATTTTCGGTCTATTCTGCTTCATCTTGAATTTGCTCAAAGTCCCTATGATCCTTCACTGTTCCTGAATAACACTGCTCAAGCTACCACCATCCTTCTAGTATATGTGGATGATATCATCATCACCAGGCACTCACAGTAACATGATCCATCGTCTTCAATCCTCACTTCAATCTGCATTCCATATGAAAGACCTTGGTCCTTTAACATATTTCTTGGGTCTTGAGGTACAACAGTCTAGGAAGGGACTGTTTTTACATCAGCATAAGTATGCTACTGATCTTATTGATCTTGCTGGCCAAAAGGATCCATTAGAAGTCAATGTGAAACTCCGGTCCGATGATGGGGCTCTCCTCTCTGACCCCACCTCCTACAGACGATTAGTCGGGAGACTAGTCTACTTGACCATCACTCGGCCCAACATCTCATATGCTATGAATGTTGTTAGTCAATTCATGCAAGCACCACGGCATCACCATCTAGTTGCTGTCAAACGGATTATTCGGTACCTTCTTGGTTCTCCGACACGAGGCTTGGTTTTTCCAGTTGGCACACCACTCACCCTCAATGCTTATTCTGATGCCGACTGGGCCGGATGCCCGGATACTCGTCGATCCACTACAGGCTGGTGTATGTATTTGGGTGAATCGCTCATCTCTTGGAAATGCAAAAAGCAGGAAAGGGTCTCCGGATCTTCCACTGAATCCGAATATCGTGCCATATCCTCTGCTTGTTCTGAGATCCTTTGGCTTCGTGGCTTACTTGCAAATCTGGGGTTTCCTCAGACCTCTGCTACCCCACTTCATGCGGACAATACTAGTTTCATCCGTATCACTGAGAATCCAGTCTTTCATGAAAGGACCAAGCATATTGAAGTGGATTGTCATTTTATTCGAGATGAATATGATCGCAAGGTCAATAGTCTTCCACATGTTTCCAGTGAACTCCAACTTGCGGATATCTTCACCAAAGGACTGCCTTGGCCACACCATGAGTTCTTGATTCGCAAATTGATGTTGTTTGACCATCATCAATTTGAGGGGGGGTGTTAACACTAGTGATACAAAGCCCACCAGGCCCAGGCCCATTCATTGTAACAAATTAACCCATCATATGGGATACGTTTAGGATATACTCAAATCACTGTAACAGCTTTCATTCCATAACAAATAGATTGTATCAAGATTTGAATTGCCTTGATTAAGGCTAAATGAGATTATAAAAGGGATGGGAGGATCGTCCATGAGAGGGATCCAAGTATTACACAAATATTAATGTCCATTCACTGTCGTGACACAGACAAGGGTGGTGAGACCTGATTAAATTGAATACGCTCAAGAAGCTTTGTGTCGTCAGCTGTCCAACCATCAACCGCACTTATTGTCATCATGATCACATCAGCACCCCGGGCCACTGCTTCTGACCTTTGTACGCCTGCAAATAAGATGGTAAACAATAAGTTTAAGAACTAATATAAGTTTTCCCCTTCGACCTTTTGAAGACAATATGAGTTGAGAAACTTAAACTTCCACTCATATTCTATTCTAAAGAAAAGATGACCCCACCAATCCTCTCCACAACATCCTCAGTCTCTCTGATTCCAGCAGTATCAAGAAGAGTCACAGGAATCCCGTTAACTGTCACACCAGCTTCAACCACATCCCTGGTGGTTCCAGCAATTTCTGTAACTATTGCTCTGTCACTCTGCATGCTAGAAAAGCAAAGCATCAATAAATAAGAAATCAATTTACACATAAACATGAAAAGTTAAACATTACATTAACTAATATCAGCCTTTCAGACTTTGTCCAACCAAGAAAAGATGGTAGATGCTTAGAATGAATATTTAACCCATAGACTTGATTATTGAGATAAAGAATGCATTGAGACTTTGCTGGTTTTATCTTTAAAAAAAAAAAGTCAACCTCAGAAACAACTTGTGGAACTTACTTTGCTCCAAGCATTGAGGAGGCTTGATTTCCCAACATTTGGCCGCCCAACAATTGCAATCTGCCAAATTTTGAATACACGTAAGAATAAATATATAAATAAACCCCTCCTATGTATCAATTTGCACAGCTGAACTCTAAACACGGATAAGCACATCAACATTTAAATATTTCTGAGCTAATTCTAATGAAGTCAACATTAAGAATGTTCGACATATCTATAACAGATGGTACCTGTAATCCAGATTGTAGAAGCTTATCATAGTTGGCAGTGTCCAATGCCTGTTGCACATCTTGCCGCATAGCACCTATTTTATCCATTAAAATATTGGAGTCCAGTGGTGGCATTTCATCATCAAAATCCAGCCGAGCTTCAATTTCAACAAGCAACTCAATGCACTGCATTCTCAATGACTTCACTAAAGAAGAGAAGCCCCCCTATCACATAATATGGTACTGCCTTGCTCATCAGATTGTCTACTGAGAATTACATAATCTCTATTTTTCTTTGTTGGAAGGTACTGAGAACTACATAATCAAAATATAAGCAGAACAATTCAATGAATTGTGAGGAAGAACAGAGAAGTTATTTCTTAGTTGATTATTTATGTTTCCAGAAGCAAAATCAGTGGGTAAAAATAAAATATAAGCTTTATAGGCGCTGAAATATAAAACTTGATAAATGCTTCACACTGCATCACAAACATAAGCACATGCCTGAATCCCTGCCAATGCAGCATCGGCGGCAGCCACAGACTTGGCTGAAATAAGTTTACCAACATTTTCAGCTTGTGACAGATCTAAACGTCCATTCAGAAACGCACGAAGAGTGAACTCGCCTGACAAAAGATGAGAAACATGACATCAGAAAATTCATTTTAATACCCTTATAATGTGGGTCAAACTAAAGCAAACAATATTAATAGACAAAAAAATCATAGAATACAAGCCAAGTCCTCTTTAAATCACCAGGTTTCCAACTTCCAAAACATTATAAACACATTCATGCTGCAGTACAGTTACATTACATGCACTTGCATTTTGCATCAGAGGAATGACCATGAACACTTAACATCTTTGCAGAATTTCTACACTAATCATTCTTCGAATCTTGCAAATCTCACCCATTTGAACAAAAGGGACAAATCACCCACTGATTGGCACACACACATCAACCCATCATCAAGTGTGTTGGCTCCTTTCTCATAATCATGTTTATTAAACACATAATGACATTGTGAAGTAACACCCTTGGGTTTATCATGTAAAACAGGAGTGCAAAACTTTAACATAACTGCTAGAAATTTCACAACTTTTGAGTCCCTCATAAAGTAAATAATTTATCACTTAACAAAGTTACTCAGACATAGCAGAAAAGTAAGCAGCACAAGAAAAGGCAAGAAGAAACCAACCAGGCTCTGCAAGCTTTGCCCCTGCCTCTAGACAAGCTCTTAATAAGCGATGCAGGCACACTTCACTCCCATGGCACTGAAGCTCCACCACATCTTCTCTAGTATATGATCTTGGCGCCAACATGGGTATTGCTAAAACCTAATAAAACAAAACCCCAAAAGAATTCTAAAAGTTATACATATATAAGCAAAGAGCAAAAATCACCAAACTTATGGGAAAACCCCACGACCATGACATTTCACAATAACATTAGGCCTTGTTTGTTTGCATTAGATGGAGAAAAGAGATTGAACTGTGGGAATTTAAACAAACACCTCATCGACAACATTTCCATGGAGATCCGTAACCACCCCATACTCCACAAAGTGGCTTCTGGGGCTCCACATTCCCTCCTCCTTCTTCCTCTTCGAACTCGCCGGCTGAAAAATACGTCCGGCTATAGCCACCGCCGACGGGCCCGATAACCGAACAATCCCGACCGCTCCGGGGCGACCGCCCAAGGAAGTGACGATGGCAGCAATTGTGCTGGAACTGTCGATGCTTTCGCCGTTAGGGTTTGGACCCAAGCGCTCATCTTTCGGAAAAAGCAGAGTTCTTTCTGCAAAAGAAGAGAAGAAACGATTGGTTGAAGGGGATATATCAAAAAAAAAAAAAAATGCAATTTTGGGGGTTTTCGAGAGTGGAAAGCGTAAATTTACCTGGTTGGGAAAGATGAGATTTTGCGATTAGGGTTTTGGATTTGAAGATGGGAGAGAAGGAAAGAGGGTTTTTTCTAGGGTTTGCGAGGAGGCTGTAAGAGGGTTTTGGTGTGGAGAAGAAGTAGAAGAAGAGACGATAGAAGCGAAGGAGAGCAGTAGCCATTGAAGTGAGGGTTTGAAGCTATCCATAGTTTTGAGTTTATAGCTATTTATTTAAACTGTTGTGGGGCCCACATGGAACCATGGCCATATCCATTACTTGGTCCAGCATCTTCATTGTTTGCATTTTAATGTTTCTTTGATCATGTAGATTATGTGAATCGAAAAAAATATTGTTTCTACCATTACAATATTATATCTTTGATTCCTGTAGACTACGTGAACAGATTATTCACATTTTTAGGAATCATAAAAGGTGGATTTATTTATTTTAGATTAGTTTTCTCCCTAATTATATTTTTAAAAAACCCCAAGTTTTCTAATTACCTTTTTATTCTAAAGAACGCTAATGAGGAAGAAAGGGAGACAACTATCTTCATCTACTTTAAGTTCTAAATTACATTGATTTTAAAGTTGTTTGTTTTTATTATTATTTAATATTCTTTTTTGGCCACTCTTACTGACTAAAGAAGTTTTAAATTCTCATTTCAACATTTGGTTGTTCTTTCCATAGTTTTTCTGCCCATTTTCAATTAATAAAAAAGATATAAGTTTTGAATTCATATTCTTATTTTTCCTATTCACTTTGTACCTTTTTCTAGTATTTTTCTTTTTACAGAGTGCAATATCTCCTACTATTTTTGTGTTTTCATCTCTTATCATTAGCAAGAGTATTTTTCTTTTACCATAAATTCTTTATCTTCATTCTCATCTTATCTTCTTCTAAAATTCTTAAAATAAAAATAGTATATTCTTTTCTCAAGTTTAAAGTATTATATTAATTTAATATATTTTTAAGTTTTAATTACTTTTTACGGGGCCTCCTTATTAGATTTTCATCCTTATATCTCTCACAATCCAATCAATTATAATTGTTTAATGGTTATTATTTTTTAAAATAGGCACACAAAATAGAAAGAAAAAGTATGATGTATTAATTATCTACAAAATAATAGATGGGCCATTGAGTATTATTTAATGCCTCAGTTTTTTCTAATTTACATCAAGAAATATTGTAGATTCCCATAAAATGCAAAACTAGGCTTATCAAAAGGCTTACCGTACATTGGGGGTATACTTGAATTTGGGGGTATACTTGAATTTGGAGGATACTTTATTTTGCAGGATTTCCTCCACTCGAAAGGGAGGAAAAGTTGTCAGCCATGTATATATTTTGCAAAATTTCCTCCATTCAAAAAGGGAGGAAAAGTTGTTTTCTATAGGTTAGGGGTGTTCATGGACCGGGCCCAGCCTGATTTGGGCTGGGCTCGGACATTACATTTCAGCCCGTTTAATAGGCGGGCCGGACTTGGACTGAGTACAAAGCCTGGACCGATTAAAAAATTGATAGAAGGAAGTTGTAGAGCATGGGATTTGAACAATGGTACTTTTAAACTGAGCTACACTAAATATTGCATAATTATCTCTATTTAAAAGTTATGTATTAATCCTGGGCTGGGCACGGGCTCACAAGTTTCCAAGCGGACCGGGCTAGGGTCGACCAATATCTTACAGCCCGATTCAGGCCGTGCCTAGCTTTAAAAACCAGGCTGGCCCTGGATCTTCTGTAGCCCGGCCAAGCCCGACCCATGAACACCCCTAGCTTACCACCTTTATTTTTCAAGTTATCCTCAGTTCTACAGAGAGGAAAAGTTATTCGCTTCTATAAAACATCCAGAAGTTTGAATACAAAAATTCAATCTCCAATGAGAAAATCCGAAGTAGTTTCAACGTAAGGGTCATATATGATGAACTAAAAATAAGGGAAAATTCTTACTGTGTTATAAGTTATGTATCCCACTTGAGATGAGTTAGGTTAGAATCCTATTGTAATTAGGAGGTTACTTTGCCTATAAATAGGCATTTGTCCCTTGTATTTATGCATATTTGAGATAATAGAAGAAACTCTCCCTCTCTTCTCCCTCTAATCTTCTTGAAAATTTTTAAAGAATCATAACTTCGTAGGTGACTGAGATTGGATTAGTTAGGATTCCTAAACTATGTCTCTTAAAGAGCCCGAATAAGTTTTCAAATTTATTCAAAAATTCTTGAATTTAAAGTTTCCTATTTGATAGACAAAACCATTGTAGAGATTATTTGATTTGAAATTCTCTTTGTTGGGAGATTAAAGATTTCTATGCCTATAACCCCCTTCATCCATGGTCCATAAGTTTATTAACTTTATATTAAAGAAGAAATTTGACCCTCAACCCACCGGTCTATTCCATTCGGATCGGCAATAATTCATATTTGCGGCCCAATTGAACCGTTGGATACCTAGAAGTCTTGGGCCCATTTGATTGCATGGAGCTCGATACACAAAAATCCATGGCAAATGGGTACGGGTGGGGTGACACTATCATGGTGAAGGTGGGGCCATGGACTCATGAGAAATCTTGGAAAACCCACCAAAATTGAATACATCAAAAGACTTCGTCAAGTAAGTTCCAACAAAGATTATTAAAGAGGTTAGAGGAGAAGGATATAAGGTGGAAGGGCCTCCAAGGGAATATTAAAGAGGTTAGAGCTGAAACATATAAGATAGAGAGGTAGATGGAGTCATCCCCGTATTAGGATTTCAATTACTAGGGTGATGACTTGGTATTCATTTTCCAATCTGCACCTTAAGTCATTTTGAATCAAAGGGGAGACAATTTGATGGTCTTTATTTTTTTAATTTATATTTGAACATTCAATTTAAACCACTTTAGGAAATATAAATCTTATAAATCTTATATATTCAGAGGAAATATATATATTCAAGTGAGAACTAGTTCTCACCTATCATATGAGAACTTTTTTGCTAGTATAATATGTTCTCCATAAAAAAGTTTTCAAATAATATATGAGGACTAGTTCTTACTTAAATATTATCTTATATTCAGTTACACTTCAAGGAACACAAATATATCAATTGGTTAAACAATATTAGGTGGAGATGAGGATAAGACTTGACTTTTCTAGAATTTAAATTAATGAGATGATGATTGAGTTTTTTATTAATCTCAATAATCTAAAATCTAATAAAAAGAGTTTTTTTATGGCCATTTATTGGATCTTCACGTTCCTTCTCCAATTGTAACTACTTTAATCGATCCAAGAGAGCGGAACTCGGCCAAAATCGTACTGAGTGCAACCCGGGCTGACGCAGTTTAAGCGGGGTACCCAAACTTTTGGAGTTGGTATGCTTTTACAAGGATATAGCAGTTAAAAAATCTACATAATTGGAAGATAGGGTTGTTGCATATTTTATGCAAAATACAACTTCACAGCGCACCCAACCCAACCATATCCATGTGAATGGTCCCCAACTCCCACCACCCACTGTCTTTCTCATGCACTCTCCCAATAAACCATCCTAATTCATTCTCTGCTTCATCACTCATCACCCATGACCATTGACAAGTAAGTAATAAATTTATTCCTTCCTCTGTTATTGCTAGATTACAAAGCACACACTTCACTCTCTCTCTCTAGTGTTAGTAGTGTTGGTCTCTTATTGAGTCATGTGAAAACACCAGGTTTCCTTCTTTTTCTACTTTCATGGATCTTCTGATTTGAGGGACTCGGGTTAGTTTTGGTGTTCTTATGCTTCTTCCATCGTCTTTGGTGCCCATGTCATCACAGCATCACCGACAGTCAGAAATATATTGTCTTGGCCGATCAGGTCTGGGAATTTTGAGGCATGCAGCTTGTTGATCACCACTTGCCCAGGATTTGCTAGAAGAAGCTGCAAGAAAAATAATAGCTGGGTCAGTATCTCCTCTCTCTCTCTCTCTCTCTCTCTCTCTCATTGTTTTTGTTTTTCTTTTTTTTTTTTGCTCAAAAACAGTATCGACATTTTAGTATACAATCTTAAAGCTAGCACATGATACTGGGAAAGGATGAGTGTTCAACCTGTATTATATTTATGTAAGCTATCAACTCCTATAAAGCCATCAATTCCAATCCTTAAAAAAGCCCTATTCAACCAGTCAAATCCATGCTGAGGGGCAGATGAATTGTTCAGATTTCCCACACCCACACCTGACACCACACACCCCATGTATGTGTTAAGAGGGACTGATAGCTCAGATCTAAGGGTCTTTATCCTTATCCTTTGTCCATGATGATTAACCTTTACTTATTTTTTATTATCAAATAATGGGTGGAAATTGGTGGCATTTGTAATTTGAGGAATTTCTACTCTTGCTTCACTTTGACATGGCACATGCGGCGATTGTGTAGTTGCTCACCTGAACTTCTCTCTTCTGGAGACTCCTGTACAACTCTTCCAAGGCATGGATGCCACTGGTGTCGAATGTCTGTAACGGCTGAACAAACCAAAAAAAAAAAAAACTAAAAAAGATGAGCTCAGAGTCAAATGAATTCAAACTACTCACTACTCTGCTGTGGAATGATTACTCACGTGACATTTCGACGATCAAGAACTGGATTCTTGGTTGATTGTTGGCTATAAGTTGTTCCTCTTCGTCACTTAGCCATCTTAGGATCCTGCAAGAGTCGTTAATCATTCTTAATAGTCAATACCTAACAAACATGCAACTAATATACTTGTAACTATTTTTTATTATTAGAATATTTCTCAAACCTATTTTAATTACCTTAGGAATCAACATCAATTCCCTATCCTATTTATCTAGATCATAAACATACTTAAAATTAGTAAATATATACATCAGATGACTGGATCAGGCTAAGTTGTTGATGATGATATATGTATTTATTTAGAGTCATTTAAATATTTAATATAGGTCTCTTGCCTATCCCCATGAGACTCAGGCATGTGGACCAATTACATAGTCTATTTTTCGAGCATAAACACTTAAAATAACAATATCATGGTTGTTTTGTCTCCGTTTGGTTATCTTAAACCAATAGATTTGGTTCTCACATTTATGGATTTTTTTGTTGCGTCTAAAACAACGACTCCTTTCAAAATCACATACGAAGCTAGAGTCGTAAAGATAGGCACTTGCATTGTGCACAAACTCCGAATAGGTTGGAAACACAAATGGGAGTTTTGGACCTCATAACATGTTAACATAAAAGATCATGATAAAAAAAAGAGGAAAACATGATATCAAACAAATGGTACTTATTCTTATATACTGAAAAAAAAAAAAAAAAATGGTACTTAGTCACAACTTTGTCCCTAATAATAGAATCAATGACTTGATTGATAAATAAAAAGAAAATCTTGAAACAAACAAATCAACTGAAGTTTTCAAATAAAGGAAGGTAAGTACCTCTCCCGGACATAGTTGGAGTTGGAGAAGTATATTGCAGAATCTACTCTTACAATCAGCATACCAGGAACTTTCCTCGCGTCGGGATATTGTTCAACATTGCGGTATATCGCTGTCCTTGGAAGGTTTCCAAGTATAGCTGTCCGTGGTCTTGTCACTTGCCAAAGTATTTTTGCAAATGAAACTGAAACCTATTAGAAAGAGATTCTGTATACAGATTAGTGCATGCAAAGTTTATGTCCTGACAAACGAAAAGAAGTCAAGCAGTGCAATCTGCTTCATACCGCTATCAAGAGTCCAATCTCAACAGATACAAAAATCACACCGAAGAAAGCTCCCATGCAGGCAATGAAGTCGAATTTATCGATTTTCCATATAAGAATTGCTGCCTCATAGTCGATTAGTCCAATAACAGCAGAGATAATGATTGATGCAAGAATGGCATTTGGGGTGTACTTGAAAAGGGGTGTGATCAGCAATAGAGTTAGCATTACTACTACTGACATCACGATGTTAGAAACAGCTGTATTGCAACCTGCCATGTAATTCACTGCAGAACGGGAGAAAGAACCTGCAAGGGAGGAGACCATTAGAATGGTATAATAAATACCAAGAGATGTGAAACATTAGATATGTGCGAGTTTACACATAAGACTATAAGAGATGAAGGGGAATTATAGGATCATTGAGCCTTCAGTTTGTGCATGTGAGGTCCCACAGTTCAGAAGTCCAGGACGTCAAGATGATGGGTGCCAGCATTGACTGACCATGCCTCAAAAATATCAAGATTTGGAAAACTCTAGCCATTCCCCAGTCTAGACTTTCTGTCAGTTGAGTATGAACTGTTTTGGTATTCTTCTCCACACCATCAAATTGTGGAAATTAAAGGGTTCGGCTTGTTCCGTGATCAAGATCTATGGATTATCCCCTTTGGTTTCATTGTCTAAGGGTACCTCGCATATACTGGGTTCAAGGATAATAAAATTCCTCTGGGATGAATTAGCTTTACCTGTTGCCACATAGCAAGAAGTCATTGAGCCAGCAACATTCATCACCCCAAGGGCTACCATTTCTCTATTCCCATCTATCTGATAGTCCTTCATGGCTGCAAATGTTCGTCCAATTGCCGTAGCTTCCTGATAGACCCACAAATCTTTTCTTTTTAGCATAGGGATATTCAGTCATTCTAAAAGTAGGACTGTGGAGTTTGGAATTGGCATACTGTTAACGCTATCAATCCTGCAACGGCGCCTATTCTGAAACCTTTAGCAGCAAATTTCCCCGTGAAATGGATTTGTTTAAAGGAAGATGGATTTATTCCCTTAGTTATATCTCTCACCTTAAATCAAGAAAACTATTGTTAGTTCAACAGCTTCAGATGTTCAGATATTTTGTACTAATCAAAGCTCATGACTTACAATTTGAACACCATGTTTATCAGCACGTGTGATGTAGACAAAAAAGGTGGAGACTATAACAGAGATCAGAGGAGCAATTGCAGGAACCCAGAAAAGGTTCTTCCTCTTCTTACCCTGTTACATTGATCATGTAAGAAATGGTAAAAGATTCCGCATACATAAAATTCATTGTATAACAAATGAAAGACAACTCTTACAATGTACTTGGCAAATAGGAGGAAGGCCAAGAACACTGAACCTATGAGTATCGTCTGCCAATTCCACTGCAAATGTAGTAACAGTAACAGTTAACAAGAGGAAGTAATAGTCCAAGTGTTAAAAAATTATTGGCTCAGTTTCAGCCTGAATCAATAAAAACCAACCCAATTCAACAAAAACGCCTATGATTAATCTGTAAATGCTTGCAGCAATATTATGATTGAGAGTTACGTAATGTCCTTACCCCATGGTGGACAGATCCCCAGACTGAATGCATGACTGAAACGATATCTGACTTCTTTGTAAATTTCTTTATGCCAAGGAAACCTTTGAGCTGTTGCAAGGCAATTGTAACAGCCGACCCTCCCATGAATCCAACAATAGCAGCATGGGACAGAAAGTCAATCAAGAAGCCCAACCTGTACATTCAACAAAAGTTGTTAGCATGGAGCATAAATGTTAAATTCCTATAAAAAAACAAAACAATATTAAATACTGGTTATCAAATGAAGGAGACAAAAGAGGATAAACGAGAAGCAGGCGACTTCCCTCTGAATACAACTCTTAAGTCTCTTTGAGGCTTCCACTTAGGTATGCTAAGGGTGCATTTGGATATACCAAAAACAAGAAATTAATCAGACAACTTTGGAAGAAATGGTCACTGTCTGTTGGCGGGGCATTAGGTGCTATGATGCTCAGACATGGATATAGGTAGCAGCCATATGGCTGCACTTTATGAAAGCCTGGAGCCAGGAAATGATAGCGGTATCCTATCCATAGTATGACATTTTTATATGTCTTTGTTAAGATCACTAGTAGATTTCTGACAAGGCAAGTAACTTTATTGTTTCATATAAAAAAAAACTTTGTTTTTTCTCTTTAGAACCTTTCGAATTAATGAAATTATCAGCATGGACAATCCTTTCAAACAATTTCATTTTAAAAAAGTAGGAAAAATAATAGAATTGCATGAAATAATTTAGCAAAGTAGGATACACTACACCCATAGTAATATACTACAAGGATGTGGGTATGCTAGGAATGTACAATTATCTGGATACGAAGATTATGAGAAAGACAGAGTGGTAATCAGAAGTGCTGTTGGGATGGATACTGTATGAGTGACTTTCTGTTCCCAAATTATTATGTGACAAACTACCAAGAGTTGCATGGATGTGTGAAGTCAGATGAAAAGTATCCCACTTAATGTGATCTTCAATCCTCATGCCTCCCAATGCACAAAAGAATGGATAAGCAATTTATGACAAGTTTTGACAACTGATTTCCAATTGGGATTCATCCAAACACACCCGGATTGAAAAGGTGTGTCTTGTAGTGGGTAGCATCTGGTTCAAAAAGAGACTGATTGGAAGACCATAGCTACCTGATTCAAGGGCCCGAATACACACACATGGAAATACTTGAGTCAACTGTCCATTTTTGGGTCCTAGGTTAAAAATTACCCTTCATTAGGGCCTGAATTCTTACTTTTCAGTAAGAATAGATAGTCTTGCATACCTCAAAAATCCTAGGGTAGCTTGAGTGATACCAGCAAAGAAAGTTGCTGTGAATGCAAGCCTCGTATATTCAGCGGGATTATTAGATGGATCAACCTCATTCTGGAGCAGAATTCCCAGCAACAGAGACACAACTGCTACAGGTCCAATGGCAATATCTCTTGAGCTTCCCATGCATGCATAAACCAGTGGTGGAACAAAGCTAGAATCTGCCGTTATAAATGCAAGAAAGAATTTTCATAAAAAATATAAGCAGACTTCAGATTTATGACAATGTTAAAAAGTATAAGCTAACTTATGGTGTATTCAATGGATCCAAAAGGATCCAAACCACAACTAATATGAATATTTTGGAAGAACGAAAGGTAGTCCGTTCTGCTCTCTGTTTGGACTGTAAAGTTCCATTAGTTAAGGTGCTGTTTCCCAACTTTTCCACCCTTTTTGAAATCAATGCCAACTTTGTTCATGATTTGGGGTGTATAAAACTATAAATCAAAAGAAATGGCACCCCACCATGAGGCTTCCAGTTTCTGCCTTGTCTTGAATGCATAACTGAACGGACAACCACTCGATGCCAAAATAACCAAACCATTTTTGGATTTGAAAGACATAAACACACTCTTAGTAGCAATAGGAAACTTACATAACCCATAATTGGGGGCCAAATTCGCAAGCTTTGCATATCCAATGTCCTATTTCACAGTCCAAAATTCATATGAGTAGTTTTCGCAGTTTGTTCGTGTATGGGAACTACATTTGGTTATATTAGAATAGATATATCTACCTGAGGAATACAGAGACTTGCAATGGTCAGTCCAGCAATGAGATCTCCTTTGAATTTACTAAGATTATAGTGTCTTGACCATTCAAGAATGGGGAACAAGGCCTGGAGGCCTAGTAACAACTTTCTCGATTTTGGTTGGTTCTTGAAAGAGCGCAATGGATCATCGGCGAAAAATGTTTCCTTCAATGTCGATGTAAATTCCCAATACAGCTTCCGCTGAGGGGCCAATCTCACCTTGTGAACAGATGGCAAGTCATCGGTATGCTGAGGTGGGGACTGAGGACTCATCTCATTCTCAGCGGAAACAGAATGGCCCATCTGCAAATAGCCTATGCTTTAGATGTATAGACAAGTTGTTAACCTGGATGACAGCACGAGACAAATGTCGGAAAATGCCTTTGCAACTAGCAAAAATTATGACAATGCTTTCTCACACTCCACTAGATGGGAGAGAAGTCCTTATTAGGAAAGGGGAAGAACATGCAGCAACTCAGAGCCTTCAGAATGTAAGGACTTGAGGAACTCTCTTCTTATATAAGTTTGAGATGGAATTCAAGTGAACCTAGTCCCCCTAAGAGTAATCATACTATCAGTTATGAATCTAGATCGATTACAAACCAAATACAATGTTGCCAAACTAGAAGAAACTGATTAAAACTTTAAAACCAAGAGGAACCAACATCAGTTATTAATACCAAAACGACCGGTGCAAGAGGCTTATCAACCCTTACAATGATAGTGCACATTGAATTAAAGAAAAGGTCTAAGAGGCAGGTTCTGACTTGAATGTTGTGATAGCAACGACTAAAAAAACTTATAATTTTCAAAGCTTAGAAAGAGATAATGAGAGTAGACTTTTCCTGTGGTGGTGGTTATATATTTGACTTTCTAAGCAAAAAGCTACTCTTCTATTCCAAGACGCTTGTTTTATGCGTTGAACATTCACATATGCTTTTGTTCCCATCTCCTTGAAATGACAGAAAGGGCTCAAAGATATGGAAGAGAACTGAAACTTCCTTTCTCTTTAAACTTCTGCCATGAATATGGTTGCGTAGCACCTATACTACAAGTTTTGAACTAATAAAGAGAAAATGAAAAACCAGAACTTTCTCAGGCTTATGTACGCCACTTCTTTCAGAACAGTAAACAAGTAACATTTCTTCTTTTTCTTCAACCATGCATTATTGATTGCAATCATATGTATACTCTTTATATATATATATATATATATATATATATATAGCGGGAATATGCCATTCTTTTAGTACTGCAGAATATCATAAAAGAGAACCATGATAAAACTATCCTACCCCACCGTCCATCATCAATGATCATTCATATAAAAAAAAAGATGAGATAATTAATAATAACCACAGATCCAATACAAATTTTTGATAAAATGGAAGACCCAGTTCTCAATTTATTTAAGAAGATGAAAACAAATAAACAAATCAATTGACAATATAAACAAAGGTGAGATAATTCATCATATCCACAAAACCCAATAAAAAATTCGAGAAAATGGAAAACCCAGTTCTCAATTTATTTAAGAAGATCAAAAAAAAAAAAAAAAAAAACCTATTGACAATTCAAACAATCCATGCATTCTCTAAACATAAGCCATTCTACCCACTACAGAAGCCCAAGAGCCAAACTTGACTCATTCAATCAACAACTTAGGAATCAAATAAAACATAACACTTGCCAACAAAAAAAAAGAGTCTTTTTCATCAATCCATAGTAAGTAAAATTATAAAAAAAAAAAAATTAAAGGATAACAGAAAAGGCAATGGATTGTCGGACCTTGTATGATGATAGGAAGACAACCAATTACATGAAAACCATCGATGGTGCTCGAATCGGAGATTTCCACAAAAAGGTGCTTCTGGTAAAAGGTCATGCAAAGCTGTCCCACTTTCTCCTTTTGAGAAAACAATGATAGTAGAAGACTACCAGAACAAAAGGATTACATGGAAAATCGAGGTGTGAAGGAGAAGGTTGAAGATCTTCTATATCTTAGCATCCCTGCTCTTTTTGATCACTTTTCCCCACGTTCAATGGCTTACGTTGTCGTGGAATAACATCATTGAGATATGCACTTACAAAGTCACAGGTCACAAGGTAGGGAGGGCATTCATAGATGGGTGATCAAGATCCCGTCCCCATTCAATGAACCATGGAAATGGGTCTACATGAACGAACACAGTTTTTTGAAATTCTTCTCTGAACTATAGAATCCAACTCGTGGAAATCCCAAAGATCTTTTGCTTTTCTTGGCATGGGAATTTGTTCTCTCTTCCCATTATAGTTTACATGCCTTTTTAAAAGACATGGGTGGTTTTTTTTTTGGGGTCATGTGAATATCAACCAAAATCTAGATGTTATTTATTCATTTCATGGAGTGAAGGCCCATTGCAAAAGAGGATGAATTTTGTTCACTTTGGAATGTCCATTTTGATGGCCTCAAATGCAATTCTAGTTTTTAATTGCTTTTTAACTGTTAGGCCCATAGGACCCACAACAGCCCACGTGTCCTACCGTTTTAAAGAAGGGTAGAGAATATGAGCTTTCCATTTTGGGGCAGAGGTCGGGTGATTCAGTCTATGAGGGCCACTTTACTTGAATTGAATATTATGCTCTGATAAAGAAAAAGAATAGGAAAAAAAGGTTCTTTTGAAAAAAGCCCATGTATTATTTGGCAACTTCAGAAAGATAATTTTTTTTTTTTTTTAATAATTCAGTTATCTCCCACCAAGTCCAACAGCTTTTGGTTGAAAACCCAAATGACACTTGATTATGGATAGCAGAGAACTAATGTCTAGGGGCACATGCAAATCCTCCTACTCGTGCATTAGTAAGACGAAGTGAAGTGGTTATTTCTTATCAAAACTTTTTTAGCTCTACATTAATTTCTCCGTGCACAAAAGCAATCGATATTTTGACTATGTTAAGGATAGCATGCATATTTGAACTATTCTTTTGGGCTAGTAAATGATAAGATCATTTTACCCTCCGCTTTTTTTTTTTTTTTTTTTGTTATTTCTTAAACATGTTTTCATCTCCTGAAGAACTCAACCATCGGAGCTTCCTGATCATCTATGTATGTCATAATTATAATCTTCAAATTGTTGGGATTCGCTGGCCTTGAATTCTCTGATAGTGTTTGGACTCCACCAAGTGTAATAGGAGTCGTTGAATCAGACCCACAAGAGCCTTTTGTCAAATTGGCTAGGGATCCTGGTCTTAGAATTCGGCTGAAACATAGTCTAATGCCATCTATAACCTGACCGTTATCCATTGTTTATGGGTTAATTCATCCAAAGAAAATGTCTTGAGATTCTGTTCTCACCAACTCTAGATTATATCGTGTTATTTCTTGAGCAGTATGATATTGTAAGAGGGAGGCCGAATGCCTATGCAATTAATGTCTCCTGCAAATCTATCTTCCAAACTTCCTTTGTGAGGCCCATTGGGGGTTCCACCAATCATAGGGAAGGTGGGGGATAAGAAGATTTGGTTGTGACCTACCTATTTGCAAAATTTCAAGTAGATTAGATATCCTTTAAATCGTAATCTATGGCTTTAAATTTTTAATGGTTATAGAAGGCATCAATTTTTTCAATTTTAACTCCACAGTGAGTCTCATTCAGATCAATGTCATTGTGAGAGATCCGCACAGAAGCACGGACATATAAAATAAGAAGGATTCATAAAAATTATCATTTAAGAAAATATTTAAAGATTTATTCTTTAAACATAAGGGCCCAAGTCACCTTCAATCATTACATCCAAGCAATTCAATTAATTGCTGTTTGCCTGTCAAGTCTTAAGCCATCTTCTTCGCCATTTAGTATTTTGTCCATAGCCAGTAGAAATTGGAAACGAAAACAACAGCTTTAAAGTCTTCTCCTTGTCCCTCACCCCTATTCTTTCTTTGTTCACATCAGAGACTAAAGACTTTCTTGTAGTTGTTGTTATCGCTGTGGGTTCAAGTCTTGTAAGGTATTTTTTGTTAGTTTCTTGGTTGATGGCATCTGCCATTTTCTTAAAATGACTTGTTGGTCTTTACATGACTAATAAACAAATAAAGCTACGACTATGACTTAAGTTTCTTGCAATCCATATTTTTCTGCTAAGCTGACTTGCTGGTTAGGACTTAGGAGTAATAACTTGGATACCTCGTGATTGACCTATAGGGCTATATACATGTAAGTGATGAAGATTCAAAACTCAATTTGACTCACCCAAGTTCAAAGGTAAACCTAGAAAATTTTCCTTGGGGGCCCATTGTGTAAAAATTAAATTCTTGGGGGGTTGATTGTAAAAAAGCATGGAATTTTCCATAAGTATAAGGGGCTTTCTAAATTTCTCTCCCCTCAAGGTTAGGTTAACCTACACTCATATTCAAGGGCGGATCCAAAAAATTTAACTTAGAGGCTCTATGTAAAAGAAATATTGGAGAATATGGTCCAATGTAAAAAAAAAAACATATTGATTTTTAGAATTTGTATGGGGGTTTTAAAATTTCTAAACTTTTTTTATATATGAGTGCCTCCGGATCTCATTCATCCAAATGAACTGGACCATTGGATCAAGGGTCCTATATTTTTTTTACAGAAAACAGTTAAATCTGTAGGTTGGGGCCACTAATCAAGAGGTTAAGCGGGCATGAGATTGACCTCAATTGTAATATTTGGGCCCCACTCTATGGATCTTCTCACATCTCAACTGGTCCCTTCATCAGTGGGCCCCGGGTGGGTCCCAATGAGCAATCTCGCACAGAACCTCCGAGGAAGATAAGTGTCCCGGGCAGGGCCCTTTATTATATTTCCTATTAGAACCTAAATTTATTTATTTGTTGACTGAAGGATATTGAATGGAGAGATGCTCGAAAGATGACGGCACCAAATTATTCTTGCCATCAATTTTAAAGCCTGTCATGTGATGTTGCAATCATCAATCAATGCAACATTTAAACTACGGGTGATCTGTGGTCCTCTGTAAATGGTGCTAAGGTTAAAACACAGTACATACAACTCTTCTATGTATGGCCTACTCAATTTGTTTTTGCTCTCTTGAAATATTACAACAAGACCATGAAAAACAAATGAATGGATCAACGTATTGTTCCCATCTATTTGAATTTTGAAAGCCTCTCCGACAGGGTTGTATTCAAGCGATTGATAGAATACCCCACAATAGGGATCTGGATCGACTGGAAATCTAGTGGGGCTTGCGTACTAATTTCCGAACCATTCACAATAAATGTCTTTTACATTTATAGGGTATGCACATGGTTTTACATCAATCAAAGGCATTCTCACTATTGAATTGATTGTTTGATAAAAAAGGGGATTAACACAATTTTATGCACATTCATTGTCAGGTTTTTCATCAAGCAATCAACCCAACAATGGACAAATTTCAATTAAAGTAAAATTTGAAGGTACCCCATATATTTGAAAGGATATTTATTTTGAACTATTAGAATTTTAATAGGTGGTCCCTATTTTGGAGTTTCTGTCCTTTAACTCGGGATTTCTCTAAATTTCAAGCTTCAAAAGGATCCCAACTCCCACAATATGGTACTTTTCCATTTATCCATGGGTAGATGTCGTTCTTGAATCTTGACTATTGTTGCTACTGAAACGTCGTATCTTTCACTTTCCTCAGGCTGACATGATCGGCATTTTTTTTTTATCTAAAATTCAATGATCTTTCCAACAATATGCCACCACAGTAACATTTTCATAGCAAATTCAAGGCTCTTGACGGTTTAGACTTCCTTCCCATGTTCCTGACGCCAAGTTTCTCACATTATTCTAAACAAATCTATACCAACCAATAATTTGACTAATTTCGAATATTTTCTTAGGAACTTTTGACATAAAATTATATAGAAATTAATAACTTAGTGTTTAATGACGGTTATAAGCTACCTATTGATAATTCGAACCGTTAAAATTGAATGTCCCACGGTGGAGATCCACACATCCCACTTAGGAGGAGCATGTGGGAGATCACTAAGGGACGAGGACTCCACAACATGAAGATGAGAAACTCACATAACCTCTCTTCCCACATTGAAACTACTAGTTAGTAAATAGTAGGCCAATATCTATTGCCTCCTGAATCAATCTACCAAGTCCTTAGGCCACAACTGTGAATAGTAAAGGTGACAGTGGAACCAACTGAAACAAACCTCTTAAACATTTGAAATAGCCCTTACACAGTTTGTTAACAAAGAGTAAGGATCTAGAGGTTCAAATCCATGCACACCATCCAAAATACACTCTTTGAAAGAAAGAACTGTTAATCCAGATGTTCATATGCATGTTTTCCAAATCAGTTTTGCTTACCAGTTTTCATACTCAAAAAGCCTTTTTTCCATTAGAATCAATACATTCATTAGTCAACCAAGGTTTCATATAAAACTAATCTACCATAGATAAAAGGCACAATGGTATTAAGATATTTCATGACATAGACATACTTAATCCGGCTAGCAAGCAATTTTGAGATAATTTTATACAAGCTTCCCACTAAATAATGGGGCCTGAATTTAAATTGACAAAAAGTTTCACAGAGGCCAGACTTGAATCATCCCCTCATCTAACAAAAAAGACAAAAAAAAAAAAAAAAAAAAAGAGTAAAAAAGAGAAGAGGAGAGCAAGGGACTAAACCAAATGTGCAGTACTTCCCCACTTCTATTGCCGATCTTTGTTCATAAGCTTTTCCACTCAGGTCTTGCAAAACACTTTTAAGCCCATCAGTGTTTGAGGTGCAACATAGAAAAAATCCCCATATTTGCTATAGGATGTGACAAAATTTATATTTAATATATTTTTGTTCCACTTAAAAGATATATCATAAGTAAAGTACAATCTTTTCTTTTCTTTTTTTTTTTTTTTTTTATATAATAAACATATAGTTTCACTCTTATCTATTTGTCAAAAATTCTGTGGCTCTATAGTGCTCACTTGTTTTAATAGGTAAACCCAGCTGCACATTGTTGGCCTTTCAACCAATTCTTATAAGACTTGTACTTATGGGAAGTCCGTGAAGCTCCGTATTCGAACCTTGATCCCTATTAAAATCTAAATTCATCAAATTTTACAGTAATAAGAGATGAGCCCACAATAAAGAATAAAAAGAATTTGTGTTCATTATATCATCATCAAGTCGACGATAGATGGGTTCTAACCAAATCTCACTGCAACTGAGGATGGGTGTTAGCCTCTAAAATGTCGAAGATGCGTTGCTGCGCGGGCGGTTGACAAAACATCCAAGGCAGTGATGCCTGTCGGTGCATTCATGGTCGAACCATAGGTACTGTCGGTGCAGCTCCTAACCAAAGGGATGCTTTGGAGTGGCTATAGTTGCGGTTGGCACAATTTGGAACACAATCGGTGCTTACCTGGTGCAAGTTGGTTCGATCACTTGATGGGCCTCTAAAGATCTTCTCATGTATAAAACACATGAGTTTTGTTGTAATATTATATTTAAATGTATCATACTTTTGAAACAAAAAGTCTACAGACCCCGGGCTTTTGTGCCCGAGATCTAACACAGCTCCCATGGGAGCCGTTGAATTCCATGGAAGTCTGGGATCCAACGACTCCCCATGCTCCACAGCCCGGGCATAAAGTCGGGGACTCTAGCATGGCTGCTTTTGAAATCCTATACAAATATAATGAGTGAGGTATATGAAAGTCGTACCTTGACAGCCATCGAACAAGACGCTTCATTATTAATTTAAATCATATATAGTATTATATTTATTAGATCTTACAGTGGGCACAGAATGTACAGCAATTAAGTTGTGCTATGTCCGATACAGAAGAGAGAATCATTTATTTAATGGCTCGAATTTTAAGATGGTGGGCCCCAGATCGGACCGTCACCATCTAGTGGGCCACGCTGGGAGATCTAGATGAGTTCTCTCTGCTTGGGCGTCTTGAAAATGGATTTTCAAATATTGTAGATAGGCCCCTAACCCAGACGTAGTAACGGTGTCACTCAGTCCCTGTGTAACTGACATTGATAAGGACTGAACCCTGGACTCCCCTTAAAAGCCAGGTATAATAAAAGTGGAGTCAGCGGCTTTAACTTCACCTGTACCGTTGTTAGGTGGGGTAGTAAAAAATCTCAACCACCAACCATGATACGAGCAGCAGTTGTTTGAAAAACCCAAATCTTTTGTTATTTGGTTTAGTGTAATATATTCAAATATATACTATGGTATAGTTATGATAAGTGGAAAAATACAGCAACAAAGTCTGCGGACTAGCAGAGGTTACTACAGAACAATAAAATGGGTCAATTAAGATGAGGGCCAGTGCATGATTGGGCCTGTATTTTATCACTTTTCACCATCCCAAACTATACTTAGTCCCCATTTACATCATTGTCCATTTGCAATTAAAATTGGAAATAACAGAGATGAAGATAATATAAAGACCAACTCAACAACATCAATCAATAATCTGAAAATGCAAGTAATCATCCTAAGAGAAGAGAGCACGTAAAGACCAACTCATTAATATTAATCAATATCCGAAAATACAAGTAATCATCCTAAGTTAATGTTACTCCTAAGATGTAATGTGGGGTCACACTTCACCAACAAAATGGTTAATGCTGTAAAGGTGTTTGGCATCCAAGTTAATGTTTCTTAAGTTTTGGTGGAGATATGACAAGATACACAAATTTAATGGGAGGGTCTGTCAAAAATCTCAGTGGTAAGCTGCAAAACTTGTTTTAGCCTGAATCCTTTTGTGTGTAAAATTTCCTCAGAATCAGCTTTTCTCAGATCACATTGTAGGAAATAAATATGCATGATGAAGTACTGGATTCTTTTGTTGTTATCAGAGTACTTAATTAAGAATTATGCTGATAGTGCTGACACCTTTCTTTGACTCTTTGCTTATGAAGTTTTTTTATGTATAAAATTGAAGTAGTTACTGGATATAATAGATTGTGGATGCATTCAACGTTGCATCTTTCGACCTTCCCTCTTCCTTGGACGGTTCGACGACCTGAACCCTTCTTCCTTCGAGTGCACGCAGCACGGATCTCTCGTCGGACATAGGATCTTTGAGTTCAGGTATCTCTCTCTCCCTCTCCCTCTCCCTCTCCCTTTGTGGCTGGGGTTTGTGCAGTTTCCTCTCTTCTTTTTCCTTCCTCTCTTCCACCTTTCCACATTACGGTTTATGTTTTTAGTTTTCTTTTTTCTTTTGAAGTGATGATTTCAGTGCCCTCTGTTTCAGACTTTCAGTCTGATTTTGAAGGGATGAGAAAAGGGTGATTGAGAAGAATATGTTCTCTCTCTGTCTCTCTTTCTCTGATAAATGGAGGGAAATCAAAGTGTCGAGATATCGTTTCTGTCGCCCTTTCGTCTTTGGTTGGCCATTTGATTGTTGACTTGATCACATTTATGCTTTTGTTTCTTCTTTTAGTTGTGATTTTTTATTTGATTTGATTTGATTTGGGTAAATGAGATAAGGAGATGCATGTGATGTTGTATAGCACATCTTTTATTTCTTCACTTTGAACTGATGAGGAAATTTGAAGAGAAACTTCAGTTGCTTTCTGCTGCTATCTCCCTCTCCTTCAAATGACAGTCCACTCTCACTTGCCAGTAGGTGCATCCTGAGATGATTTCTTGTTGGTGGTCTGTTGGTTGGCCATTTCACTAAAATGACAAAAAGCCCAACAGGTCTTAGAATTCCTAACATTCAAATGAGCCCCTGCTTAATGCTTCCCATTTAATTGTAAACGCTGTAAGATAAGGCATTATCCTGCATTTATATTTCTAAGATCACAACTCTTGTACTAAGTTAAAACTAATGATTCTGCTTCCATATAATTAATGATCTTACAATAGAACTTCATGATTCAACTTATCTTTTGACTCGTGTGGGGTATGTGAGGCCTGTCATAATTAACGATCTGCCACTTTGTGTGCTTATTTTCTATGTTTTTTTTTATTAAATTTTCATGAGTTAAAAGATATTCATACAATAGAACAAGTAAGAACTGAGAACCATAACAGAAAACATATCAGAAAGATGCATACAAGCCAAAAGGAATGAACTTGAGTAACAAAAATGGTCATTGCTATATTTGCATTTTTAATTCTCTGATTCAAATAACCCACAAAGTAGTATATTTTCCAATGTCTATAAACAAACCAAAATCTCAGGACAGTTAAAGCAAGTATTGCAGCTTGGGGTAATCCAGAACTTCATTAAAAATGCCCACAACTAGGAATTTTCTTTGAGTTTCTTGAATGAATGTGAAAGCCCTGAGGAAGAGAAGGTTGCTGATGGGTAGGCAGTACGCTTGCCATGTATTGTGGTTCTGTTATTTTTATTAATTATTAGTAGATATTGCTGTGTTCTATAAATTAAGCTACAAATCAGGCATCAGTTTCTGCTTATGATTTTCCATCTCCATGTATTGAAGGGACATATCTTAGACCGTTTGTTAATTAATTAAAACCTAAACAGAGGAAGATATTTGCTTCATATCATAGATGTTTTAGGCAAAATCTCAACAAGAGTGGGACAAAGTCACCAATCATGTGAGACATGCTCTGGGAAATTGATTATTTTGAACAACTAGTAGCCTTGCCGTGCCAGTGAGACAAACTGTCTGAATATCTGTGCAATATAGCCACAAGAGTAGTGCTTCTACACTCACAAATTGAGGCCTCTATCCATTGTTTTCTCAGTCAGAACCATCCATACACGAGGTGAAATATAAATGCACGTTACATATTCTATATGTATGAATATGATATCATTGTTATCATCATACGAGCGTAAGCACGTCCTCCCACCCCCAACATTATTGAAATAATCCAAAACATGTAAGACCCCTTAGTTTGCTTTGTATTATTAGTATTTGAATTATTAGGGTCATAGATGAGAGTATTTATTTCCCCCCCTTGATTTATTTTTATCTCATTTTTAGTTATTCACAGTACTAACAAATAGGCCCTACGAGATATTTTCTTAAACTTAAATTCAATCACTTAGACGTTACTCTCTTTTGTTTCAAATTGACGGTCCATTAGTTGTGAAAAATCATTTTGGACAAGAGTTGGACTTTTGAGTTGAGAGTGAGCATTGCATATGAAGAAGGGGTCAAATGATTCCTTGACTTTGCATTTTCTAAAGCAATATCAAGGGATAGGATCAAATGTCAATTTAATGATTGCAGTTGTATATTATAGATCTTAGGATGAAATATATGAACATCTGATATGAGATGGATTTGAAAAGAGTTACGCCCATGGTGTTTGAGTTTTTCATGGGGAAAAATTTGCATGACCACATCAAACGTCACCTATACCTTGGATGAAGATGTAAACGGATGATGTTGATGATATGTACCGAATGTTACGGTCGGCATTTGGAATCCAAGATTGCCCCTTTCTTTTGGTGTAAGTAGGGTTGGATGATTAACTGAGTTGAAAATGAATCTATATACAAAAGGATATACTTAGACAAACGAAAGTAATTAAAACCAATGGAAGATAATCAACTAGGAAAATCACCTTTACATGTTATCATTTTTATATTGTTGCAGGCTTTGACATAGTTGGACTAGTTCTAAAGGAATGGTCTTGAATAGTTAATAAACCATAACGCAAAATCTATTAATATCATCATTCAAAGATTTCTCTTGTTATTTTTTTTGATCTACAACATTAGCGAGTTTTGCCTTTCCACCTATAATGTAAATATTGTCGGAACAAATCTATCCATGGAGACATTTTGATTTAAAATGAAAATGAATAATCACATAAAGTATATCCCTACAATTAGGAGGTCAAAAAATAAAATTAATATAACATATAGAAAAATAACACAAGAGGACGCCAATTATAAAAAAAAATTAATGTAACGTATAAAAAAATAACGAAAGAATATAGACAACTTAGAGATACTCACAACAAAATGCCATAAAAGGAAGACTCAATCTTTCCGAATAGTAAGAGTTAAAGAGGGCTATTCTTAGCCAATTTGTAAGCGATTATCCTCTACCACTTCAGTGAATAAAAGTTTTATTTCTTGTCCATCTACCACATAGTTGGGTGTTCAGTAAGTCCGATAATAACTCTCACATAGATGGATAAGAAAGATAACTTTTATTCATTGAAGTGGTAAAGGATAATCTTACAAATTAGGTCAAGAATAACTCTCTTATACTCACTCTTCGGAAAGATTGAGTCTTCCTTTTATGGCATTCTGTTGTGAGTATCTCGTCTGTATTCTTTCGTTATTTTTCTATATATACTACATTAATTTTTTATAAATGGCATTCTCTTATGTTATTTTTCCATATGTTACATTAATTTTATTTTTTGGCCCCTTAATTTTAGGGATATACTTTATGGAATGATTTATTTTCATTTTAAATCGAAACGTCTCCTTGATGAGATTTGTTCCGACAATATCTATAGTATGGGTGAAAAGGTGAAACTCGCCAATGCTATGGATCAGATAAAATAATAGGAGACATCTTTTGAGAACGATATTAATAGATTTGTGCTATGGTTAATCAACTATTCACGACAAATGGTGTAACCATTCCCCTAGAGTTAGCCCAACTGTGTTAGATTCTGCGACAATATGAAAATGATAAGAGACGAAGGTGATTTGTATAGTTTATTATTTTTCATTTGTTTTAATTACTTTCGTTTGTTTAAGTATATTCATTTGTATGTACATTTTTGTTCAAATTAGCTAATTATTTAACCTACTCACATCAAAAGAAAGGGGGCGATCTGAGGCATTCAGCTCCTTGTACAGTATGAGATTCTCCCAATGAGCTCAAAGTGGGCAAGAGAATATGCCTACAGAGTGGAAAATGGATATGTGGCAGGCTATACAGGTATTAATGTAATTATGATTCTAGCGTACTGTATCTGTACTAATGTTGAGTTTGTCATGCATGTGTACTATTCGGGAGCTGCTGCAACACTGTCTTGTTAGAGTGGATCCAGACCGATGGGCGTCACTCGTTGCGTTTTGGGGGTCTTGGGAGGGGGTGGTATGAAATAAATAAGAACTTTATGATTTCTAAGCTGAATGTCTTAATTTTTCTTGTACATTTGTTTTTATTCTTCAAAAAACTAATGTTTGCATTATATCATAAATAGGCGTGAAGTAAAAGAAATTCAAAAAATCGCGAGGTGCTTGTAATAATGATGCAGAATTTTGTGAATTCAAACATTCCAAACTCAATACTGATGAATTTGTCTTGAGTTGATTTTGTTGAGGCATTGCAATATGTTTAGCATGCATCCAGATGGGCCATGTCGGTCCCACAAGCCTGGCTGGCATTTCTTTCTTAAATAACTGTGAGGCTGTTCCTGAAAATGGCCTGTGATGATTGGAGTGGTCTGAGTTTAGATACTTGTTCTTACTCTTGAGGTTTTGCATTTTTGTTTTTGTTTTTGTTGTGTTTGTGGAAACGTGTCACAGCATTTGATTTGGGGATTGAAAGTGAAGGTATGTTCTATGGATCTGTTTTTATCTGTTGGCTGAAATTATCCATTTCTATTGTGTAAATAAATGAAAGGTGAGATGTTGGGAGATACTCCAGACGGGAAGCAGTGTACCAAAAGCAGTGATATCCCATGACATACCAGTATGAAATAATGAATGCATTTTGTGATTTTCTTTTTCTGTTTTATAATGTGGATAGTGAATGAACAGTTAGAGTAAAAATGTGGGCTACATTGTCTTTAGGTTTTATGCTCCACTTGGAAAGATGATGGCACAACTGTATTCCCAGGAGGGTGTGATAAGCAAGTTAAGATGTGGCCCTTGATGTCTGGTGGTCAACCTGTAACAGTGGCCATGCATGATGCACCTGTCAAAGAACTTGCTTGGGTTCCAGAAATGAATCTCCTTGTCACAGGGAGCTGGGACAAGACTTTGAGGCGTGAATGGATTTATTTTACTCCCTGCTTCGTGCAAGCTTGATTGCTATGCAAATCCCAGTTTGCTGTTATAGTAAGATACTTGCATACTAGTTTGATTTTGTGGGAAAACTTACTTGGCATGGCTCTACACTAACTTTGCACGTTGAACAATGATCGAAAAATCCTGACTATGAAGTGAGTCACCTCATGGCCCTTTCAGTATGGTCTGATCTCGCTCTTTACTGGCCATATCACATCGGACATCAAGTGGTTATTCGCAGCGTCTCGTCAAGCGAGCTTTCTACTATAAATTGGTATTCTTCCATCTTACAGTGTCTGTAGAATTCTTCTTCCTCTAAATGTAGTGTGTTTTGTGAATTGTGATGTTTCTCTTTCACTTTTAGTAAAGTTGATGTGAAATGTGATTTCTTTAGGGATGTTCTGCTTTGTTTGGACAGAGTTCCTAGTTCCTACTGATTTTGTTTGTTTTTCTTCGGTAAAATTTTTATTTGCTGTAAGTAGAATGTTAGTGATGTTAAAGAGTTGCAGGGCAGCAGTCAGGAGGAAATTGATAGATAGAAATCTCAGTCGTCGAAGTTCTACTATGGTTGCTGTAATAGAGGTCTTCAATTTCTTCGCAAGTGCTCTTTTTCCATGCTTTTTAGAGAATTCTGGCGAGAATTGGGGGTTTGAACTTTGAAATTAGTGGGTGTCTTCTTTCTTGCAATTCTCTGCTCTAATTTCCTTGGGGAGGATGTAGTTAGTCTTGGTTGATTTACTTTGTGGAGTGGAAAAATTCATTCTTTAGATTTTTTTTTTTTGATATGATTACCAAAATCAGGTGAAAAGTTTCTGTTGTTCCAAAAGGGTATGGACTATGGAGTGGAACAAAGCCCTGCATTATTGACTTGATTGTGTCATTTTAATATTAGAATGTGGGTGCTAAATTCTGGACTAGCATTTCTTTCTGGCTCTGTTGGCTAATTGATTGATAGAATGTGGCTATGATGATGATGATTTCCATCAGGCCTTTCTCGCTAAGGTGCTCATGTGGAAAGGAACTAGGACCTGTTTGGTGGCTGATTGTTGAGCTACATTAGCTGAATCTTGAGAAAATGGATCAACTGTCTTAGACTCTGTTTTACAAGCTTGATTCGGGACTTCTCCTGGGGAGAGAAGTTCAAAACAGTAATGTTTTAGATGAACAAACTTCAAAATTATTCTGATTCAGCTGAATTACTGTTTGTGGTTTGTTATCCAATAGAAGATATTGTACTTGAGTGGAAAACTTTTAGCTTATTTCCATCTTATATCTGCTATGCAGCCTATGCATCTAATCCCGTAATATCGTTTGCAGTAGTATCACTAAGGGAAGAAAACTGTAGCATTTCCTTTCTGGTTTTGTATTCTTAATGGATAAAGAGTGATAGACAACTTGCTGCAGGTACTGGTTGGGATGGCGGCACAAAAGCGAAAAGTAAATCTGGAATGGGTCCTGAATCGGGCGTGGACTCTGCACGTGTCACAGGGATCAATCAGCCACTCCAACCAGCATGGCTCCCAGTCAAAATCTCACACCCTCTGCTGTCAGTGGATGGCTTGTTTCACGACCAATGGATGTGAGTAGTGCTCGGACATTGACCTAACCCGGGGATAACCATTTTTCTCATTCAGTCAAAGCATTTGGGAGCAATGTGCATATCTTAACCTGACATTAATGTGGAAGAGAAGCAGAATGTGTATAACTGCCATTAAGTGAAGAGAGCAGAAACTAGTCACCCATCTGTTGTACTAACTTGTAACTAAGCAATAGTGTTTAGCCATCTCAGCCCCTCTTTGGTAAACTACAATGTCTGCATCTTGTTTAATTTTCCATTATTAGTGAAATTCAGCCACTTTTACTTTATAGGGATATGTTCTCTGTCTTCAGTGATAGTTACTTTCACATTTGCTGGTTAGGACTTGGGACACTCTACAACTCGCCAAAAAAAAGGTTCAGTTCCTCTACAGAATTCTATCTCCAATTCTGAAGAGATTCTGTTGTTTTTAGCAGTGGTCAGATTTTTCCAAAGAAATTAGATGGAGCTATCCAATGTTTATCAGTAAAAGTTTAGAGCTTTTTTTCTTAATATTTTTCCCAGCAGAGCCCTGCACAATAGTGATGCAAGATTTACAAATTCCATTAATATATGAGAAAAACTCCGTTAATGCGGTGAGAGAATTCTTTGACAGAAGAAATGATATTTTCTGGATAGACAGAGGACTTTGGACTTGGGCTTCTCAAGAAGGGAAGGGAAGGGAAGCAGCACTCCTCTCTCCTGCGAGCACAAGCCATTGATTGATGATATGGTACGAATCAGGTAGCAAGCTAGTTTCTAGCCACTCAATAATTTTCTGGTAATATTGTGGGCCAAACCATTAAAACAGGAGCTTCTTTGGGCCTTCGAGATCGTATTAGATCACTCCATCCACTGTGGGGCACACGGTCAAAAGTTTCTGGTTGTCGCTTGTGTGCATGTGAGTGTAACATCATTTGTCAAAAGTTACCTGCCACCATGGTAATATGATTGAATTGCCCATTTGGAGGGTACTTTATGCCATTGTCTTGATTCATGGATTTCTATATTCATCTCGAGTCCACACGAACGCTGCAAAGCTTATGATATTCTGCTGAAAAAAAAAGGGTCAAGCAGTGGTCTACCATACCATACTTTTGCAGAGCTTCATGTAGGAAGGTGATGGCGCGTGCCACAATCTGGTGGTTCAGATCCATGGGTTTGGACCAAGCTTCCTTCATGGACCTTCCAAGCTCTTTATAGTCTCCCATCAAGAGCCTGTAAGGAGACCCTTTGATCCCTTGCTGCTTCTGACTGCTTTGTCTAGTTTGATGGGTATCCACCAAAGAGTGTAAGCGGCTCGAAATGCACACAACACCAGTACAGATGCTGAAAATATCATCAGAAACATGGAGAGTAAGTCTTCCATTAGCATTCCATACCCCTTTGGCATCAAAGAAGGTTGTAGCAGACATGGATTTGAATTAGACTGCAATGACACTCATTAAATTTTCAGCCAATAGAGCCCTGCACAATAGGATGTAAGTTGGTGGGTCTCAGAATTCAAGCTGTATATTGGCTAATCCCAAGGGCTATCTTGTAGGGCCCACACGTCTTGAATGGTCCAGCAGGCGACATCCAGCCGACCACATGCATCTGCAATTCAGATTCTCTGCGACTCCGCCTTGCAGAGAGTTCTCTGCGTCTCCAACAGCGGCATGCACAAATGGTGTTGTGGGTTTTAGCGGCGGACAAAAGAAACCGTCGCTATAAACCATCAGGAACATTTTTTTAGCTGCGGTTATAACCGCCCACTATTTCTATATTTTTTGCAGCACACCCTTTTCTGCCACAAATACAATTAGCGAGACCAACTTTCGGCGATAAAAGTGGCGGTGGACATTTTTTCACCGAAAAAACATTTAGCGGCGGTTTTATCCATCGCTAAATGTACTTTTCCTTGTAGTGACCTATAAGATATATCATGTATAAAATATAATCTTTTTGAATAATAAAACATATAGTTTCACTCTAATCTAATTGTCAAAATTTCGTGGCTCTCTATAGTGCCCACTTGTTGGCCTCTCAGCCAATTCTTGTAAGACTTAAACTCATGTGAAGTCCGTGAAACTCCATAGTGGTACCCGCCTATTACTATCTAAATTTATCAAATTTTACTCTAATAATAGATGGGCCCCACAATAAAGCCTAAAAAAAAGTTATGTTTTTTATATCATCATCAAGTTGACAATAGTTGGGTTCTAGCCAAATCTCCCTCCAATTGAGGATGGGCCTCAAACGATCATCATGTATAAAACACATGACTTTTGTTGTAATATTATATTTAAATGTATCATACTTACAAATCTTATGGTGGCCCCATAAATACATAGATAAAACCTTTATCAAAACCATTCATGATTCTTGTAATTTAGATCCAATGTAGTATATATTTATTAGATCCTACAGTGGGAACATAATGTACAGGAATCAAATTGTGATATATCCGATACAAAATAGTAAAATCATTTATCTTTTTAATGGCTCGGATTTTAAAATGGTGGGCCTCAGATCGTAGCCTCAATAGTCGGCCACGCTGAGAGATCTAGATGGATTCTCTTCTCTCTGCTGGGTGCCTTGAAAATGGATTTTCAAATATTGCAGAAAGGCCCCTATTGTTTCAAACACTCATTTGAAGTCCCTGGACAGTCAGTGGTATGTAAAAAATAAAATAGACGTGTTCTAAATAAAATAAAATAAAATATTAAACCACCTAATTGTATAAATGGGTTAAGATATGCAGGTCTACCCTAACCCAACACATCTAAGTAGGTTAGGTAAGTTATGCAGGTCCAGTAGGCCGACCCAATTCTGACCCGTTTAAATTTGTCCTACCTTTAGTATTTTATTTAGAGTTTTATTTTGAGAAATGTTTCCTCCAATTGGTTGTTGAGATTATTAAGCATAGTGGTTATGTGAAGTTATTAGTTGGAGGTGAAGTTATTAATTGTATTAAGTAGAGTAGTCGCCATGTACTTGCAAATAACCATGTAGAGAATGAGAATGAGAATGAGAATGAACCAAGAAAGTCTCAGGCAAGTTTTAATTTTTACAGGTTGTGAGTGTATTCTTCTTGCTACACTATCTAGGCTAAAAATAACTCTTCTTGCTACACTATCTAAAGTCATACAAGTTCTAAGTTTTAAGTTTTAGGTTTGGATCCTTTGTCTACAGCCTGTAGTCTAGATTATCTAGCTACACTATCTAAGCTAAAAATAATTCATAACCACGCTCACCCCACCCCCATATGTAAATGCTGTGTAGTGTACCCCACAAGATGGTTGGTAAGCTAAAGAAATTGTTTAGAACATTTCTCTTTTTGGAGCCATTGATCCGGTCATAGTTAAGTGGGCATTGCAACACTCAAACAGGCTTTTGGAAAAAGTGATGAGCAGCAAAGTAGTCCAGATTCAATGTATCAATGCATACTGTCCAGGAGGATTATACACCAATTTCCTCCATATGGCACACACACACTGTCTTCTCTTTGTTTTTTTTTTCTGTGAACCTCCCTCCCTCTCACACACATTTGCAGTAGTGGGTGGTAAAGTGAAAATAGTAATCTATCATTACTATGAAAACCAATGCTCTCCTTCTCTCTCAGACACACATTTGATGGTTGTAATATTCTTCAAAGTCATATCTGAAGAAAAAAACAAAGGCCAGATGTGATTGACATCTATCATTTTTGAGTTGTTGGTTAGCAACAAAGTAGTCCAGATTCAATGAATCTATGCATAGAGTAATATATATAAAATAGAAGATGGTTGTATACCAATTTTCCAGCATATGCCACACACATAATCATTACTAATATTGCTTTTCTTTCTTTGATTTGAATCTCTCTTTCCCTCTCAAACACAGTTGCAGTAGTGGCCGGTAAATAAAAAGTAGTAGTTTATGGTTACTATGATAAATGCAATTTTATATACCAAATTTTCAACCTTACCCACTCTCACACACATTTTTTTTGTTTGGATAGGTAAGAACGCTTCTGAAATGACAAGCACCTTCGTCTCATTAAAATCTTTAATTCCAATCAATAAAGAAATCAACAACACTTTACCCTTGAAAGTGAGAACCACCTCTCCAATACCCATCAAACTCAACTTCTCTCTAGCCACCCCATTACATTAAAATTGAGGACCCCTTCCAAAGGTGGAGACCAACTAACAGAATTGATATATAGATCTAGAAGACCTACCCACAATACAAGCCTCTCAATTAACAAAAGTATTATCAATGTTAAGAAATTTAAACTCCTTTTTCCTCCACGATCCCTGCCTCTCGCACGCATTTGATGGTTGTATGAATCAAAAGTCATATCTAAGCTAAATGTAATTTAAAGAAAAACTTTTTCGCCCACCTCAAAGCTATATGTAAATGCTGTGAACTGTGTCACACAAAATGGATGGTAAACTTAAAAAAATAAATAAATGGTCAGTTAGTACATTACCATTTATCGTTTTTGAGCTGTTGGTTAAGCTCATAGCTGCTAAGTGGCACCATAATCCTCAAGCATGCTTTGGGAAAGTGATCGGCAGCAAAGCAGTCCAGACTCCAGATTCAATGTACGCATAAGGTCCTAAAAGACGATCATATATACCAGTTTCAATACTTTCTTTCTTTGAGTCTCTCTCTCCCTCTCCCTCTCACATACATTTGCAGTACTATTGGTATAATAAAGTACGATGAAGCTTATCCACTGCAAGTGCCTTTGCTTATCCACTGCAAGTGCCTTTTTGTATAATTTAGAGTTGGTCCTCTAAAAATGTGCCAACTCAAACATCTAGTGCTTTTTCTCAAATTCTGAAAACACTCTGATTCTTGCAAATTGAATAGGCACTCTTGCCACATGTCATATTTTAATTGGCGAGGAATAAACAGTATTTATACATACACACATTTATATATATGGACTCATTTATCCATCACATTCATAAAAGAATTACGAAAATGGTGTATAAATAGAGTTTGTTAACAAAACAATTTTCACACGTAAAAGAGTGTGACAGTGTCTCACACTTGGGCTAGAGAGGCGCTGGTGCAACTTTTACGTTAAGGATCGGTTGAAATATCAATACCTAATTCTTGTTTTCTATTTTTTAAATAAATCTTATGGGGTTCAGATTTTTAATCCGAACCCATTCAATTTGTTTTATTAACCCAAATCCCAAAATATACACTTAGTTTCTTATATTAAGTTTTTATAGGTTATGAGATATATGAAATTTGTACATATAGACTCTGAACCATTCAACCTTTTCTCATGTGAAAACAGTATACAAAATATAGTAATGTGTCGCACACGCACGTGCAGACTTTACTTGCATATATAAATCTCATTTTCGCATCCTATGTGCAAAAGACAAATGACCCCTTAGACATTTTTCGTAGAATAAAAACAAAATGGCCATTAATTGCGAGTTGGTACATTTCCTTCACAACGTTGCCGCTTTGTTTTGCAAAGCTGTATTAAAACCTTCAATTGTTTGGTGTTTGGATGCAAGTAATTATTGTTACAAAGATTAAAGTTTATGGGGGAGAGTGGATTTCCCCATTGGGCATTTTTAGAAAAATGACTTTGGTAGTTAATTAGATCAGGCAATTATAAAACTCAACCATGGGTCTTGTTCCATAATCTGTGGAGGCTTTCAGTATTCATGGATTTAAGCCAAACCTATTTCAAATGGTTGCAACAATAACTTCTGTTACTATCCCTTCGTTACTTGTAGCCTTTCCTTCCAAGCATTCATATTCAGCATATTCACTCTTCCAAGACTTTTTGTCCACTTCAAATGTTTTTAAAGGGTGATTTCACCTATGAAACTTTCGCAAGACTGTTGTGAAGGAATTTTAATGGGGGCCTTGACTTTAGGGAATTTTAGCTTTTAGTGATAATGGGGATTGGAAACCTTGCACTGTCTTTGCAGGAGAGTCCCATATGTGAAAATTTTACGTTTGAAACCAGACTGGCCATTGAAACAGAAATGGTTAAGGTTTGATAGATTTTGGTTGAACTTTGACACAGGTACATCATTATAATTACAGTTTTTTCTTCCAAAAAAATAATAATTTTAATTTAAAATTTTAAATGAAGTCTGCCATGACTTTTTCTCCAATTTTACTTATAGGCTGGTTCTTGAGAAAAAAATCTCTGCCATTGAAAATGGTTCTAAAATTGAATTCCACAATCCAAGCAGCTTAATTGAGGTAAGCCATTTTGGTTAAACAAGTAGAAGTTCCTAGCCCAGTCCACTTTTACAAATTGGCTGCACTTGTGTGGTTGAGAATAGAGAGACATTCATACCTCCATGTGATAGAAACCTAGATGGTGGGGTTGTCATTATCTCAATGCTGGTGGGATGAACCATGATTTTAGACAGATTCTAGTGTTGTTAGATGGATGTCAATTCCAAATGACCTAATCATATATGCAACTATTTAGGGTTTTTCTTTCTTTCGTATGCTACATGCTATACATGTCCTTAGCCAGCTGATCATCAACATTTGAAAATAGCTGTCCTGGAATGTTTGAAAACACACAACATAAGCCTATTGACAAAAGGCACACAGAAATAGCCCTACTGACAATAGCCTTAAGAGTATTGAAATTTTATTTTCTTCTGCATTTATTTCAACTACTTTGATTAAAAAATAAAATAAAAGCACAAGCTTTTCTTTAAAACAAAAGTTGTTCTTATATATTAATTGAAGATGCTTTGGACACACGACTTGCCCTCGTTAACTACAGCACTAGAATAACTTAGATCATAGTGACCCCCTAACTCAAAGAAATATGACATGTATACTCTTTATTTAAATTTAAAGTTAATCATTATCCCATACGAATAAAAGCTTGCAAGTAAATTAGCGTTATGTATTAGAGAGAGAGAGAGAGAGAGAGAGAGAGAGAGAGAGATTTGGGTAAATGGCATTTGGGTATGTACTGAAGTGCATTCATACCATCCCTGACTATCAAACCAGAATTTCAGGTAGGATCCTTCATGTGACTGGTTAATTAGAACTGTTTCTAGCCTTTGACTTGCAGCATTTGATATAGGAGGAAGTTATAAAAAAAAAAAAAAAGGTCCCTCTGCCTTGCACACTTGTAACAATGTCTAAGTCCCTTAAATGTCTCCCAAGACACATCACTAAGCCTTTTGATTAAAATCTAAACTGATAAAAAACAAATCTCTTCCACTTTTATTGGTTTTGGCCAAATTTTACTCTAATAGAAAATAATGCCATTCTTTTTCTTTTTCTTTTTTATGGTAATTGAGCCCATTGTTGAGGGTTTTTTTTTTTATTTTTTTTTTTTTTTGTGGGGGGGGGGGGGGGGTAAAAACGCCATGAATATCTTTATTCTTACATGTTTACATGGGATCAATATAAAGGCTGACTCATTCATATGTCTCATTTGTGATCAATTTGATGGTGGGTTGTATTCTTTCCAGAAGTGAAATTTCACGAGAGTCACTTCAGAAGGAGGAATTTTTTTTTTTTTTTTTGGAGTAGTTTCAATTTCAATGAATAAGCTTCACATGAAAAGTCTTACTACTTTTTGGCCCCCTTTAAGGAAAGTCTCTTTGGTGCGCCCATGGTGAGCAGTCAGCCTAGACAGTGGCCTGGACCATGTAAATTGGCACGCCAAACTCACATATGGATGTGTCACATCTTCACATGGAAATGGCGCGAAAAGGGTGGCCTGTGGTCCTGGCCGAACAAGCACATGATTTACAGAGGATCTGTTTGGATGAAGAGAAAAGGTGGTGAAAACTTTCTACATTCTTGATACTAACTAGCATGAAAGATGACATCCATCAAATCATATTATTAAGGCATGCATGATAGATGATGTTAAATGATGCAGTGTGGGGTACCATCTGATCGGATCACATTGTAAGTTCGGGACCTAAGTAGAGAATATGGTGGACTCACTAGATGCATGTAACTCAGAGAATTGCCCAATTGGATCCAAGCCTTTACCTGGTGGCCGGTGGGTGGAGGAATTCCCTCACCTAGGAAGAAGACTCTTTCTAATTATTTTCTCATAATCCAATCAACTATCTTACTTTTTCTGATAATCCACTCCTATGATGCACGGATATTTCAAAATGGGCAGCATATCGTATCATATCGTATCCGATACTTCACTTTTTATGTATAAAATCCGCGTCCCTGCCGTGTCTATAGCGTGTCCTTGCCGTATCCATGTCGTATCTATGCATCATAGATCCAATCAACTATGATGATTTCATCACAAACTTTAGTAGAAGTAATGAAAACGACGCCAACAAAAAGAAATGCAAATATCCTATCTAACTGTAAGATGAATTAAATAAACTGAGGAATTGTTGAGATCATTCCTAACCTTATCTTTGTAGGTTCCATAATGGGTGGCATAAAGGTATAACCTTTTTTTTTTTTTTTTTTTTGGTCTTTTTTTTTTTGTTTATTTTCCAAAGAGACCCATGAGAGACCTTGACCATGGGAAGAGAAACCTACTCATTTAGGAAAATAATCCAAGGATCGAACTATAGACACTTTGGTGAAAAATAGGGTAACCCACCGACTGGCTACCCTTATGTTCTCTCACAAATGTATAACTTGATAATGGGCTACACCTCGTTTGACATTACTGCTATTTATTACTCAAGGGCTTGTTTGTTTCATTTAATTAAATAATCAGGATTGCAATTCTATAAGTGGTTGAAATTTAGAAACCAAAAGAAAATATCTAAAATGACCATCAAATATCCTCTCCATTAATGGAAATTGAATGAGGTGAAATAAGAAATGAATACTAAGTCATTGCCCTAGTAATTTAAATATTAGGAAAGTCAATATTCCATTTTACATCGCTATCAGGCTAAACCTAGCAAAGTGAGTAATTCGCAACAATAATTACAATCAATAGCTAGAGGAAATGGAACAGAGTGTTTTCACTACATGCTAAGCCCTAGGCAATGTTTCTTTTTCAAGGATAGATTAAAAGCTATGGAAAAGTAATCCCACTGGTTGGTTTTTTACTTTACTTAGGTTTGGTTAGTCACAATAAGTGAAAAAATAATATCCCAGCCGTAAAAAAATTAATTTTATTCTTTTGGCTGCCAAAAGATTTTACATCATAAAACACAATAAACTAATCACTTTACCAATTATTTAACTTCTCATCTCACTTCAAACTACCCCATGAAAGCAAATGCAAATATAGTTCACTGAAAAATATATTTTTCCTTTACACAACCTTTATATATATATTTTTACTAATTTGAACATTTACTTTACATTCTTTTTTTATTAAATTATTCTGACTCCACCTTAAGGTGACCAGCAAATTGATGAAGTAGCAACCAAGTCACCAGGCACTTCGAAGTGCCTTCTCTTTATTTTTAAGGTTTAGTGACAAAAAGCCATTTTGTTTTACCCACAACTAATGAGATGAAAATGCTTTCTTTAACTTGTAAGTGCTTTATTTATCTTTGTTTTAATTGTTAGTGATAAAAACCTTTCTTTAGCCAAATCCAGAGCTTCAATAGTTGAGACAGTTCCAACTGAGAATTAATATTTCAATGTAGTGTGCCAGTGCAAGTTGACAAAGTGGGATTAATAAGAGGAGCCTCAACAAGAAAAATTAAAAATCCTTCTGAGAAATACTTTCCAATCATCGTGTTCCTGAAAGGAGAGAATCTGAAAGTGCAATAGCAACAGTGCATGCATGGTCGGTTGAATGATGGTCATGGGTGAACTAAATTGGAATAATCTACTCTCTATCATTAGGGGAAGAATGGATGGTGTCAGAGCTGATAAGTACAGATCCTCAAAAATGAAGGACTGCAGAGAAACACCATTCAACTCTTCTACAGCCATGGAAATTGTTGAAATGTTTCTCAAAAAAGGAAAAATTTGCTGGTGCTGCTCACAAGCCTCCCAAGAGTGGGGAAGTGCTGTGGTTCTTGAGGGGACTGGCTCCATCAATGAAAGCTGAAGTGGCACTTAATGACTCAAATGGTCAAGTGCCAACTCAATGTGGACCTCATAGGATCCAGGTCGACCTTTCTAATTTTCGAATTTGAGTTAAGCCCATTCTTGCAAATCACCGTGCTGACTAGAATCAATTAAGAATCTACCCGGCTCATTTCATTATGACCTGCCAACCCACTCTCAACCCATCCTATCAGTTAAGGAATTGGGTTGACCCTTTTAACTTGTGGGATGTGGCTTTAGGTTTACATCTTCAGTCTTAGTTTTTTAGTAAATGGGTCTGATTCAGGTTAAGCATATGCATGTTTACACAATGCTCAATCTAACCTACATTGGCCAAACCCACTGCCTCTGTTACATAGGGGTAGTAATTATGGATAAAACAAGTTTAGTTTGGGTCATAATCTATATAGTACCAGGACCAAAATCCAGATAGCTAAGACATGGACCTGGAGTTGAATAAAGGGTTTGGATTGGGACCAAAATAGGGCTTAATTACCTCTATACTAATATAAGTGGCAAAATATGACCCGACCCGGTATCTCAACCTGCATTTGACTAACATAATCCCACCATCAATATATATCGGTTGGTCACAGGTTAGTGTCAACCTTCATGACCCACCTGACCTATTTAAATGGGTTAGGTTAGGGTCAACCCGCATATCTAAAACTCATTCAAATAATTTCACGCTTTAATATTTTGGTATTTAGAGGAGTCTATTTAATATGGAATGAGCCGAGCTTGTGTTGGGCTATGAATTTAACTCAAATACAGCCTTAATATTTAAAATGGATTGGGTTTAGGCCAAGATTCTACAGATTGGGTTGAATTGAACAGGTTAACCAAAATTGAATGCGCGTCGTGTGGGTCAGGCCGGGTTGAACTGCATTAGGTGCAAGTTGAAGTTACTTGACTCATTTAAAAATGAGATGGACTCCAGCCCATAGACACCCAATTTCAGACGACCCGTTTTGACCCAACCCCGACCCATTTGCCACCCCTAAATTTACATTATATACCTATATACATACATAATGATTTCACAGTATTATGATCTTGGCATTGGATATGGGGCCCTCGAGTATGAAATCCACCGACCCTTGAATTGCAAGGTAGGACTTGGAGAGGGTGATGTGGCTGCAATGGCCTGTTTGAAATGCAGAAGGAACTGCGAATCATTAGGTGAAAGCAATGAAAGGAACCCGCACCAAGAGTACAGAGCCATGAATAAGCCAGTCTAAACATCTTCAGATAAAATGGCAAAATTTAGGTTGTTAAAATGGATTTAGTATATAGGAATCTTACACATAAATATATCTATTCATGTATTGGAAGGAGGATACTTATCCTGCCCACATGCCTACCTTTTGAAAAATGCATGACATTTTTCAAAATTTTAATGATATCGGTCAACTTCTTCGATCCATTCTCTCTCAATGCAGGATCCTGTTCATATACAAGAATATAAGAAAGTTCTCAAGAGGCATACATATCTACAAGCTATAAGGACAGAGAGGTCCAAAGAGCACAGCCCCAAACCTAAGGTTAGCAGCAATACCATACACATATTATGGAGTTTTGAGGATTTTATACTCTCCCCATTTCAGCTTAAGGATTTCAGTATCTTATGGGTCGGATCTAACAATCCTAAAATAACGAGGATCTTAGAAATGGCTCAATTCCTTCGTGATTTACAATTTTCAAACGTGAATTGTCCATGACATTGTGAAAAGTAAAAATCTTTTCAACAAGAATCCGGTTTACAAAAATCATCTAAAATCTTGGAGGCATTATCCATCTCCATGTGACCTGGCAGGTCTGGATCAGCAAGTCAAGGCCCCTACAAGTGTGGACTCTGGCATGTGTGATGTTGAGGCCCATGACCTTGTATAAAATTCTTCTCCACACATATGGTATCTTCTCAATAAACTGCTTCAAAAGAAAGCTACGCTAACAGTTGCCTACTCTTTGTAAAAGCCCTAAAAAGTTGCAATGAGAACTACCCAGTTCCACTACCGCTGACACCTTCCTTTTATAAAAGGCTTTAGAACCACCCATCACCTTCCATGCTATTATCTGAAACTGGGGGAGTAGTAAATTCTCAGCCATGAAAGAAACTTGTACCAAACTACTCAAGTTCTGCAATGGTCCAGGCCCTCATGTTGCAATTTCCACTCTCATTGATTCTTCTTACTAGAGAGACAGCTCTCTAGGTTCTCCCAAACACTTCAAAACAAACAAACAAAAACATGGGTTCATCATCTAATGAACCATGTTCAATGGAAGAGATCGAAATGGAAGTTGGCAATCGGTCCGAGACCGCCAAATGGGTGCTGAGCTCTCCCAAACCACCTTCTCCATGGCGCGAGCTCGTGGATTCGTTCAAAGAGACTGTTACTAAAGAACGAAACAAGCCGAACCGCTTCATTTATCTCTTGCAATGTCTGTTTCCAATCCTCACTTGGGGAAGAGTCTATGACAAAGGGAAGTTTAGGAGCGATATAATGTCAGGTCTAACTCTTGCAAGCCTAAGTATTCCACAGGTGAAGAGTAATTATCAAATATGAGAGTTGGTGTTTGTCATCTCTCTTAATCATCTTATAACTTGCATGAATTTATTGCAGAGTATTGGATATGCTGGTTTGGCAAGGCTAGATCCTCAGTATGGTCTCTGTAAGTGAATTTTGCAGAAATTGCTAAGTTTTGAGTAGCTTAGCTACCTGAACATAAATACATATAGTAGTAGAATAAATTTCTCTACTATTTTGTTTTTTTTTTTTTTTTTTTTTTGACATGTTGTGGATTATGAACTAGATACAAGTGTAGTCCCACCTATGATTTACACTGTAATGGGGAGTTCGAAAGAGATTGCCATTGGTCCCGTTGCGGTTGTTTCGCTGCTACTATCTTCCATGGCTCAGAAAGTGGTTGATCCATCACTGGATCCCCTGGCCTACAGAAAATTGGTTTTCACTGCAACATTTTTCGCGGGTATCTTCCAATTGACCTTTGGATTGCTCAGGTGGGTTTTCTGAAACTAATGTGTTGGTTCTCTCATTTGATCAAAAGGAGTCCTTTTCCTTCTGGTTTTGTATCAACCCAATTTCTAATTTTGTTCGTCACATTTGGCAGGCTTGGTTTTCTTGTGGATTTTCTTTCACATGCTGCCATTGTTGGGTTTATGGGAGGTGCAGCAATCATAATAGGCCTGCAACAACTGAAAGGACTGATTGGGATTAGTCACTTTACCAACAAAACCGATGTGATCTCTGTGATGGAGGCTGTCTGGAACTCAGTTCATGGTTCGGTATGTTTTATATAGATGAAAAAAAAGAGAAGGATGCAAATCTCATACTCAGTAGAAGTTTTTATGATTAACTTCCAACTCTCATTCGCATGTAAAAAATGTTTTATTTTTATTTTTACTTTTGTCGATTCTGTCTGTTCGTAGAATCCAATTTGAAGATTGTCTTATCTCCATGTATGCTGATTTTGGATACATCCTGTCTGACTTATTGCAAATGGATAAATGCATCCAAGCTTTCAAGGTTGTTCTATTGTCCTACTGTTTGATTTTTTTGACATGCATTGAATTAAGTTTGGGAGCAACTATTTGCATATCCCTTCTTACTCGGTGCACATCCATTCATGGAACCTCTTTAGTACCTTCCCACTCCCTCTCCCTCGTTCTCTCTCCCTCTCCTTATCCCTGTCTCTCTCCCTCTCTCTGCTTGCCGCCCAACGCCATCTCCCTCTGCTTCTCTCTGTCTCCCTCTCCCTCCCTCTCTCTCTCTCCCCTTCTCCTTGATTGCCATCCCTCTCCCGTTTGGCCACGTAGGGCCGAGCAATAGCTGAATCAGAGAGAGAAAGAGGGAGGGAGGGAGGGAGGGAGGTAGAGTTGGCCGGCGAGCAAGGAGAAGAAGTGGGAGAGAGGAGGGATTTGGAAAGGTGCTAGAGGGTTCATGAGGGGTCCCATGAATGGATGTGCACCGAGTAAGAAGGGATGTGCAAATAGTCGCTCCCTTTAAATTTTGATTTATATTTTTCTATTTAGAGGCTTTCTTTATCTTTACCTGCAGCTTTAAAGCTTTTGGGCTCCAATTGCACCTTCAGTGAATTATGATGCCTTAGAATTTTACGTGTTTGACTTGAATTTGATGCGGAATGTGTTAAGTATATAAATGGCTGATAAAATCAGCTCTTACTTTGCCTTTTTTCACCTTCTTTCGGTGAGAACCACTTGAAAGATTCCCGCACTATGGAAGCTGTGGTCCACACCCCAATCACTTGTACAAGGTTACTGGAATCAGGAAAAACCATTGAATGCTGCCCCCTCCACCACCCAACGAGCTGTCCCTGTTGGGATTTAGGAATATGGCACCTTTGAACAATGCAATTAAACAATCTATTCGTAGGGGCGGACCTAAGTATAAGCATGCGGCTCTTTAAAGATTCATTTTTATTATTTAACTTCTTCACTTAATCATATACCACACCACCCAAACGAAAATCCTAGATCCACCATCGTCTGTGTAATACCTTCTTTTCCTAACCTTCTCAAAAACCTCAAAATAATTTAAAAATAATAATTTAATATTTTGTGCTTTTATCATAATACTATAAAATAATATTTTTAAATAAAAATAAGTTTTAAATTAAAGACAAGTATATAAAAGTATTATAAAAATACGAGTAATGAGGGAAATAAGAAAATAAGAAAAAACCACAAGAAGAAAGTACTTCAGGAAAAAATTTAAAAAAAAAAAAATTTATATATGATTTTATATAAACTATAATAGCAATTGATCATTGACAAAGAGGTAAGCTTTTCTGAGTCTTTCCTTGATTCCTTGGATTTGAAATGAATCTCATGATAAAATAGATTATCATGATAAGTTCAAAATAGACTGATATTTGGAACATGGACACTCAGAAAATCACCTTTAAAAAAAAGCCTTGTTTAAGAAATAATAAAAGGAAAAGAAACTCTTTCTGCAAAAAAGTCCATTTTCCCTCTCCATGGTACAGCTAGGGCTTCTTGAAAACTCACCACAAGCAAATATAGAAGGATGCCATTAATCTAAAAGGTTACTTTTATCCATGCGAGGCCTCAATTTTACCACATTACTAAGGTGACTTGGTATTCAACAATCTTTAACTTGATTTTAAAAACATTAGTCCATTTAAACTTCTCACCTTTAACCATCTTTGTAACCATAGTAACATGCACACAAAATTCTTCTTGGTTCTCACTTTTACCACACTTCCACCACCTTCTTCAATAACTTGGTGGATATATATTGTGGGCAGACAGGGGAAGCCAATATAGTGCTATTGAATCCAATATTAGTGTTTCTTCTAAAAGACAAGATTTGGTTTCTCTTTCAATGCCGAAAGTGAAACATGACTTAGCATCTCCGGTGATTGGTCAAGGATGTTTCTTCAACCATTCATAAGCCTACTGTTATAATTTATGATCACAACCAAAGTTCCATCAAGCTTGCAACAAATCTGATATTGTGAAAATTACTTGAAGTGGGGGTATTGAAATTAAAGAAATTTTCTTTTAGTTAATCTTTTATTGTTACTTTGGTTTGGCTAAAGTAGGAAGTTAGTTGTGTAGTTAAATTCAGAAGGTTATGTTCATGTTTGAATTTAATAATTCCAATTAGTTATTCTCTAGCTGACTACCTCCAGATATAGACGCAAAAGTTTGTAATTTTGAGATAATCAGATTAATGCATTTTCCTTATTTTCCTTACCTTAGTCGTAAGAAGTCCTAGTTTTCATTGAGAGGTCTTGGATTCGAACCCTGCCCCCTCCATCTTTGCATATGTCAGTTTTATTCTCCTCAAATGTGTGAGTTTTCATGACCTAGCATGTGTAAGTTGTGTCTATGTCTCCTCGCATGTATGAGTTTCTATCATCCTCGCATGTGTGAGTTGTGTCTGTCTCTTCTCGCACGTGTGAGTTCCCATCACCTCACATGTGTGAGTTGTGTCATGAGTCACAAGGTCCCATCCCCTTGGTTGGGTTACCAAAACAAACAAAACTTTCAATTCTCCATTTTCTTTACCAACCCACCCAGATCTTGGGATGTGAGAAAACAAATATACGTGCAGTCATTTACTTTTGAAAAATTCTTATATGGTTGCTTCTTAGTTTATGTAATATCAAACTATTTTTCAATCTAATAATTTCGGAGCATATCCAACAAAGGCATTCCCAGGAAGCTGAAGGATCTAGACATCCATTGGTGGGTGCCATTGCATGAGTTACTCTCTTTAGGCCTAAGCCAGTGCAACAATTCTGGTCCATGTGGATGCATGCATTCATCTTCCTTCATTGAAGTTAATGTTTATATTCTGACTCCGAGGGTTCTGTTTGATCCATCCAAAGAACATTCTCATTGTCCCATTTGATCTCAGAACATTAATTAAGGTTCTAATAAACAACATATATTGCCCAAAGTAACGAAATACGCACACATCATTCATCTTGTTCCTAAACTGACAACAGCTAACCATTTTGAGAAAGGCTTTCTAGTTATATGTTTTCCATAGGACATAGTGAAGGTGGGTAATTTAGAATGATTAATAGTTTTGATGCACAATTTATCAATCCTAACTTCATCATTTCTCAGTGTTATTTTGTTCCTTTGTCATACCAGTGGAAACCTCAAAATTTCGTCCTTGGGAGTTCATTCCTAATCTTCATCCTAGCAACCAGATTCTTGGTAAGTATCATTAAATTCAGATGTCTTGCTTTGGGTTGTCTAATTATTTGTTTGTTTGTTCTTCTGTGTTTGATTAACCATATACCAATAACCTCTTATTAACAGGGTAAGAAATACAAGAAGCTCTTCTGGTTAGCAGCCCTTGCTCCTCTAGTATCGGTGATTTTATCAACCTTGCTAGTTTTCTTGACAAGAGCCGATAAGCATGGAATCAAAATAATAAAGCACTTGAAAGGTGGCATAAATCCAAGTTCAGTCCATCAACTGCAATTCACTGGTTCTTATGTTGGAGAAGCTGTGAAAATTGGTTTGGTTTCTGCTTTAATTGCCCTTACGGTGTGTCAAGAGCTACCCAACTAACAAATTTCTAAGTTCTACATCCCTCTTTATTTAGTTTTTCAGAGTTTTTTATGCTACAAGAAGTTTAGGGCATTGAAGTGTTATAACAAAATCAGAACCACATGATGTCAGGAAGCAATTGCTGTGGGACGATCATTTGCATCTATAAGAGGCTACCAACTTGATGGGAACAAGGAAATGGTAGCTATGGGTTTCATGAACATCGCTGGGTCTTTATCTTCTTGCTATGTGGCAACAGGTGAAGTTCTCCATCATGTTTACCTGCAGCAAGGAAATTAGGCCCACAGTATAGGCCCGGAATGGGTCACAAACAGCTTGTAACTTTCACCAGGACTCTGGATCAAGGATCCCAATAGTAGAGTGGTCTATGGTTAAATCCGCAATCTAGCCTGTTTATTGGGCCTAAAATCCACCTCAGGCTCAGCACATTTCTTGTGCAACCTGTCAGGCCTTTGGGATGTGTGGGACTGGCTTATCAAAAACATTTCATATTACTGTATTATGCAAACATTTATCTACTACACAAGGGCACTAACCAACATACCGTGAATTGAAACCATATGTTCTGCTTGATGAAAATGTGGCAGGTTCGTTCTCTCGCACAGCTGTAAATTTCAGTGCAGGATGCCAAACCGCTGTCTCCAACATCATCATGGCCATTACAGTTATAATTTCATTGGAGCTGCTTACTAGGCTGTTGTACTTCACCCCAGTGGCCATCCTTGCATCGATTATTCTAGCTGCTCTTCCAGGATTGATTGATATTTCAGAGGCTTGCAAGATCTGGAGAGTTGACAAAGTAGACTTCATCATATGCTTGGGAGCATTTTTGGGTGTTCTATTCGCATCTGTGGAGACTGGTCTTTTAACTGCTGTATGATTTCTGACTTCTTTGGGCTTATCTCTATTCTTAGATTGTACCAATTACATATCTGTACAGTATGAGTAAATGGTTTTTTACCTTGATATTCTCAACAATGAAGTGTTGCAAAAGACCAAATAAAGTGACATTAAAAGCCTTGAGATGCAATTTTTTTTTCTTACTTGATGTTGGTGTTGCAGATAACAATCTCCTTCGTGAGGATCATTATCAAGTCAGTCCGACCACCTGTGGAACTACTGGGTAAAATTCAGGGGACAGATATTTTCTGCAGCATAGAGCAATATCCAGTGGCCATCAGAACCCCGGGCATTATAGTAATTGGCGTCGGCTCTGACTTCCTTTGCTTCATCAATGCAAATTATGTTAGAGAAAGGTCTAATCTGAACCCAATCACTTCAGCAAAGAAAATAGTACAAGGACAGAAATCACACGAGAACCATATGGTCCACCAAGATGTAACAGTCCCTTGGCCCTTGAGTATGTGTGCAGGCCCATGGTTCAGTGATTCAAGCTGTTGATATGATGGGCACCTCAGCATGCCTCAAAATGCCCCAGTGAAACTATCCAACGCTTATATTGATGGCCTGCAAATAGGGAGTTAACATAAAAATAAATAAATAAACAATCCAATTTAACAAGGAGTTGAGATTTATGTGCAATGAGGTACCAACAACACAGTTAGGGTCCATATGATCAGTGGGTCTTGAATCTTGATTACTGAACCATGTGTATGGCAAGTACAAACTCAAGTCCTTAGGATGCCATCCACGTCCTTGGATCAAAGACCATATAGATCTTCTACACCCAAATGGCGGAAATATCAATTTAGGTAGAATATTACTGTTGTCTTAGGATTATGAGCTGGGTGGAGCAAGAACAGGACACAAAGGAGAATGCAGAAGAGAAAATTCAAGCAGTAATCATTGACATGTCAAGTAAGTTTACCTCAATCCAAATCCAGAAACATTACGAATCTGCTACATGGTTAGTTAATTTCTCGGTCAAATTATCTGTTTCAGACTAATGGGTTCCATTGCAGATGTTATGAACATCGATACTTCAGGGATTGTGGTCTTAGAAGAACTACAAAAGAAGCTAGCTTCCCATGGCTTGAAGGTATGCATAACCCTGGCATAAAGATCATGTTAATGCCACACACAATCTCTACATCTAGCTAAGCTTGAATAAACGGACTTGCCAAAATCACCTTTTGCAGTTAGCTATAGCGAACCCCAGATGGCATGTGATTCACAAGCTGAAGTTAGCAAAGCTTGTGAGCAGACTAGGAGGAGAGTGGATCTTTCTTACCGTTGAAGAAGCTGTCAAAGCATGCATTGGGTCTGAGAAGGCCTGTATGGAGTGTTAAACAAGTAGCTGAAGTGTTCCTCATCTAGGTGAGTTACTTAAGTAGAGACCTTGAAATGGTCTCAAAGCGTGTTTTCATCTGTATGCAACAACTTGTGCTGTGTCAGTTATATCATGTTAATAATAAGTTTACTCCTACTTGGGAGAGTGAGTGTTACATACAGTATGTCTTTTATGTCTCGGTCTCAGTTCAAGGTTTTGTGCTTCGTACTTATTTCAGAATCCTGATCCTTGGGGACCATCCTAAAAGGTCTCATCTAGATGATTGTCATTGAACTACTACCCAATACTGGATTTCCATCGCTAAAAATCACTAATTTGAATTCCTCATATGCCTGCACCTATTATCATGACCATTGATGTCACTTGCAGTTAGATACAGGCCGCTTTCAATGGATGGATTCAAGAAGAAGAAGAGAAAAAAGAAGAGAAGAAAAAACCACAACTTAAACCATTAAAATGTTCTTATTCCTTTTTTCACCGTTGTTGATCCACCAAGGGCAGCAGATCTAAGAAGGTCATCAATCTAGATATGAGGCCTTTCCTTACTCTAACTCACAAGTGGGTTGAATATTTGAGATTATCCTTTAACCCCCATGTTGGTTTTGGACTGTGCCAAAAAAAAAAAAAAAAACATACATATAGAAAACTAACAAATAATATGCTAATGTTTTGCTTTTCTGGCCTGACTTGATATGGGCCCAATCATCGTCGTGGTCTTGACTGCATTCGTGGATCTGGGGATTGTGAAATTGCTCAATGGATTCTGAAATTGATGAAAACTGAGACCCCCAATGAGATATTTGGCATCCTCAACTCAGATTTGCTCTCTAGCTTTATCTAATGTGCAATCACCTAGATGAGCATATGCGGGTTCAATAGGAATATTTCATGAATACTGCACAGGTAAAGAAGAAACTAGGACATGTTTGTGTAAGTGCAACCACTTTCTGTGAAAAATGGAAATGAAAAGGTGGGCACTTTTTGCAAGAACCTTTTCATCATTTGGTGCAAACACTTTTATACGAGAAAACGCATCAAAAGTAATGCAGTTTTCTGAAAATCTGCATAAAAATGTTTTTGAGGGGAAAGAAGTGTAGGAAAGGCAAAATTTTCCACAGAAAAGTGGAACTTCATAGAAACTATGTAAACGTGGCCTTAAGTATTAGAAACCAAACCACATGATATAGGATTGAAAATTGTGCACGAAATGTCATACAGGCTCCTGTAGGACAAATTCATGCATGATATGGTACATGTCTTAAAACAATAGAGAATCCTAAGTTGAAGGAGTGGAACTCCATAGTGGGTCTCACCTATTAAAAACCCGAGCTACTAAAAGTGAATGTACCTGCCACACACGTGTGCACAAACTTTACTCCAATCAGAGTCGGTCTCACTGTGATATTGATCATTTCACCAAAATATGATTAATGAAAATTTCGCTGCTAACCATTGCCCCCAATGGCAGCATACACCTGTAACAATGCTATATAATGCATTAAATGGATAATGTTCTTCACACAGGTTGCATTGTGGGGTTGCTGAGCTAGTAAAATAGTGAATCCATATATAGGTGGTCATTTAGGCTAGTCAAACTCCTCAAGCGCTTAAAGCACTAGAATATTCCAAACCTATAAGATCCTTTTATAGGTAGGCCTCTATCAAGAGGCCCATCATATCAACAATGCAAACCATTAATCTGGGGACCTCATTGGTACATTCTAAGAACTTGATCAAACAATGCTTTATAATTTATTTAGAGAGGAGCCTAACTTATTGACCACTTTGGATTAATGTAAAATGCCTACTCAATGGCTGAGTGACAGAAATCATTAAACCATTCTAACATTAAAATCATTCATTAGAAAAGAGAAATCACTAATCCATTCTTCTAATCATCTCAGAACTCACAAAGTCATATATGAAAAATTTTTGGGTTTAACTACAAATACAAAGGCAAAGAAAAAGATGTTAAAAATAGTACTTTGAGATTGCAGTTCTTGTCGCAGGCGAATTGAAGTTGAGACTAGGTAGAGATGAGAAAGATGAAGGAGTCGAGGTGTGTGTGCAGATATATGATTTGGGCGCCGGAGGAGCAGGGGAGATGAGAGCTTGAGAAGAAAATACAAGAAAATGTAATACCCTAGTAGCAGCAGAAGGCGGGGAACAAATTCGATGGGGATGGAGCCATCTTTCTACCAAAAAATATCTGAGACGCTCAAATAAATGCTGTCTTTTTGGTCTCTGTGGTTGTCTCTCCAAATCTTAGTTGGTCAGAACGTAAGTTTAACCATTAGATTAAAATATATGATTAACATAACTTCTATTCGCGTAAAATTTATGGTCCTTGTAAACTGGGTGGAACCATTAGATTAAAATATATGATTAACATAACTTCTATTCGCGTAAAATTTATGGTCCTTGTAAACTGGGTGGAAATTTATTTTGAGCTACTCAAATTTCAATAGGCGGATCCTACTCTGGAGTTTCCAATCCTCCAACTCTTGATTTCTCAGAGTCAAAGTATCATTGGATCAAGATTCTTTCATTTTGGGTCTGGTTTTTTTCAAGGGCTTTTTTTAATGTAATTATATAATTATATATATATATATATAACGTGAGGTCTCCATATTATCTTTCATAGTAAGGTATCTCTCACCTTACTATATGGGAGGTGTTCATATGAGAGTATCTCTCATCTTACTATGAGAGATAAAGTGGGAGATGCTTCTATGAGATATCTTTCACCTTAAATGAGGGATTGGGGTGGAGGCCCTCACATTTAAGTTGTTGGTATTGGATATAGATGTGAGGGCTCCCACTCTATCTTTAATAATAATGTGAGAGCATCTCTCATAAGAGCATCTTATATATACACACACAAGACTACTTCTACCTCTAAATTGATCAAAATTGAAAAAATATAAAATTTTAAAATTGAATATCAAATTAATCTTCCCTTTAATGAAAAATAAATCAATTAGAAAGAGACCGGAAATGAATATTCAGTGACCACCCCAAATCCCCATTTTATTATGATTTGAATTACTAAGGTAAGGTAGATGGTCAGTTTTTAAAAACTCACCTCGGATTCCTTATTTTCAACCAAAAACAAATAACTACATAATCTTAATGTTTTTGGAGCATGGAGAAGGGAATATGGTACTGGGTCCATCTCTTACATGCAGTCGTCCCAGACCCATGGTTATCTCCTGACCCGGTAGCTGGGCATCTAAACATTAGCAAACCAATATAAACAAGGGAAGATTTCAAATAAATCTTAGAGTTTTTACCGTATTTCAAAAAAGAATACAAGTTTTAAATTTTATCGAATTAATTCCTAAACTTTTCAATAAATTTTCAATTAAGGAACCGTTTTAAGGTATTTTCTAGCAATCTTTTCTCTCAGTATTTCAAAAATACCCAATTTACCATTCATTTAATTCCATGACATGATTTCGGCCGCCATTACATGCAGCTCATCGCTGTTGCAACACTGGTCGCCTTTGATTACCGTGAGGACACCATTGAAGGAAATGAGGCGAATATAGTGGACGTAAAGGGGAATCTTAAGTATTTTAAAATAAATTAAAAAAAAAAAACAGTTGCAGAAAAATAGCTGTAAATGGAAAAATGTCTTTAATTGAGAATTTTATTAAAAGTTTAGGGACTAATCTGAATTTTGTTAAAACTTATGTCCTTTGTTAAAATAAGACAGAAACATAAGGCCTTCTTTGAAATTTTCACCTATAAACAAAGGAAGGAATTCGTCTCTCTTTCGTCTAATCCTGAGATATGGGCGCGGAGGAAGAGGAGCAGCAGCAGCAAGAAAGCTTGGAAAGGGCACCTGGGCTGAGGTCCGGGCCAATGACACCGGCCCAGTTCCTCTCATGGAAGCGCCAAAAGGTCTCTACTCTCTCTTTCTCCCTCAAAACCCAACCACCACCGCCGCCCCCCCACCACCCCCCCCCCCCCCCCCCCCCCCACTTCCCTTTTTTCTGTTCATCATTTAGAAATTCATTTCAGTTTTGGATAGGATTAGAGAATTTTTATTTTGTGATTTAGGTTAGAGATTTCCTCACTGCTATTTTTTTTAGAATTAATTGTTGGGGACTTTTTTTTTTGTATTGTTTTGTGTTTAGTGGAGTTTTGAGATCTTATTATGATTCATAGATTTATGTTAGATTTGGGCCAAAAGTGAAATAGCCCAATGAGTATTTTTATTTAATATAGAGCAGAAATCAACATTTGTTGGATCTTGTAGATTCTCTCATTTTCAGCTACATATATATTCCATTGTAAAAGAGCTTCTCTATGTCAAAAGACTCAAAATATCATAGAGAACATTAGTTCTGTATCAGATTTTGAGTTGTTATTTCACTGCAAGGTCCACCCCAAAACAGCCCCCACCACATGAGAAAAAGAAAAAAACAGGGTGTTTGTTCAAGGTAATAATGAGAAAACAGGTGCCCCTAATGTGGAGAAGTTTTTACTTGTATTAGTTCCAAATGGATCAATGTCCTAATGATGATACTAACTTCAAATAGCTAGGGCCTAGGTTATATGTACTTTTGGCTGTTTAAAAAAAAATGTACTTTTGGCTACATAGTATATTGAGAGACTTCATTTCTTAGGATGTTGAGTACTCATGTGCTATGTTTGTTTGTATAATGGACTGTATTGCTGAGACTAATTAAGCAAGAAGCTAGTAGATGACAAGCTGGGACTTTCAATAAAGGCTTGGGCCCTGTTTGTTCACATGGAATTGAATTCCTAGGAATTCATTTTTGAATCACAAATAGGATCAACTTATGGTGGACAAAGTGGAGAATAAGATATTAGTGTCTTATGCAATTTTCTAGGGCCACTTTGATTAAATGGGTATTTCTATAAGATGAGAAACTTGCATTGTTATTTACAGTTGAAAGATGGGCAACCAAGACACAGTAAGAAATTTAAGTACTTGCAAAGACACAGAAATAGCAGTTTTGGAACTTGGAAGTCAATGTTCTTGTATCTGGAGGATCCAGTGTAACAGGCGAATCCGTCAACCTTTTGTCATTGTTCTAATGTTTGGTTTCTTGAACCCTAATTGACTAAAAACCTTATAGATTGACAAACACAACTAAAATTAGGACCAATGTCGCACAAGCAAAAATACTTGCACTGAACCTGGACGTGCATGAGGTGCGCATCTCCTGCACCCTCACCCCCATTTTAGTTATTTTAGATGATGTTGTTGAATATCCTTTCACATTAAAAGAATCCCGCACGTTGCAATGGTAAGTCTTGTAATTAAACTTTTTAATTAGTGTTGATAATAACATTCAAGTGCATGATGCCCCGGCCCCCCTTGGATGTTCTTTGGAAATTGTTCATTATGATTATCTTAATTGGTGGAGTGACTTAAGCATGTAAGCAATCATTGTTGCTCCATATTCTTTTGCAGGATGCGGAGGCATCAGCTAGAAAAGCAGAAGCAGCCCAGAAACGTGTAGAAGATATAGCAGCAGGAACGGTGCAAATGAATGGGCGTGAACTTTTTGCCAATGAACCTTGGGTATTTGATAACAACCATTACTAAGATTCCCGACCTGAGTAATTGCTTGCAAAAACATGAAAAGTTGAAAAAAGAGGCAATAAAGTTGTGTGTGCGAACATTGCTCTACGGGGGCAGTTTTAGTTATATATTTCCTAAAAGTGGCGCTGTTGCAGTATTTACTAGAACATTTCTTTTGTTGAACTCAACTGTTCAAATTCCTTTCAGGAATTTGTTTAGTTTGGACGATGTAAGAGGGAGCAAATGTCTTATGTCATGAACTAAGTTTTTGCACTTGGCTTCACTTATTTTCTTGGTTACTTCCAATATAGAATTTCCATGATGTGAGCAAATCAGAAACTGGGGATCCCTTCAGATAGGTCGGTTTTAAACACATTTAAGTGAAAAATAATCCAGGGAAATCTACCATGATGTTGAAAATGATCAGAGAATTCGCTATGGAGCTTCAAATCATAACAACTAAGCTTGCTAGAATACATGCACTGATATAGAAGGATGAAATATCTCAAATTCCAAAACATAGTAAAGTTGTAAATGGTATCTCACCTCACTTAGCTGTCTAGGGATTGATCTTTCTGCATGTAGGTTAGTTTTAACATCCCTGTACCACCAATCCAACTTAACTTAAAAAGAAAAAGAAAAAAAAAAAAAAGAAGAAGAAAAGAAAATTGATCGTCCATGGTTGTTCCTCTCAAAAAGATTGTCCAGGCCTATATGAGAAATGCCTTCTGGAGGAAGAATTAGGAAAAAATGCTTATCGTGCTAGAAATGGATGAAGGCTCAAGGTTGGACTAGTAAAAAAATCATGGGCCCCTGTAGAAATGAACTCAAGCATAGGAGGCAACTTTGATGGTTCCTTGTAGATCTCCACCCTTCGGAATTCCTAGAAATCCATTTGGAAAATCTCAAACATGCACTGAAGAGAACAACCAAGTCATCATTGGGTTGCAGCATAGGCGATCATCTAGACCAATGGGCTCACATAATATAACAAGGAAAACTAACAAATGGTGGTCCTCAAACTCATCTTTCATTATCACAGGAGACCTGTCCCTGTGTGCCCATAGGTGATACGAGGCACCTTTAAACTCATTGGTAAATAATGTACCTTATATAATAGTTATAAGCCAACAAATGAGTTATAAACTCATTGATCTTGATACACACTCATCCAATGGAACCACAAAAATACAGTTTCTCATCAAGCTGGGACAACAGGGCTGAGGAGGACCATTGTTTTCTTGATTTTATCCATGCCTTCTTGCAGTGTAGTAAGAGATGCCGCATAGGATATCCGAATGCAGTTATCATCTCCAAATGCATTGCCAGGGACAAGTGCAACCTGTGGAATAAAAAACACAGTTTATTTATGTAGAGTGTAGACTGTTCAATTCCATCCAGAATGAAGGCAGCAAATTTGGAGGATATTGCATATTCACCTGTGCCTTATCAAGCAGAAACTGGCAAAGAGATTCGGAGTCTTTGACAGTGCCAAACCCGTCGACCTCTGCTCCATAATAGGAGCTGAAATCAAGAAATAAGTAGAAGGCTCCCTGCAATTTCAATAAATTAAAATTGAGTTCTAGTTTCCAAACAAGCGCCAAAAGGGAAGGAGAAAAGGAGCCAGTACCTGAGGTACCGATATCTTGACACCCTCTATCTCTTTAAAGCTTTTTACTAAGAAGTCACGCCGTTCCTGGAATGCCTTTACCATGGTTGCTACTGCTTCACCTCCTGCATACCCCAAACCTAAAGCTGCGAGTCCTGCTTTCTGAGAAATGGTGCAAGCACCTGATGTAGTCTGAAATCACAACATAGATATTGAAATTAGCTTGTGGCTTTGTTGTCTGAAACCATGTTAAAACAAGGATGAAAACAGGTCCCTGATCACCCTAATACCTGAGGGACCAGAGTTGAAAAAAGGGGGAATAATTGATCTAATATTTGGACTCATTTTTTACGGTCCTGGTTCAGGTCCACCAAATAAAATTCAGCTCCGGGTTCTTCGCTACCTGAATAACAGTGCCATAACCATATTGTATAGACGTACATTTTTTTGTGTGGCTTTGACATGAGATGAATGGTAAACTATCCTAATCTACAATGCCAAGGCTCATCCTTGGGGTGCTTCGCATTAGTGGTCCACGCTCCTGCTATAGTGCTCCGCCAATGTACTACTAATAGAACTTCATTCGAGCTCCCAACGCCAGGGGTAGATCACTGGCACTTTGGTAATGAGACGCCCTTACTACAGGGCTGTCTCATGATTTTTGTAAAGAGTTGTGTGTGTATTTTGTGACCTATTACCTTCTACTGGTATACCAACCCCATTTTGATGGTTCAAAGCTCTGTTGATGATGATGATTAACGTTTCATTGGTACGGTATTATATACATAAAACATTGAACTACCGACTAAATTACATTAAATAATTCACAAACTAAAATAAGAACAATGAGAAACACAGTGCACAAATTTATTTTAATCAGATTTAAGTTGCAGCCATGGAAAATGATGTCAGGAGAATAAGAAGATGATGCACCTGGCCCTGGATCTTTCCACATGCTGCTACAAAGTGTTTCGGAGCAGCAAGATATCCAAGTCGCCAACCAGTCATTGCAAAGGCCTAGAAGCATTACCAACAAATGTTAATCCTTTTAGACCCCATAAGACACACATTCAAGTATTTACAGTCAATTAAATTACCTTAGAAAAGCCATTTACAGTCAAAGTTCTCTCCCACATGCCAGGCAAAGAAGCAAAGCTTATGTGTTTTCCTGGTGGATAGATGATGTGCTCATATATCTCATCAGATAGAACCTGAAGGCAAAGCAAAACAAAGAAACTATCCATTTCACACTTGAACTTATTTTGTGATACATGTCTTCCTTTTCTTGCTAAAAATGGGATACTGTTGTTTCAGAGAACCTACCAAAAGCCTAGGATGTTTTGCAACTACATCAGCTATTTCCTCAAGAAGCTTCTTGGGATAAACAGATCCAGAAGGATTTGACGGGGAGCAGAGAATTAGCAGCCTGGACTTCTCATTGAGTTTGGATGCGAGAACCTTAGGATTTGGAAGAAAATCATCTGATATGAGTGTGGGAAGAATTACGGGCGTTGCATCTGCCAGCCTAGTCATTTCTGGGTAGCTTGCCCAAAATGGAGCTGGAATTATAACCTGAATAACGGAATAAAGATTGATTTTTTGTTAGGTAATTTACCCAGTTTTCATAAAATGTCTATTACACTGAACACACACTTGAACAAGGTTTTCATATACCATCAACATATAAAAAATATTAATGGCAGATCTAGTAAAACGGATGAAAATGTTAAGGAAAATAAATAACTAAAATATAGATGTAGCTCAAAATGCACTAAAAGAGAAATTTTAACTGTTCTTTTCCCATAGCTCTTCAATTGAAAGAACTACAATCAATAGCCGCCGAGGATCAACATCTTGGAGCTGTTTATCCACTTAAATTTAGACAAGCTTTTGCAATGAATAATTTATATGATTCTATATTATATACATAAATAGTTAGTGTGTGGGGAATTTTACAGATACCGAGATCTTCTCAGCTCGACTCGGTAACAGTACCAGCTAGTCGTCTCAGCTCGGTAGCAGTACCAGCCAGGCAACTCATAGTACCAGATTCCTCCACCTCAGCCAACTCGACCGAAAGCTCCAGCTCGGCCAGCAGTTCCATCCCGGCCAGAATACTCCCCATCGGCCTGGGATCCCATCTTGGCCAGGTGTTCCACCTCAGCAGTAGCGCCAGGATGCTTACCAAGAAGAGATTGCCTCGGCAGCACCCGAGCTTGGTACCTCAGCACCCGAGCTCGATACCTCAGCACCTGAGCTCGGTAACAGTACCAGCTCAGCCAGACATTCCATCTCGGCAACAGTGCCAGATCGCTCATTAAACAAGTATAACCAGCCTTACCTCTTTGGAGACTCAACCACGCTACAGAACGTGTTGAGTAATGATGATAGGCATCGGACAGAGAGCTGTCAGTAGGTGGTTGCGCCCATGTCAAGCCACCAATGTCAGAACCGCCCATACCACCAATGAGACTCCCCATCACCAAAGTCAGAGGACTCCAGCTACAAATACAAGGAGCAAACTCCATGACGGGTAAGCAAGGGAAAAACACCATACACCCTGAGCACTGTTTCTCTTATTCTCCATCCTTTGTCTAGTGACAGCATTAACTTAGGCATCGGAGGGCCTTGCGCTGACAGCAGCCAGGGTCTTCTGACCTTCTCTTCTCTCCCCCTTGCAGGATCTCCGGCGTGTAGTCTTCTCTAGAAAAAGTTCATTATCCATCTAAGTGGGTGTGAGATTTTTACCACCTACAATTGGCGCCGTCTGTGGAAAACAATACAAAAACGCCATGCCTCCAAAAGTTAAGAAGGGCAGAGAATCATCAAAGGTCTTACCACCACCGTTGGTATCGCTGCCACCGGCACTGCAAGAACAACAATCAGTCCATCGCAAGAAGAGATCCGGAGCAAGGCCTGGTCCAGCGAACGTCGAGGGGCCTGTTACTCTGTTAGGTTCATCTCCAAAGGGGGTGACAGCACCTTCTCGGCGAAACGACCTTCAACTGGAGCGCCCCCGGCGAGACAAGACTCCGGTGCAGGCCGGGTCTCCTCGATCGCACCAGCAGATTGATGGTGAAGACGATGAAAACGGCTCTCTCGCGGATATTAGGCCCCAATACCTCATTATCCAAGAGAAAGACGAGTTGATTCGTCAACTCCAGCGGCAGCTGCGAGAAAGGGGGGCAACTCCGGTTTCTCCCCCTAGGCGCGACCGAGCTCACGACGAAGGCTCCAGTAGCCTCCGCTCGAACGACAGCTCAAAGAGGTCGCGACAGAGGCCGAAGGACGAAGACAACCTCAGAGAGCGGCTTAACCGGAAAATCGAGTAAATGGTCCAGCGGAACATGGAGGTGGTCGGCTTCACCAGAGGTCGGTCGGACGCCTTCAGCACCAAAGATCTCGACGTATCTCCTTTCTCTCGGGAGATCAGAAATTCCCATCTCCCTGAAAGGTTTAGTGTCCCAACGTTCATCCTTTACGACGGGACCTCGGACCCTGCAGCACATCTCCGATACTTCACTCAGCGCATGTCGATATGGGGCGATATCGGTCACCTAAACTGCAGAGTCTTCTCTTCCAGTTTAGGAGACCTCCCCCTAAAGTGGTTCTGCGCACTTCTAGAGGGATCGATTTCGAGCTGGCGACAACTCCGAGATTCCTTCGTAGAGAGGTTTCAAGTCCACACGGTCATCCCAAAGACCAATGCTGACCTCTTGACAATCAGAATGAGGTGGACCGAGACCACCACACAGTTCGCCAAAAGGTTCTGGACCGTCTACAGCCAGATCGAGGACGCCAATGATGAAGTGGCCATCATGTGCTCCAGGCAAGCCCTACTTTCAGGCAACGAGTTGCGCAAGCACTTAGTCCAGTCCCCCGTGGTCACTATGAAGGCATTAATGACCAAGGTAAATCGATTCATCGAGCAAGAAGCAGATGAAGCCCATGCTCAGCAGCGCCGACATGATGATCAGGACAGTGATAAGTCGCAGGGCTACCGAACTGGGGGGCATGATAGCGATGAGTCAGAGGGCTACAAAACTTAGGAGTAAGCATCGCAGCAAAATTGCCGAAATCCTGGATCACGGGCCTTGGCTACCAAGTTCGGCGTGAAAGGACAGCGGCTGTCTTCACTCGTGTAGTACAACCCCCTTCTCAGTGACCGCCCTCGAATTTCGCCAGGTACTCGAGCTCGGCAAAATACCTTGTTGCGGAACTCGGCAGCTCCAGCTCAACTACCATCCTTCAGGCTCGGTTGACGAACCAGCCCCTACATCAGGAGCTCGAGGCCTCGGTGATAGCACCAGCCACGATGTCTCTGGCTTGGTAAAAGTACCAGCCCCATCTCGAGCTTCGCGGCCTCGGTGAGAGCACCAGCCCGAATGCCTCAGTCTCAGTTAACGGAACCAGCCATCTCTCAGCTCGGTTAACGGAACCAGCTGCTGCCTCAGGCTCGGTGATAGCACCAGCCCCATCTCGAGCTTCGCGGCCTAGGTGAGGGCACCAGCCCGAATGCCTCAGGCTCGGTTAACAGAACCAACCATCTCTCAGCTCGGTTAACGGAACCAGCTGCTGCCTCAGGCTCGGTGATAGCACCAGCCCCATCTCGAGCTTCGCGGCCTCGGTGAGGGCACCAGCCCGAATGTCTCAGGCTCGGTTAACGGAACCAGCCATCTCTCAGTTCGGTTAACGGAACCAGCTGTTGCCTCAGGCTCGGTGATAGCACCAGCCCCATCTCGAGCTTCACGGCCTCGGTGAGGGCACCAGCCCGAATGCCTCAGGCTCGGTTAACGGAACCAGCCATCTCTCAGCTCGGTTAACGGAACCAGCTGTTGCCTTAGGCTCGGTGATAGCACCAGCCTCATCTCGAGCTTCGCGGCCTCGGTGAGGGCACTAGCCCGAATGCCTCAGGCTCGGTTAATGGAATCAGCCATCTCTTAGCCCGGTTAACGGAACCAGCTGCTGCCTCAAGCTTGATGACAGCACCAGCCTAAGCACGGCCAGCTTCGATCGCAGCTCCGGCAGGCCTCGGTGATAGCACTAGCCTCCGCTCGGATGCCTTCGATCATGTCAGCTACGACTATGGCCTCGGTGACGGCACCAGCCTCAGCTCGGACAGCTTCATGCTTTCGAAAAAGATCAGCTACGATTGTGGCCTCGGTGACAGCACCAGCCTCAGCTCGGCCAGCTTCGATCACAGCTCAACGGCACGGTCCTCTACCGTCAGCCTCGGTGATAGCACCAGTTTCAAACTCAACATACAGAAAGCTCTCCTAACATGGTACGTAGCTTCTGACTTCAAAAAATTGGAACTCCAAGAAGTCGGAAGCTTGGGGGCAATTGTGTGGGGAATTTTACAGATATCGAGATCTTCTCAGCTCGGCTCGGTAACAATACCAGCTAGTCGTCTCAGCTCGGTAGCAGTACCAGCCAGGCAACTCATAGTACCAGATTCCTCCACCTCGGCCAACTTGACCGAAAGCTCCAGCTCGGCCAGGAGTTCCATCCCGGCCAGACTACTCCACATCGGCCTGGGATCCCATCTCGACCAGGTGTTCCACCTTGGCAGTAGTGCCAGGATGCTTATCGAGAAGAGATTGCCTCGGCAGCACCCGAGCTCAGTACCTCAGCACCTGAGCTCGGTAACAGTACCAGCTCAGCCAGACATTCCATCTCGGTAATAGTGTCAGATCGCTAATTAAACAAGTACAGTCAGCCTTACTTCTTTAGAGACTCAACCACGCTACAGAACATGTTGAGTAATGATCATAAGCATCGGACAGAGAGCTGTCAGTAGGTGGTTGCGCCCATGTCAAGCCACCAATGTCAGAATCGCCCATACCACCGATGGGACTCCCCATCACCAAAGTCAGAGGACTCCAGCTACAAAAACAAGGAGCAAGCTCCATGACAGGTAAGCAAGGGAAAAACACCATACACCTTGGGCACTGTTTCTCTTATTCTCCATCCTTTGTCTAGTGACAGCACTAACTTAGGCATCGGAGGGCTTTGCGCTGACAGCAGTCAGGGTCTTCTGACCTTCTCTTCTCTCCCCCTTGCAGGATCTCCGGTGTGTAGTCTTCCCCAAAAAAAGTTCATTATCCATGTAAGTGAGTGTGAGATTTTTATTACCTACAGTTAGCATGAGAAATGTATAGAGCTGAACCTTGTTTATTTAGGCCCACAATGGCTCACAATCACGTCAATGATCATGATTGTGATCTTATGATCATGCGCACAAGAAGAAGAAAGTAGACAGTAACATATTGTCATGTCTATGATCATGCACACAACAAGAAGATCCTTAAGTAAACAAGAGAATGATTTAAAAGGAATAGACCACCTCACCTCATCTCCTGGAGAACAAACCGCAAGCACCCCTTGGACAATACTCTGCTTGGCTCCATTACTTACTAAAATCTGGTCAGGTGTATATGTAAGCCCGTTCTCCTCTGCCAAAAAAACACCTTTTATTTCCAATATTCGCAATGGGAGAGAGAAACTTCGAAGTAGTACAGTTTCTAGCTGAAAAACAAAGTTATTTCACAGAGGTGATCCAGCAACTAACCCTTGAGCTTATGACAAATTGCTGTTCGAAGTTCCAAAGTACCAGCATTAGGTGTGTACCTTGTGTAGCCTTGACGGATAGCATTGATCCCTGCCTGAATTGTAACAATATGAAGATAATGTAAAACTAAAAGACATGCATATGTAGGTGTTCATTCAGTCATCAATGTATATATGTGATCTAACCATTATTTAGAAGCTTGTTCTGACTTGCCCTGACTTCGGCTATAGTGACTTTCCTTGATTTGGCCAAAGTGACATGGTTAGTTCCATAGTTTAGAAACTCAGGAACTCGATTCAGTAGGTCACCAAGTCAAGCATCAAACAACTCTAACCAAGTTGTTAGCCAGACTCACGTAACCTTCATAGTCGAGTTCCAGAGTTTTTTAGACAATGGACCTAACCATCTTACTCGTATAGATTTTTACTGATTAAAGTTGGATTACACGTCCTAAAAAGACCAGAGTGGGCTAATTTTTATTTCACATCTGATCATGTAAAATTAAAAAAACATGTCCATGTTAGTGTTCATTCAAGAATTTATGTGGTCTTAACCATTGTCAAGAAACCTGTTCTCACTAGCCCTGATTGATCAGCTGAAATAACTCAGCTTGGTAGGTTACTGAATCAACCATTGAAATTTGAATGAGTCTGACCAAGTACCTGGCAACTCTTGCACAAGTTTATCAACTCATCAGTGAGCTTCCAAGACAAGTTCTTGAGTTTTTAAACTGTTAATCTAATTAGGTCTTACTCCTATAGGTTTGAACAGCATAGAATCTCATTGTTGTCCAACAACAAAAGTTCGAATACACCTCCAAAAGATCGAAATTACCATCTAACCATGGAAAGCAAGTACTAAGATTTCCTAAAGAATCAGCCCTCTTGAATAATTTACCTCGGCAATTACATCTGGCGTGTCAAAATCAGATTCTCCAGCTGCTAACCGTATCACAGGAACACCAGCTTGCACCAGTGCAGTTGCACGGTCAACGATAATCATAGTCTTGGAAGGCTTGAGGGAGTCCACTCTTGGACTCAAAGAGGTATCGAGCTCCATTGAATCAGAGGATTTCTCCTCTTACCAGTTACCACAGCTTGCAGTTTAAATGAGTTGATGTATTGCTATTTTCTCCCACGATCTATCAAAAGAGAAGAGCATAAGCAGTAATACCTGCATCAAGTGTGGCACCCCGGAGTCCCACATCGACTATAGAGAGGAAAGTGAATGGGGTTATATGTAGAGCATACACCCTTACCTTGTATGAGGCCTTTTGATGGGTTGAGATCCATCAGAAGCAAAACCGTAAGGCCCGTGGGCCAAAGCGGACAATATCATGCATGTGTGTAAGGGTGGGGCGTTACAAATGGTAATGGGCCTGCACAAGGACGTGCCCCCTTAAGGGGGGGGGGTGGATTGTGACGCCCCGGAGGTTATATGTAGAGCTTACACCCCGGAAGTTATATGTAGAGCTTACACCCTTACCTTGTATGAGGCTTTTTGATGGGTTGAGGCCCATCAGAAACACAACCCATCAGAAGCAAAACCGTATGAGGCATTTTGATGGATTGAGACCCATTAGAAGCAAAACCGTGAGGCCCGTGGGCCAAAGCGGACAATATCATGCATGGGTATGGATGGGGCGTTACATCAAGAGCAAGAAGAAAGAAGAATGGGCTTTATACAAGTTATGGAATCTAAATCCAAGTTGAGTATGAGGGAAAGAAATGTGTTAGACCATCTCAATCTGAAGGTGACCAAAAGCATGTCCAGTTCAGGGTGATGACAACCTTGCATCTAATGGGCAGCATCTCAACTTGCTAACCAAAACACCCAAAATGCACAGGCCTTAAAAGCCCGCACAAAATATTTTTTTTTTAATTCGTGCGCATGGTGTTAGCTATACCATATACCAATTTAAAAACTTAAGCTTAAGCTTATAGGTGAAAAGCCAAACACGTATATGAAGCCTTCTCAAATCCAATTCTTGGACGACGTGGCATATGGGACTTTCCCAACACAGCAGCCATTGAAATGAAGCGCAATAACCAACTCAATTAAAATCTTAAGCATCCCATTAAAAATTAACATTTGGGTTCAGAGGGGAAAATGGTGATCACCAAATTGGACTGTTTTTTTTAAGGACAAAGATCAAACTGTTAGGAATTTTCCCGAATAAGTGATTTTGACACGGCCTGTAAACAGTGTGACTGTGACCCACCCCCCACGAATGAATTTCGCTGTTTGCTCTTGAATGATAGAGAACAGAATTGATCACTATTGATTGAGGTTACTGATGTGGATTATCAGACCAGACCTCCTTGGACAAACACACTCAGATATGAACCTCGAAAAGCGCCTGATCACATGTGCCTTTGTCGCCAAAGTGGAATGCCAGTGAGATAAAGCATTCCGTAATACGTATAAAAAAGGATAAAGCATCCAATAAAGTAGGTCTAGTTCATATGCCCATGGCCAAATGCTAATCAAGTTCGAGGTGGTTAGGTAAAACTTACATCAAAACCATTGTCCAACTTTTGACTTTTTTTTATCTTCGTTCGCTGCCGTCCCATTTGAAATGGTTTGAACATGTTTAATACAGGTCAGTAATGGTGGAAAATTCTTTCAAAACAAGTTGTTGGCCCAGCCAAAAAAAGGTACAGGCCGAAGAGGAGAAGGGTGAAAGTAATAAGGTTAGAATGAAAGAAATTAAAATAGTTTCCTCTTAAGATAAAGCAGAATCTATTATCTATATCTACATGGCAACACATCGTTCCTTCTGCAACTTCAATCTGAAAGAACAAGTACTTCAACAGCAGAAATGACGCAGCTCGCATGAGACAGACCTGCAACTGGGGCCCACATTTAAGCTAACTTGTGCTCAAGTTAACACTGAATTTTATTTTCAGATTTTATTTAAATTCATTTATTTGGATTCATGAATCTAAGTTTGGCTTAGTGTTCTTGGTTTAAAATGAGATTAGGTTGTTATTTATATCCATAATACTTAGTATACTTTTGTGTGCTTCCTTCTTTGTTTTTTTTTTTTTTTTTTTAACAAGATTGTGGGGCTTTTGAAGGAAAACTAAGACAGGATTGCATCAGAAAATCACCAAAAGCATAGCAAGAGTATTTCATCACACAGACAATCAAAAGCTAAATGCAAACCACAGTGTAACAGTTCTCTCAAAATTCAATCATCAAACCTACTTCAAATCAGCTCGTCAGAGCGAGCTTATGTTCAATCCAGTGAATTATCACTCTATCAAACATTAAAGATCTTAATCCTCTAACAACATAAGTCAAGTTTTCCTTACATCAGCTTTGAATAATTACCAAAAATGGTAAGAAAAGAGGAACTACAAAAGAACTTACTTAAATGAGAATGTTGTGGAATTGAGAAGAGCAAAAGATTGCTTTCAGGGTTTGTGGATCTGAAGCTCTATGAACCAGGAAGAAGAAGAAGAAAGAGATTTAAAAAAAGAAGGCCCCCAGATCAGGGTAGTTGAAAACAATTAAAAAACAAATAAACAAAAAGAAAAAAAAAAGAATTCTTTGAAGAAGAAATCTGACAAATGATAAATTTCTCCATGCCTGACACAATTCCCATAGTTAATTCAGATGCATTAGGGGTTGTTGAGAGATCCCAGAGATGTAGTTAATTTTGAAAGTGTGGCTTTTGGTCCTCACAGTTTGCCAGGCAGACTACATATTATATTAATGGGTGATCTGATCACATGTGAATAGGGAAGAAAAGCATCTTGAGATAGATCCATGTTGCATTGCATCATAAGAGGACCTTTTTCAGGCAGCCACGTGAAGTCAACTGCCAGTGTAATTACTTGGGGAGGACAATGGGCCAGGCTAAATTGTTGGGCCTTAAAGGAGAGCTGCTTTGGGCCAGAGCTGGACATTTTCTTAAAACCTATCAGCCCGGCTAACATGTCTCCTTAGTTGTGTCCTAAATTCCTGCTATAACATTGGATGGTTGATCAGGTGGGCCTCACTAGGAGGCATGCACAATAACTTGTGGTTTTTAGTGAAGGGCCATGCAATGCCACTACAAAAAATGCCTGCATAAGCTGGATTCATTCTATAAAGAAATGGGTGGAGACCCATTTCCAAAGAAAATTTTCCCATGGATGGCTGTTTTTTTTTTCTCTCACCAAGATTGTCCAGATCTTTATGAAAGATGAAGTAGAAAATGATTACCATGATAGAAATGGATGAAGGTTCAATGTCTACTGGTAAAAATTATTATGAACTCAAGCATAAGAGGGAGCTTCGATGGTCCCTTGATTTTATTCCATTACAAATAGTACAAATGCAAACACTGATATTGAAAAACTCTCATCCAGTGGAAGCACTCAAATGACATTTTCTTTCAAACTGGGACGGCAGGCCTGAGGAGAACCATTGCTTTCTTGATTTTATCCACGGCTGCTTGCAGTGTAGTAAGAGATGCAGCATAGGAGATCCGAATGCAGTTATCATCTCCAAATGCATCTCCAGGGACAAGTGCAACCTATGAAATCAACCACAAAATTCCGTTCATAAAGACTGTTCAATTTCATACGGGATGGAGAGGCAGCAAATTTGGGGAATGTCGCATGTTCACCTGTGCCTTGTCAAGCAGAAACCGGCAAAGAGATTCCGAGTCTTTGACAGGGCCAAACCCATCGACCTCTGCTCCATAATAGGAGCTGAAATCAAGAAACAAGTAGAAGGCACCCTGCAATTGCAATAAATTTAGATTTAGTTTTCAAAGCAGCTCAAAAGGAGAAAGGGAAAATGAGCTATTACCTGGGGCACCGATATCTTGACACCCTCCATCTCTTTAAAGCTTTTAACTAAGAAAGTCACGTCTTTCCTGGAATGCCTTTACCATGGCCGCCACCGCTTCACCTCCTGCATACCCAAGGCCTAAAGCTGCAAGTCCTGCTTTCTGAGAAATGCTACTAGCACCTGATGTAGACTGAAATTACAACATAGATGCTGAAATTAGCTTATGGCTGTACTGTTTGAAACAATGATCACAAGCAGATGAAAAAAGGCCAGTTACTGAATACCTGAAGGATGCAAATTGGAAAAACTGGGATGGATCCAATATCTGGACATATAATTTATGGTCAAGGTTCAGGTCCACCATACATACCCAAATAAAATTCGGCTCAAGCATGAACGAGGTTGGAACCGAACTTTGATTTGTAGGTCTCTAAATCACTACATATCTACAAGGACTCCCTCTTGTATCAAACAGATCTGGCCAAAAAAAAAAAAAAAAAAACCTAATAAAACTGCCAGGATCCCATTTAGATTGATATTTATGTACAAAGAATGAGTCAATCATACGCAATCCAACCCCAGTAGATCCTATCCCATGTTTGAGCTGGAGGATCGATCAATCAATATATCTAGATCTAGGGTTCAAAGTCCATAGATTTCATACCAATGACCCAAATACCCAATGCCATAACTGTAATATTGTGTGAAGGAAGAGAGGAATAATAATAATAATAATAATAATAATAATAATAATAATGGTGGGAGAAGGTCCTGCATCATATGATGATCGACTATTCTATTTATAATCATATTAGGCCTTAATCAAGACTCTAAATATGACAAGATTACAAATCAAAATAATAAAGAAAGGAAAGAATACAAATTAGAATAAAATGAAAGAATGAAAGAATATATCCTAGACTATACAAGGAAAGAAGGAAAAGAGCAGTATACATTAGATGTAAATCTAAACCATATCCCACGTGTGGGATTTTTACATGGGCCTTGATGAGCTGGGCCTTCTTAAGGCTTATTATTTTCTACACTCTCCCTCAAATTAATGTGGTAAGGCAGAAAACATCAGTTTGCTAGTTAGATCATGATGAC
>QPKB01000009.1:44204084-44538670 GCA_003546025.1 Camphora micrantha
ACGTCTTGAATGGTCCAGCAGGCGACATCCAGCCGACCACATGCATCTGCAATTCAGATTCTCTGCGACTCCACCTTGCAGAGAGTTCTCTGCGTCTCCAACAGCGGCATGCACAAATAGTGTTGTGGGTTTTTAGCGGCGGACAAAATAAACCGTCGCTATAAACTGTCAGGAACATTTTTTTAGCAGCGGTTATAACCGCCCACTATTTCTATATTTTTAGCGGCACACCCTTTTCCGCCGCAAATACAATTAGCGATACCAACTTTCGGCGATAAAAATGGCGATGGACGTTTTTTTGCCGAAAAAATATTTAGTGGCGGTTTTTTTCACCGCTAAATGTACTTTTTCTTGTAGTGACCTATAAGATGTATAATGTATAAAATATAATATTTTTTAATAATAAAACATATAGTTTCACTCTAATCTAATTGTCAAAATTTTGTGGCTCTTTATAGTGCCCACTTGTTGGCCTCTCAGCCAATTCTTGTAAGACTTAAATTCATGGGAAGTCCGTGAAACTCCATAGTGGTACCCGTCTGTTACTATCTAAATTTATCAATTTTTACTCTAATAAGAGATGGGCCCCACAATAAAGCCTAAAAAAAGTTATGTTTTATATATCATCATCAAGTTGACAATAGTTGGGTTCTAACCAAACCTCCCTCCAATTGAGGATGGGCCTCAAACGATCATCATGTATAAAACACTTGACTTTTGTTGTAATATTATATTTAAATGTATCATACTTACAAATCTTATGGTGGCCCCATAAATACATAGATAAAACCTTTATCAAAACCATGCATGATTCTTGTAATTTAGATCCAATCTAGTATATATTTATTAGATCCTACAGTGGTAACATAATGTACAGGAATCAAACTGTGATATATCCGATACAAAAGACTAAAATCATTTATCATTTTAATGGCTCGGATTTTAAGATGGTGGGCCTCAGATCGTAGCCTCAATGGTGGGCCACGCTGAGAGATCTAGATGGGTTCTCTTCTCTCTGCTGGGTGCCTTGAAAATGGATTTTCAAATATTGCAGAAAGGCCCCTATTGTTTCGAACACTCATTTGAAGTCCCTGGACAGTCAGTGGTAGGTAAAAAATAAAATAGACGTATTCTAAATAAAATAAAATAAAATATTAAACCACCTAATTGTATGAATGGGTTAAGATATGCAGGTCTACCCTAACCCAACACATCTAAGTAGGTTAGGTAAGTTATGCAGGTCCAGTAGGCCGACCCAATTCCGACCCGTTTAAATTTGTCCTACCTTTAGTATTTTATTTAGAGTTCTATTTTGAGAAATGTTATTTTTTTTAAAATAGAATTTAGAAACTTGTAGATTAGAACTTTCCTCCAATTGGTTGTTGAGATTATTAAGCATAGTGGTTATGTGAAGTTATTAGTTGGAGGTGAAGTTATTAATTGTATTAAGTAGAGTAGTCGCCATGTACTTGTAAATAACCATGTAGAGAATGAGAATGAGAATGAACCAAGAAAGTTTCAGGCAAGTTTTAATTTTTACAGGTTGTGAGTGTATTCTTCTTGCTACACTATCTAGGCTAAAAATAACTCTTCTTGCTACACTATCTGAAGTCTTACAAGTTCTAAGTTTGGATCCTTTGTCTACAGCCTTAGTCTAGATCGTCTAGCTACACTATCTAAGCTAAAAATAATTCATAACCACCCTCAGCCCACCCCCATATGTAAATGCTGTGTAGTGTACCCCACAAGATGGTTGGTAAACTAAAGAAATTGTTTAGAACGTTTCTCTTTTTGGTGCCATTGATCAGGTCATAGTTAAGTGGGCATTGCAACACTCAAACAGGCTTTTGGAAAAAGTGATGAGCAGCAAAGTAGTCCAGATTCAATGTATCAATGCATACTGTCCAGGAGGGTTATACACCAATTTCCTCCATATGGCACACACACTATGTTTTTTCTTTTCTTTCTTTTCTGTGAACCTCCCTCCCTCTCACACACATTTGCAGTAGTGGGTGGTAAAGTGAAAATAGTAATCTATCATTACTATGAAAACCAATTCTCTCCCTCTCTCTCACACACACATTTGATGGTTGTAATATTCTTCAAAGTCAAATCTGAAAAAAAAAAAAAAAAAAACAAAGGCCAGATGTGATTGACATCTATCATTTTTGAGTTGTTGGTTAGCAACAAAGTAGTCCAGATTCAATGAATCTATGCATAGAGTAATATATATAATAGAAGATGGTTGTATACCAATTTTCCAGCATATGCCACACACATAATCATTACTAATATTGCTTTTCTTTCTTTGATTTGAATCTCTCTTTCCCTCTCAAACACAGTTGCAGTAGTGGCCGGTAAATAAAAAGTAGTAGTTTATGGTTACTATGATAAATGCAATTTTATATACCAAATTTTCAACCTTACCCACTCTCACACACATTTTTTTTGTTTGGATCGGTAAGAACGCTTCTGAAATGACAAGCACCTTCGTCTCATTAAAATCTTTAATTCCATTCAATAAAGAAATCAACAACACTTCACCCTTGAAAGTGAGAACCACCTCTCCAATATCCATCAAACTCAACTTGTCTCTAGCCACCCCATTAATTAAAATTGAGAACCCCTTCCAAAGGTGGAGACCAACTAACAGAATTGATAGATAGATCTAGAAGACCTACCCACAATACAAGCCTCTTAATTAACAAAAGTATTATCAATGTTAAGAAATTTAAACTCCTTTTTCCTCCACGATCCCTGCCTCTCGCACGCATTTGATGGTTGTATTAATCAAAGGTCATATCTAAGCTAAAAGTAATTTATAGAAGAACTTCTTCGCCCACCTCAAAGCTGTGAACTGTGTCACACAAAATGGATGGTAAACTTAAAAAAAATAAATAAATGGTCAGTTAGTACATTACCATTTATCCTTTTTGAGCTGTTGGTTAAAGCTCATAGCTGCTAAGTGGCACCATAATCCTCAAGCATGTTTTGGGAAAGTGATCGGCAGCAAAGCAGTCCAGACTCCAGATTCAATGTACGCATAAGGTCCTAAAAGACGATCATACCAATTTCAATACTCTCTTTCTTTGAATCTCTCTCTCTCCCTCTCACACACATTTGCAGTACTATTGGTATAATAAAGTACGATGAAGCGTATCCACTGCAAGTGCCTTTTGTATAATCTAGAGTTGGACCTGTAAAAATGTGCCAACTCAAACATCTAGTGCTTTTTCTCAAATTCTGAAAACACTCTGATTCTTGCAAATTGAATAGGCACTCTTGCCACATGTCATATTTTAATTGGCGAGGAATAAACAGTATTTATGCATACATACATTTATGTATATGGACTCATTTATCCATCACATTCATAAAAGAATTGTGAAAATGGTGTATAAATAGAGTTTGTTAACAAAATAATTTTCACACGTAAAAGAGCGTGACAGTGTTTCACACTGGGGCTAGAGAGGCGCTGGTGCAACTTTTACTATAAGGATCGGTTGAAATATCAATACCTAATTCTTGTTTTCTATTTTTTAAATAAATCCTAGGGGGTTCAGATTTTTAATCCGAACCCATTCAATTTGTTTTATTAACCCAAATCCCAAAATATATATATTTAGTTTCTTATATTAAATTTTTATAGGTTATGAGATATATGAAATTTATGTATAGTTATTATTAATATGAACCCTAAGATCTTGAACATCATGATAATCACGTGTATGATTTAATCTTAAATAAATAGAAGAGTACCTCCAGCCATCCTGATGCAGAGAGGTTTCCGATCCTGCTATCTGGTGCTGATTGATATTGAGATCCGTCGAAGAAGACACTGGGTGGATGATTCCGGTATCTCTCTCCTTGCCTATAAACCCTTAATGTGTTGAGTTTTGTGTGTAGCCTTTGTGATGGACAAAAGGCTTTATTTATAGGTGGAGAGAGGACCGAATTTCCAATTTAGGGTTTTCTTAAACTTAATCTCAACTGTCCATCAAGGTAGAGATAAATATGGAATATCTCATTGAGAAATCTATTTGAATAGCATATATCCTATGAAAACAGAATTCCTATAATGACCACAATTCGGGAAAGGTAAGGACTTGTGGTCCAAGTAATAAACCTAAAAGGAGTTTCCTTACAGTCTCCCACTTGGTCAATAGGAAGAACCATTAATGTTTTCATTCTTAGGAATCATAAGGCGCGCATTATATGCTAAACACTGCTTTAGTCGGTTATCATAATTGTCTTGGCTAATTCAGTTGTCTATGTGAGTCATGGCATGCACATATTATTTTGCAACATGCTTATTTCCATGTACTACGTCATCTACAACCTTCATAACTAGACCATAATGGGAGATATACGTAATGGTCTCATAATGTCTGTGTTTAAAGACTGTATCTGTTTATTATTCATCCAAACATAAATATGTACACAATGGAAAAACAGAAATAGCAGATGTAGAGTTGCATTAAGAGCTCAATAAATGTCAAATACAAGTACAGAAATAAAAGGCAGAAAATGATAATTAAGAACTATCTTCAAGACCCATGCTTTGAGCATGTCCTTGAAAGGTCTTTGGAGGTAGTCCTTTCGTGAATATGTCTGCGACCATAAAATCTGTACGTATGGACTCAATGACAAATTTCTGTAATCTAACATCTTGCTTCAGTGATAGATATTTAAGGTCCATGTGTTTGGCTCCCTTAGATATCCTGTCATGCTTGGAGAAGAAGGTTGCAGCGTCATTGTCACAGTAAAGAGTTAATGGCTTAGAGATGAAACTCAAAGCTCCAAACTGAGAGATAAAATTACGCAACCATGTTCCCTGAATTGCAGCCTCATAACATGCCACATATTCAGCCATCATGGTGGATGTATAAAGCAACTCGGATTTCTGGCTTTTCCATGATATCGCACCTCCACATAAGAGATACACATAGCCAAGAGTGCAAAGTCTCGTGTCAGGACATCCAGCAAAATCTGAATCCGAATAACCAGTCACCTGTAGGTGACTTGATTTTCTGTAGGTGAGCATGTAATTCCTTGTTCCTTTGAGGCATCTCAGTACTTTCTTTGCAGCTTTCTAATGAGCGATTCCTGGGTTACTTTGAAATCTACCCAACATGCCAACAGCATGACTAATGTCAGGTCTAGTACAGACCTGTGCATACATCAAACTCCCTACAAGAGAAGCATAAGGATATTTTTCCATTTCTTTACGTTCCAAGTCGTTCTGTGGACACTGCGTAAGATCAAGCTTATCTCCTTTATGCAGTGGAATAGGACTAGAGGAACAGGTCATCATGCCAAATTTCTCTAGAACTTTGTCAATATATGCTGTCTGAGACAATCCCAAGATACCAAGTGACCTGTCACGGAATATTTCTATTCCTATCACATAGGAAGCCTCACCCATATCTTTCATATCAAAGTTCTTAAAGAGATAATCCTTTGTTTTATGTAAGAGACCAAGGTCGCTACTAGCCAGTAATATGTCATCAACATACAGAACCAAAAATATGAACTTACTCCCACTGATCTTGAGGTATATGCAATGGTCAACTATGTTTTCTTTGAAATCAAAATCAGTAATGATTTCATGAAATTTTAGGTACCATTGCCTCGAAGCTTGTTTCAGTCCATATATTGATTTCTTAAGTTTGCAGACCATGTCTTCCTGATCTTCAATTATGAAGCCTTCAGGTTGACACATGTAGACTTCTTCTTCCAAGTCTCCATTAAGAAAGGCAGTTTTCACATCCATTTGATGTAACTCGAGGTCATAGTGAGCTACTAATGCCATGATAATTCTAAGAGAATCCTTCCTGGACACAGGGGAAAAAGTCTCAGTATAATCGATGCCTTCTTTCTGATTAAAACCTTTGGCAACAAGTCTGGCTTTATGTCGTTCAATATTGCCCTTGCAGTCGCGTTTGGTCTTGAAGACCCATTTACAACCAACTGGTTGGTGCCCTGGAGGCAATTGAACAACTTCCCATACTTGATTTTCATCAATAGATTTCAATTCATCCTTCATGGCATCAATCCATTTACTAGAATTAACATCCTTAATGGCTTGTTTATAAGAAACCGGGTCTTTAATTGCCCCTTCTTCAGATTCTATTTGGTAAAGTATGTAATCATTGGAAATAGCTGATCTCTTTTGTCTTTGAGACCTTCTTAATGCTGGTTCCTCTGGTGCTTCATCCATATGTTCATTGGCGACAATCTCATTATGGAGTTGTTGATCATTTATTGGATTTGTTGCATTGTTAAATGGTTCAACAACAACAGGATTTCCAATATCTTTCGGAATAGAGGGTAAAGGGATAGGTACCCTGATTTCTTGAATAATCACATCTTGAGATTTATTACTCCCACTGATTTCGCCATTCTCAAAGAATCTGGCATTGCCGGTTTCAACAATTCTCGTACTATGGTTAGGGCAGTAAAACCTAAATCCTTTGGACTTTTCTGGGTAACCTATAAAGTAACCACTGATTGTTTTAAGGTCCAATTTCTTTTCATGTGGATTGTAGACTCTAGCCTCAGCTGGGCAACCCCAAATTTGGAGATGTCTTAAACTAGGTTTCCATCCTTTCCACAATTCAAATGGTGTTTTTGGAACTGCCTTACTAGGAACCCTGTTCAAGATATAAACAGCTGTGCGTAGAGTATCCATCCATAAGGATATAGGTAAGTTAGCATGACTCATCATGGATCTAACCATTTCCATATATGTACGATTTCGCCTTTCAGCTACACCATTCTGCCATGGAGAACCAGGCGTTGTGTATTGGGCAACAATTCCAAGCTTTTGGAGAAGTTTTGCAAAAGGTCCAGGATGTTGTCCTGTTTCGTCATACCTTCCATAAAACTCACCACCTCTATTAGACCTTATGATTTTCACTTTTTTGTCTAGTTGTCTTTCGACTTCAGTAATGAACACTTGTACAGCATTCACAGACTGAGATTTGTCATGCAACAAGTATAAATAACAGTAACGTGAGTAATCATCAATAAAGGTAATGAAGTACTTTTCTCCCCCAAAGGTTGGAACATCAAAGGGTCCGCAAATGTCTGTATGAATTATTTCAAGAAGCTGAGTACTTCTTGTGGCTCCTTTCTTTGTGTGTTGTGTTGTTTTGCCTTTAATACAATCCACACACACTTTAATATTAGTAAAATCTAGATCCGGAAGGACACCATCTTTTTACTAATCGTTTGATTCTTTCACTGGATATGTGACCCAGTCTTTTATGCCACAAGAAATAAGAGTCATTTTTAGATGACTTTCGTTTTGTTTCCTTAGAATGTAGGGTAAGATGAGTTTCAGCAAATTGACTATAAAGATGAAATTTATATAGCCCATCAATCAAAATTTCAGAACCAATGCGACTAGAATTTTTAATTAAACTGAAATTACCATTTCCTACTTCAAACGAGTAACCAACTTTATCAAGTGCGCTTACAGAAACCAAATTACGGGAAATAGACGGAACATAAAGAGTTTGACATAAGTCTAATTGATAACCGCTATCTAAAACAAGACGAAAAGTTCCAATAGCTTCAACCGGAGCTTTGTCTTTGTTGCCCATAAAAAGGAAGTTCTCACTTGGGTTTATGGTTTGGATCATAAGGAATCCCTGCATTGTATTGGAAACATGAACATTAGCACCAGTGTCAATCCACCAAGTATTAGAAGAAGCATGAGTAAGATTTGATTCGAAATAACTTACGAAACCCATAGGGTTACCTTTCTTTTCGAACCATTCTTTATGTTTAATGCAGTCTGCCTGAAAATGTCCAGGTTTCTTGCAAAATTTGCATACGTTTTCCTTCTTTTTCTTCTTGGGGTGCTGACCAGCCTCATTAGATCTGGGTGGTGCCCTTTTCTGGCCTGAATTATACTTTTTCCCAGTTTTGTGTCCAGCTCCTTGAACGAGATGAGCTAATTTAATACCTTGTTGATTCAGCCTGGCCTCCTCTTGAACTAGTTTGTTAGCCAATTCATTCACTGTCCACTTGTCCGTAATAGTGTTGTAGTGAATTTGGAAAGGCCCGTACTGAGGAGGTAAACTATTTAGGATAAATTGGACGAGAAAAGCCTCATCCACTGATAGTCCCAAATTCTTTAGTTTAGCTGCAAGGTTGGTCATCTCAATGACATGCTCATGCATTGAGCAAGTGCCATCAAACTTCATGGTTGTAAGATCTGCCATTAGTTTCCCAGCAAGGGATTTGTCTGCAGTCTTAAACCTATCTTCAATGGCCTTCATATAGTCCTTAGCATTCTCAGGTTTAGGAAGGGATGTTTTGATGTTGGTGGCAATAGTCATTCGCAAAAACATAGTGCTTAGTCTGTCAGACTTCTCCCAAGCATTAAAGAGGTTCTTTTCTTCAGGGGTACTTGTGTCAGTGAGTGGAGCTGGCTTATCTTTAAGAAGAGCCGTATCCAGTTCAAGTACCCCTAATGTGAACTCAACTTGCTCTTTCCATTCTGAAAAGTTGGTTCCATTGAGCTTAGTGACAGATGTAGCATGCGAATTCAGAGTAGTCGGTACAATAACTGTAATAGAGAGACAACAATGAGGCTTTAATTAAAATAAGACAACACATGTATAATAGATGAATATATACGACATAGAATATATGTAGGTGCTCCTGTGGGTAGTCACCATAATTTTTACACATTATATCATTTAAGGTCGTCATATTCAAAGTGGTGTTAATGAGTGATGTTACTTTTAATTATGAACAAACACTCCTTAATTATTGTTCGAACGTGTGAATATAATCTGCCTGTGGGCGACTAAATGCTGCATGCGCTTGAACAATATGTAATGTAAACATCATGATGGTACTATTAGGGCCAAAATTCAGTGTTTCATTGGTAGGGTCATGGAGTGAGACCTAAACTTAAACATACAACTTTCACGATAAAAAATAGCTTAATATGAATATAAATATTAGATATTGCATGCATTCATGATAGATCGTTCGTTATAGGAAAGATATTGATAAAGAAGGCCGAGCCCCAGAGGACTATCGTTCTGGGACGACCGTTTTAGGCGGGGTTCAGGGCGGTAGCCCCGAAATTTTTTTTTTTTTTTTTTTTTTTAAAAGATGTGGCTAAAAAAAGAAGGTAGGATTCGCCACTGGCCGATCGATCGGACTGCAGGTCTGATCGACCGGACTGTCACTTAACTGAGACAGTTTCCTGGCCGATCGATCGGGCGTCAGGTCCGATCGATCGGACTGACTTTCACGCAGGAGTTTTATGCAGCAATATTAATAATAATAAAATTAAAACTCGAAATAAATCAGGATCAAACAGTCGTGGTAAAATTAAAATTGCGGAATAACATAAATCTGAACCATTCATGCATGCCATAATAGTTGGATCAATAAATTGCTTAAAACAAGGTCAGAAACGGATCTATGTGTTCTAAAACCTGGGCTCTGATACCACATGTAAAGTTATTATTAATATGAACCCTAAGATCTTGAACATCATGATAATCACGTGTATGATTTAATCTTAAATAAATAGAAGAGTACCTCCAGCCATCCTGATGCAGAGAGGTTTCCGATCCTGCTATCTGGTGCTGATTGATATTGAGATCCGTCGAAGAAGAGACTGGGTGGATGATTCCGGTATCTCTCTCCTTGCCTATAAACCCTTAATGTGTTGAGTTTTGTGTGTAGCCTTTGTGATGGACAAAAGGCTTTATTTATAGGTGGAGAGAGGACCGAATTTCCCAATTTAGGGTTTCCTTAAACTTAATCTCAACCGTCCATCAAGGTAGAGATAAATATGGAATATCTCATTGAGAAACCTATTTGAATAGCATATATCCTATGAAAACAGAATTCCTATAATGACCACAATTCGGGAAAGGTAAGGACTTATGGTCCAAGTAATAGACCTAAAAGGAGTTTCCTTACAATTTGTACATATAGAGTCTGAACCATTCAACCTTTTATCATGTGAAAAACGGTGTTTAAAATATTGTAATGTGTCGCACATGCACGTGCAGACTTTATGTGCATATATAAATCTCATTTTCTCATCCCATGTGCTCAAGACAAATGACCCCTTAGACATTTTTCATAGAATAAAAACAAAATGGCCATTAATTGCGAGTTGGTACATTTCCTTCACAACGTTGCTGCTTATGCAAGCTGTATTAAAACCTTCAATTGTTTGGTGTTTGGATGCAAGTAATTATTGTTACAAAGATTAAAGTTTATGGGGAAAGTGGATTTCCCCATTGGGCATTTTTAGAAAAATGACTTCGGTGGTTAATTAGATAAGGCAATTATAAAACTCAACCATGGGTCTTGTTCCATAATCTGTGGAGGCTTTCAGTATCCATGGATTTAAGCCAACCATATTTCAAATGGATGCAACAATAACTTCTGTGATCTGTCGTGGAAATCAATCAAATTACCAAACTAAACTACTGGTATAGTAGTAGAGTAAGGGTCGAACCCACAGAGATTGCTAATTGTTTAAAAACCAAGGTTGAATATAATTTTAATTCCAAAAAGAGTGAGTGATTGTTGAATTTTCTAAAATAACTGAGAACTGAAACTAAAGCAAAATTATAATTAAATCAAATGATGAACAAGTTGAAAAAGGAATTCCTAGGGCTGTCGAATTCACCACTAATCTTGCAACTATCTTCAATTGTATTAATTTCTGGTTATTATATTAGGATGTAAAGATGTATTTTAGCTACAAGCCAAAATACAATCACCAAGAAAATCACGCACCAAAACCCCAAGTACGAATTATCTTTGGATAATACGAACCGTCTACGCTACTTCTACTGTCATAGACACGACTCGTTTTCCTAAGTTATAACTCGTCCTACGGTTTTGGTGTATGTATAAGAATCACCATTGTATAACCACATATGCAAAATCACAGAAATTGAACATGTGAAAAGAAAATAAAATCATTGATTGCAATAAATCTCAATGTTATACAATCAACATCCCAATGTAATTACTCCAAAAATTAAATACAAAAAAAATAAAGTTACTTGACTAGGGTTTCATCTAAACCCTAGGAATATGAGAAGCTTAGCCCATGATGGTGGAAGGGGAGAACACCATAGCCATGGAGTTCTTCATCTTCTTCTTTTGAGTTGTCTTCCTCTTCTCCTTCCTCCTCTTTCTCTTTCTCTCCTTCCTCTTTCAGAATAGAACCCCCCAATGGTAGATCCCCCCTCTTCTTAAAAACCCTCTCATCTTATCTCTTAAGAGAGAATCAATGAAAATCCCGTAATTAATAAAAAGGGGCCCAAGGAAGGGTGATAAAAGGCTCCAAATTGGGCTCTTTTATGCTAAAACAGGCCCTAATCCACTAACATATGGGCCAAGCCTTTCTTCTAACCCATAACCACTTGTTTTCCATTTCTTTTAGCACTTCAAAGCCCAATATTCTTCTTTTGCTCCAATTCCACCATTAAATCATCAACTTTGTCAAGCTTTCTCTGCAAAAAGATGAAACAAGAATTAACTAGCAAATGCATGTAAATTGAAGAAAATAAAATAATAAAAGTGCAAGAATATCTCGGATTAACATAATAAATATGCACTTTTTAACCAGTTATCATTCTGTTACTATCCCTTCGTTACTTGTAGCCTTTCCTTCCGAGCATTCATATTCAGCATATTCACTCTTCCAAGACTTTTTGTCCACTTCAAATGTTTTTAAAGGGTGATTTCACCTGTGAAACTCTCGCAAGACTGTTGTGAAGGAATTTCAATGGGGCCTTGACTTTAGGGAATTTTAGCTTTTAGTGATAATGGGGATTGAAAACCTTGCACTGTCTTTGCAGGAGAGTCCCATATGTGAAAATTTTACGTTTGAAACCAGACTGGCCATTGAACCAGCAATGGTGAAGGTTTGATAGATTTTGGTTGAACTTTGACACAGGTACATCATTATAATTACAGTTTTTTCTTCAAAATTTTTTTTTTTAATTTAAAATTTTAAATGTAGTCTATCATGACTTTTGATGATGCCAAAAAGTGGTTTTTGGGCACCACCGGTCAAGTGATGAATAATTAATGTGGAAATTAAAGAAGAGAGAGAGAATTTATAGTGGTTCGGTTAATCGTGACCTACGTCCACTCTTGAATGGCTTTGGTTGCCAGATACTTTATTAGCTCAAGGGTGCATGGAGCAAAGAATACAAGCTTTGAGAAGGAGAGGAGAGAGTCGTGCTTGGGTAAAAATATGATCCCCCACAAGTGTTAGTAGGGCTTACAATTTATAGTCGCCCCCTAGCAGATTGGGGCGATTTACTAGCAACTAGATAGCTATTGTGGTGGAGCTCACGACTTCTTCACAACAGACGAGGTGGTTGAGGTGCTCTCCATGAGACTCGGTCACAGATGAGGAGAGGACTGACTCCTTCCAAGGTGACGAGGGTGAGGCTCTTGGATGCTTGTCCTGATGATGTAGCCTTGGACCACTTTGGACTTGGTGAGTCTTTATAAGATTGGACTTTCCACATGGATTGGGCCATTTGGGCTTGGCCCATCAACTTTTTCTCCAATTTTACTTATAGGCTGGTTCTTGAAAAAAAAAAAATCTCTGCCATTGAGAATGGTTCTAAAATTGAATTCCACAATCCAAGCAGCTTAATTGAGGTAAGCCATTTTGGTTAAACAAGTAGAAGTTCCTAGCCCAGTCCACTTTTACAAATTGGCTGCACTTGTGTGGTTGAGAATAGAGAGACATTCATACCACCATGTGATAGCAACTTAGATGGTGGGGTTGTCACTTTCTCAATGCTGGTGGGATGAACCATGATTTTAGACAGATTCTAGTGTTGTTAGATGGATGTCAATTCCAAATGACCTAATCATATATGCAACTATTTAGGATTTTTCTTTTTTTCATATGCTATATGCTACACATGTCCTTAGCCAGCTGATCATCAACACTTGAAAATAGCTGGAATGTTTAAAAACACACAAAATAAGCCTATTGACAAAAGGCACACAGAAATAGCCCTACTGACAATAGCCTTAAGAGTATTGAAATTTTATTTTCTTCTGCATTTATTTCAACTACTTTGATTAAAAAATAAAATAAAAGCACAAGCTTTTCTTTAAAACAAAAGTTGTTCTTATATATTAATTGAAGATGCTTTGGACACACGACTTGCCCTCGTTAATTACAGCACTAGAATAACTTAGATCATAGTGACCCCCTAATTCAAAGAAATATGACATACTCTTTATTTAAATTTAAAGTTAATCATTATCCCATACGAATAAAAGCTTGCAAGTAAATTAGTGTTATGTATTAGAGAGAGAGAGAGAGAGAGAGAGAGAGAGAGAGAGAGAGAGAGAGATTTGGGTAAATGGCACTTGGGTATGGACTTAGTGCATTCATACCATCCCTGACTATCAAACCAGAATTTCAGGTAGGATCCTACATGTGACTGGTTAATTAGAACTGTTTCTAGCCTTTGACTTGCAGCATTTGATATAGGAGGAAGTTATAAAAAAAAATGTTCCTCTGCCTTGCGCACTTGTAACAATGTCTAAGTCCCTTAATTGTCTCCCAAGACACATCACTAAGCCTTTTGATTAAAATCTAAACTGATAAAAACAAATCTCTTCCACTTTTATTAGTTTTGGCCAAATTTTACTCTAATAGAAAATAATGCCATTCTTTTTCTTTTTCTTTTTTGAGCCCATTGTTGAGTGTTCTTTTTCTTCTTTTTTTTTTTTTTTTTGGGGGGGGGGGGGTGGTTGGGGGGGGTAAAACGCATGAATATCTTTATTCTTACATGTTTACATGGAGTCAATATAAAGGCTGACTCATTCATATGTCTAATTTGTGATCAATTTGATGGTGAGTTGTATTCTTTTCAGAAGTGAAATTTCACGAGAGTCACTTCAAAAGGAGGAATTTTTTTTTTAGAGTAGTTTTGATTTCAATGAATAAGCTTCACATGAAAAGTCTTACTACTTTTTTTTAAGGAAAGTTTCTTTGGTGCGCCCATGGTGAGCAGTCAGCCTAGACGGTGGCCTGGACCATGTAAATTGGCACGCCAAACTCACATATGGATGTGTCACATCTTCACATGGAAATGGCGCGAAAGGGTGGCCTGTGGTCATGGCCGAACAAGCACATGATTTACAGAGGATCTGTTTGGATGAAGAGAAAAGGTGGTGAAAACTTTCTACATTCTTGATACTAACTAGCATGAAAGATGACATCCATCAAATAATATTAATAAGGCATGCATGATAAATGATGTTATATGATGCAGTGTGGGGTACCATCTGATCGGATCACATTGTAAGTTCGGGACCTAAGTGGAGAATATGGTGGACTCACTTGATGCATATAACTCACAGAATTGCACAATTGGATCCAAGCCTTTACCTGGTGGCATGTGGGTGGAGGAATTCCCTCACCCAGGAAGAAGACTCTTTCTAATTATTTTCTCATAATCCAATCCACTATCTTACTTTTTCTGATAATTCAATCCTATGATGCACGGATATTTCAAAATGGGCAACTTATCGTATCGTATCGTATCCGATACTTCACTTTTTATGTATAAAATCCGCGTCCCTGTCGTGTTTATGGCGTGTCCTTGCCGTATCCATGCCGTATCTATACATCATAGATCCAATCAACTATGATGATTTCATCAAAAACTTTGGTAGAAGTAATGAAAACGACGCCAACAAAAAGAAATGCAAAGATCCTATCTAACTGTAAGATGAATTAAATAAACTGAGGAATTGTTGAGATCATTCCTAACCTTATCTTTGTAGGTTCCATAATGGGTGGCATAAAGGTATAACCTTTTTTTTTTTTTTTTTTTTGATCTTTTTTTTTTATGTTTATTTCCCAAAGAGACTCATGAGAGACGTTGACCATAGGAAGAGAAGCCTACTCATTTAGGAAAATAATCCAACGATCGAACTATAGACACTTTGGTGAAAAATAGGGTAACCCACCAACTGGCTACTCGTATGCTCTCTCACAAATGTATAACTTGATAATGGGCTACGCCTCGTTTGACATTATTGCTATTTATTACTCAAGGGCTTGTTTGTTTCATATAATTGAATAACCAGGATTGCTTCTATAAGTGGTTGAAATTTAGAAACCAAAAGAAAATATCTAAAATGACCATCAAATATCCTCTCCATTAATGAAAATTGAATGAGGTGAAATGAGAAATGAATACTAAGTCATTACCCTAGTAATTTAAATGTTAGGAAAGTCAATGGTCCCTTTTACATCGCTATCAGGCCAAATCTAGCCAAGTGAGTAATTCGCAACAATAATTACAATCAATAGCTAGAGGAAATGGAACAGAGTGTTTTCACTACATGCTAAGCCCTAGGCAATGTTTCTTTTTCAAGGATAGATTAAAAGCTATGGAAAAGTAATCCCAATGGTTTGTTTTTTACTTTACTTAGGTTTGGTTGGTCACAATAAGTGAAAAAATAATATCCCAGCCGTTAAAAAATTAATTTTATTCTTTTGGCTGCCAAAAGATTTTACATCATAAAACACAATAAACTAATCACTTTACCAATTATTTAACTTCTCATCTCACTTCAAACTACCCCATGAAAGCAAATGCAAATATAGTTCACTGAAAAATATATTTTTCCTTTACACAACCTTTATATATATATATATATAGATACTAATTTGACATTTACTTTACATTCTTTTTTTATTAAATTATTCTGACTCCACCTTAAGGTGACCAGCAAATTAATGAAGTAGCAACCAAGTCACCAGGCACTTGGAAGTGCCTTCTCTTTATTTTTAAGGTTTAGTGACAAAAAGCCATTTTGTTTTATCCACAACTAATGAGATGAAAATGCTTTCTTTAACTTGTAAGTGCTTTATTTATCTTTGTTTTAATTGTTAGTGATAAAAACCTTTCTTTAGCCAAATCCAGAGCTTCAATAGTTGAGACAGTTCAACTGAGAATTAATATTTCAATGTAGTGTGCCAGTGCAAGTTGACAAAGTGGGATTAATAAGAGGAGCCTCAACAAGAAAAATTAAAAATCCTTCTGAGAAATACTTTCCAATCATCGTGTTCCTGAAAGGAGAGAATCTGAAAGTGCAATAGCAACAGTGCATGCATGGTCGGTTGAATGATGGTCATGGGTGAACTAAATTGGAATAATCTACTCTCTATCATTAGGGGAAGAATGGATGGTGTCAGAGCTGATAAGTACAGATCCTCAAAAATGAAGGACTGCAGAGAAACACCATTCAACTCTTCTACAGCCATGGAAATTGTTGACATGTTTCTCAAAAAAGGAAAAATTTGCTGGTGCTGCTCACTAGCCTCCCAAGAGTTGGGGAAGTGCTGTGGTTGTCGAGGGGACTGGCTCCATCAATGAAAGCGGAAGTGGCACTTAATGACTCAAATGGTCAAGTGCCAACTCAATGTGGACCTCATAGGATCCAGGTCGACCTTTCTAATTTTCGAATTTGAGTTATGCCCATTCTTGCAAATCTACCTGCTGACTAGAATCAATTAAGAATCTACCCGGCTCATTTCATTATGACCTGCCAACCCACTCTCAACCCATCCTATCAGTTAAGGAATCGGGTTGACCTTTTTAACTTGTGGGATGTGGCTTTAGGTTTACATTTTCAGTCTTATTTTTTAGTAAATGGGTCTGATTCAGGTTGAGCATATGCATGTTTCCACAATGCTCAATCTAACCTATAGTGGCAAAATATGACCCGACCCGGTATCTCAACCCTCATTTGAATATATATCGGTTGGTCACAGGTTAGTGTCAACCTTCATGACCCACCTGACCTATTTAAATGGGTTAGGTTAGGGTCAACCCGCATATCTAAAACTCATTCAAATAATTTCACGCTTTAATATTTTGGTAGTTAGAGGAGTCTATTTAATATGGAATGAGCCGAGCTTGTGTTGGGCTACGAATTCAACTCAAATACAGCCTTAATATTTAAAATGGATTGGGTTTAGGCCAAGATTCTACAGATTGGGTTGAATTGAACAGGTTAACCTAAATTGAATGCGCGTCGTGTGGGTCAGGCCGGGTTGAACTGCATTAGGTGCAAGTTGAAGTTACTTGACTCATTTAAAAATGAGATGGACTCCAGCCCATAGACACCCAATTTCAAGACGACCCGTTTTGACCCAACCCGGACCCATTTGCCACCCCTAAATTTACATTATATACCTATATACATACATAATGATTTCACAGTATTATGATCTTGGCATTGGATATGGGGCCCTCAAGTATGAAATCCACCGACCCTTGAATTGCAAGGTAGGACTTGGAGAGGGTGATGTGGCTGCAATGGCCTGTTTGAAATGCAGAAGGAACTGCGAATCATTAGGTGAAAGCAATGAAAGGAACCCGCACCAAGAGTACAGAGCCATGAATAAGCCAGTCTAAACATCTTCAGATAAAATGGCAAAAGTTAGGATTGGTTCCTCCCCGGGTGGAAGTCTTTTGCTGGTTAGCAATCTTGGGAAAGGTTTCTACAGCAGACAACTTGAGAAGAAGAGGGCTAACGTCGGCTAGTATCTCAGATCTCTGCGTGATGTGTCAAAAGAAGGAGGAATCAGTTAACCACCTTTTTCTTCACTGTGAGGTGGCAGCAGGTGTTTGGGGTCACTTCATTGGCAGATGCGGTGTTGCTTGGTGTTGCCCGGAAAAGATTGCAGAGGCAGCGGAGGCGTGGATGGGAGGACATTTTCTTGGTAGTGGTCGTACTCTTTGGAGGATGCTTCCATTTGTTATTTTATGGTCCATTTGGAGGGAAAGGAATAATAGGATTTTTAAGGGTGACTTCTCTTCCCTACGGTGTTGATTGATAGAATAACTATGATGATCGCTAAGTGGACTTCGATCAGAAAGAGTGCTTCAATTTTACTCTTAATGATATCCTTCTAAATTGGGAAGCATGCATGGGTTGCAAATTGAGTAGAGTGAGGAGAGTTGTTCATTGGTCTCCACCCTCTCCTAGTGTTTTGAAGTTTAATGTGGATGGTGCTGCGAGAGGTAAACCAGGGTTGGCGGGAATTGGAGGTGTTCTTCGGAATAGCAAAGGGGAGGTCTTGTTTATGTTTTCAAAGCATGTGGGTGTTTGTGATTCTAATGAAGCAGAGGTTTTGGCTATTTTGGAAGCCCTTCGATGCTTTTCAAGACGATTCCAAGGTGATCTTATGGTGGAGAGTGATTCTTCTAATGCGATTGCTTGGGTGTCTAATAGGAAGCCTTTTCCTTGGAAATTTCAATTCCTCTTTAATGAAATTCGATCTTTCACTACTACCATTAATGTTGTCTTTCATCACGAGCTTAGATCAGCCAACAGTATGGCTGATGCTTTAGCCAAGCAAGGGGTGGAGAGAAGCTATCCTTGGGAGGATTTTATTATGTAATTGGGGTTGGGTAGGGTACATTGCTCTTGTACCCTTTAGTTTGTTTTTCTTTTCTCCTTCTTTCTTGTATTCTTACCCCTTTTGTTGTTTTTCTTTTTGTATTATTTCCTTCTTATAATGAAAGTTTCAGTTACCGATAAAAAAAAAAAAAAAAAAAAGGATTTAGTAGGAATCTTACACATAAATATATCTATTCATGTATTGGAAAGGAGGATACTTATCCTGCCCACATGCCTACCTTTTGAAAAATGCATGACATTTTTCAAAATTTTAATGATATCGGTCAACTTCTTCGATCCATTCTCTCTCAATGCAGGATCCTGTTCATATACAAGAATATCAGAAAGTTCTCAAGAGGCATACATATCTACAAGCTATAGGGACAGAGAGGTCCAAAGAGCACAGCCCCAAACCTAAGGTTAGCAGCAATACCATACACATTTGGTAACCGGCGAGGAATATTATGTAGTTTTGAGGATTTTATACTCTCCCCATTTCAGCTAAGGATTTCAGTATCTTATGAGTCGGATCTAACAATCCTAAAAAAACGAGGATCTTAGAAATGGGTCAATTCCTTCGTGATTTACAATTTTCAAACGTGAATTGTCCATGACATTGTAAAAAGTAAAAATCTTTTCAACAAGGATCGGTTTACAAAAATCATCTAAAATCTTGGAGGCATTATCCATCTCCATGTGACATGGCAGGTCTGGATCAGCAAGTCAAGGCCCCTACAAGTGTGGACTCTGGCATGTGTGATGTTGAGGCCCATGACCTTGTATAAAATTCTTCTCCACACATAAGGTATCTTCTCAATAAACTGCTTCAAAAGAAAGCTACGCTAACAGTTCCTACTCTTTGTAAAAGCCCTAAAAAGTTGCAATGAGAACTACCCCAGTTCCACTACTGCTGACACCTTCCTTTTATAAAAGGCTTTAGAACCACCCATCACCTTCCATGCTATTATCTGAAACTGGGGGAGTAGTAAATTCTCAGCCATGAAAGAAACTTGTACCAAACTACTCAAGTTCTGCAATGGTCCAGGCCCTCATGTTGCAATTTCCACTCTCATAGATTCTTCTTACTAGAGAGACAGCTCTCTAGGTTCTCCCAAACACTTCAAAACAAACAAACAAAAACATGGGTTCATCATCTAATGAACCATGTTCAATGGAAGAGATCGAAATGGAAGCTGGCAATCGGTCCGAGACCGCCAAATGGGTGCTGAGCTCTCCCAAACCACCTTCTCCATGGCGCGAGCTCGTGGATTCGTTCAAAGAGACTGTTACTAAAGAACGAAACAAGCCGAACCGCTTCATTTATCTCTTGCAGTGTCTGTTTCCAATCCTCACTTGGGGAAGAGTCTATGACAAAGGGAAGTTTAGGAGCGATATAATGTCAGGTCTAACTCTTGCAAGCCTAAGTATTCCACAGGTGAAGTGTAATTATCAAATATGAGAGTTGGAGTTTGTCATCTCTCTTAATCATCTTATAACTCGCATGAATTTATTGCAGAGTATTGGATATGCTGGTTTGGCAAGGCTAGATCCTCAGTATGGTCTCTGTAAGTGAATTTTGCCGAAATTGCTAAGTTTTGAGTAGCTTAGCTACCTGAACATAAATACATATAGTAGTAGAATAAATTTCTCTACTTTTTTTTTTTTTTTTTGACATGTTGTGGATTATGAACTAGATACAAGTGTAGTCCCACCTATGATTTACACTGTAATGGGGAGTTCGAAAGAGATTGCCATTGGTCCTGTTGCGGTTGTTTCGCTGCTACTATCTTCCATGGTTCAGAAAGTGGTTGATCCATCACTGGATCCCCTGGCCTACAGAAAATTGGTTTTCACCGCAACATTTTTTGCGGGTATCTTCCAATTGACATTTGGATTGTTCAGGTGGGTTTTCTGAAACTAATGTGTTGGTTCTCTCATTTGATCAAAAGGAGTCCTTTTCCTTCTGGTTTTGTATCAACCCAATTTCTAATTTTGTTCGGCACATTTGGCAGGCTTGGTTTTCTTGTGGATTTTCTTTCTCATGCTGCCATTGTTGGGTTTATGGGAGGTGCAGCAATCATAATAGGCCTGCAACAACTGAAAGGACTGATTGGGATTAGTCACTTTACCAACAAAACCGATGTGATCTCTGTGGTGGAGGCTGTTTGGACCTCAGTTCATGGTTCGGTATGTTTTATATAGATGAAAAAAAAGAGAAGGATACAAATCTCATACTCAGTAGAAGTTTTCATGATTAACTACCAACTCTCATTCGCATGTAAAAAATGTTTTATTTTTACTTTTGTCGATTCTGTCTGTTCGTAGAATCCAATTTGAAGATTGTCTTATCTCCATGTATGCTGATTTTGGATACATCCTGTCTGACTTATTGCAAATGGATAAATGCATCCAAGCTTTCAAGGTTGTTCTATTGTCCTAGTGTTTGATTTTTTTGACATGCATTGAATTAAGTTTGGGAGCGACTATTTACATATCCCTTCTTGCTCGGTGCACATCCATTCATGGAACCCCTTTAGTGCCTTTCTACTCCCTCTCCCTTGTTCTCTCTCCCTCTCCTTCTCCTTATCCTTGTCTCTCTCATTCTCCTTGCTTGCCACCCAAAGCCCACCACGGCCAACGCCATCTCCCTCTGCTTCTCCCTCCCTCCCTCCCTCCCCTTCTCCTTGATTGCCATCCCTTTCTCGTTTGGCCACGTAGGGCCGAGCAATAGCCGTATCAAAGATAGAGAGGGAGAGGGAGAGAGACGGAGTGAGAGGGCGGAGGTGGGCAGCAAGTAGAGTTGGCCGGCGAGCAAGGAGAAGAAGCAGGAGAGAGGAGGGATTTGGAAAGGTGCTAGAGGGTTCATGAGGGGTCCCATGAATGGATGTGCACCGAGTACGAAGGGATGTGCAAATAGTGGCTCCCTTTAAATTTTGATTTATATTTTTCTATTTAGAGGTTTTCTTTATCTTCACCTGCAGCTTTAAAGCTTTTGGGCTCCAATTGCACCTTCAGTGAATTATGATGCCTTAGAATTTTAGGTGTCTGACTTGAATTTGATGCGGAATGTATAAGTATATAAATGGCTGATAAAATCAGCTCTTACTTTCCCTTTTTTCACCTTCTTTCGGTGAGAACCACTTGAAAGATTCCCGCACTATGGAAGCTGTGGTCCACACCCCAATCACTTGTACAAGGTTACAGGAATCAGGAAAAACCATTGAATGCTACCCCCTCCACCACCCAACGAGCTGTCCCTGTTGGGATTTAGGAATATGGCACCTTTGAACAATGCAATTAAACAATCTATGCGCAGGGGCGGACCTAAGTGTTAGCATGCGGCTCTTTAAAGATTCATTTTTATTATTTAACTTCTTCACTTAATCATATACCACACCACCCAAACGAAAATCCTAGATCCACCATCGTCTGTGTAATACCTTCTTTTCCTAACCTTCTCAAAAACCTCAAAATAATAATTTAATATTTTGTGCTTTTATCATAATACTATAAAATGATATTTTTAAATAAAAATAAGTTTTAAATTAAAGACAAGTATATAAAAGTATTATAAAAATACGAGTAATGAGGGAAATAAGAAAATAAGAAAAAACCACAAGAAGAAAGTACTTCAGGAAAAAAAAAATTAAAAAAAATAATTTTTTATAAATGATTTTATATAAACTATAATAGCAATTGATCATTGACAAAGAGGTAAGCTTTTCTGACTCTTTCCTTGATTCCTTGGATTTGAAATGAATCTCATGATAAAATAGATTATCATGATAAGTTCAAAATACACTGATATTTGGAACATGGACACTCAGAAAATCACCTTTAAAAAAAAAAAAGCCTTGTTTAAGAAATAATAAAAGGAAAAGAAACTCTTTCTGCAAAAAAATCCATTTTCCTCTCTTCATGGTACAGCTAGGGCTTCTTGAAGACTCACCACAAGCAAATATAGAAGGATGCCATTAATCTAAAAGGTTACTTTTATCCATGCGAGGCCTCAATTTTACCACATTAATAAGGTGACTTGGTATTCAACAATCTTTAACTTGATTTTAAAATCACTAGTCCATTTAAACTTCTCACCTTTAACCATCTTTGTAAACATAGTGACATGCACACAAAATTCTTCTTGATTCTCACTTTCACTACACTTACACCACCTTCTTCAATAACTTGGTGGATATATATTGTGGGCAGACGGGGGAAGCCAATGTGGGGCTATTCAATCCAATATTAGTGTTTCTTCTAAAAGACAAGATTTGGTTTCTCTTTCAATGCCGAAAGTGAAACATGACTTAGCTTCTCGGGTGATTGGTCAAGGATGTTTCTTCAACCATTCATGAGCCTACTGTTATAATTTATGATCACAACCAAAGTTCCATCAAGCTTGCAACAAATCTGATGTTGTGAAAATTACTTGAAGTGGGCGTATTGAAATGAAAGAAGTGGGCGTATTGAAATTAAAGAAGTTTTCTTTTAGTTAATCTTTTATTGTTACTTTGGTTGGGCTAAAGTAGGAAGTTAGTCGTGTAGTCAAATTCAGAAGGTTATGTTCATGTTTGAATTTAATAATTCCAATTAGTTATTCTCTGGCTGACTACCTCCAGATATAGACGCAAAAGTTTGTAATTTTGAGATAATCAGATTAATGCATTTTCCTTATTTTCCTTACCTTAGTCGTAAGAAGTCCTAGTTTTCATTGAGAGGTCTTGGATTCGAACCCTGCCTCCTCCCTCTTTGCATATGTCAGTTTTATTCTCCTCAAATGTGTGAGTTTTCATGACCTAGCATGTGTAAGTTGTGTCTATGTCTCCTCACATGTATGAGTTTCTATCATCCTCGCATGTGTGAGTTGTGTCTGTTTCTTCTCGCATATGTGAGTTCCCATCACCTCACATGTGTGAGTTGTGTAATGAGTCACAAGGTCCCATCCCCTTGGTTGGGTTACCAAAACAAACAAAACTTTCAATTCTCCATTTTCTTTACCAACCCACCCAGATCTTGGGATGTGAGAAAACAAAATATACGTGCAGTCATCTACTTTTGAAAAATTCTTATATGGTTGCTTCTTAGTTTATGTAATATCAAACTATTTTTCAATCTAATAATTTCGGAGCATATCCAACAAAGGCATTCCCAGGAAGCTGAAGGATCTAGACATCCATTGGTGGGCGCCATTGCATGAGTTACTCTCTTTAGGCCTAAGCCAGTGCAACAATTCTGGTCCATGTGGATGCATGCATTCATCTTCCTTCATTGAAGTTAATGTTTATATTCTGACTCCGAGGGTTCTGTTTGATCCATCCAAAGAACATTCTCATTGTCCCATTTGATCTCAGAACATTAATTAAGGTTCTAATAAACAACATATATTGCCCAAAGTAACGAAATACGCACACATCATTCATCTTGTTCCTAAACTGACAACAGCTAACCATTTTGAGAAAGGCTTTCTAGTTATTTGTTTTCCATAGGACATAGTGAAGGTGGGTAATTTAGAATGATTAATAGTTTTGATGCACAATTTATCAATCCTAACTTCATCATTTATCAGTGTTATTTTGTTCCTTTGTCATACCAGTGGAAACCTCAAAATTTCGTCCTTGGTAGTTCGTTCCTAATCTTCATCCTAGCAACCAGATTCTTGGTAAGTATCATTAAATTCAGATGTCTTGCTTTGGGTTGTCTAATTATTTGTTTGTTTGTTCTTCTGTGTTTGATTAACCATATACCAATAACCTCTTATTAACAGGGTAAGAAATACAAGAAGCTCTTCTGGTTAGCAGCCCTTGCTCCTCTAGTATCGGTGATTTTATCAACCTTGCTAGTTTTCTTGACAAGAGCCGATAAGCATGGAATCAAAATAATAAAGCACTTGAAAGGTGGCATAAATCCAAGTTCAGTCCATCAACTGCAATTCACTGGTTCTTATGTTGGAGAAGCTGTGAAAATTGGTTTGGTTTCTGCTCTAATCGCCCTTACGGTGTGTCAAGAGCTACCCAACTAACAAATTTCTAAGTTCTACATCCCTCTTTATTTAGTTTTTCAGAGTTTTTTATGCTACGAGAAGTTTAGGGCATTGAAGTGTTATAACAAAATCAGAACCACATGATGTCAGGAAGCAATTGCTGTGGGACGATCATTTGCATCTATAAGAGGCTACCAACTTGATGGGAACAAGGAAATGGTAGCTATGGGTTTCATGAACATCGCTGGGTCTTTATCTTCTTGCTATGTGGCAACAGGTGAAGTTCTCCATCATGTTTACCTGCAGCAAGGAAATTAGGCCCACAGTATAGGCCCGGAATGGGTCACAAACAGCCTGTAACTTTCACCTGGACTCTGGATCAAGGATCCCAATAGTAGAGTGATCTATGGTTAAATCCGCAATCTAGCCTGTTTATTGGGCCTAAAATCCACCTCAGGCTCAGCACATTTCTTGTGCAACCTGTCAGGCCTTTGGGATGTGTGGGACTGGCTTATCAAAAACATTTCATATAACTGTATTATGCAAAAATTTGTCTACTACACAAGGGCACTAACCAACATACCGTGAATTGAAACCATATGTTCTGCTTGATGAAAATGTGGCAGGTTCGTTCTCTCGCACAGCTGTAAATTTCAGTGCAGGATGCCAAACCGCTGTCTCCAACATCATCATGGCCATTACAGTTATAATTTCATTGGAGCTGCTTACTAGGCTGTTGTACTTCACCCCAGTGGCCATCCTTGCATCAATTATTCTAGCTGCTCTTCCAGGATTGATTGATATTTCAGAGGCTTGCAAGATCTGGAGAGTTGACAAAGTAGACTTCATCATATGCTTGGGAGCATTTTTGGGTGTTCTATTCGCATCTGTGGAGACTGGTCTTTTAACTGCTGTATGATTTCTGACTTCTTTGGGCTTATCTCTATTCTTAGATTGTACCAATTACATATCTGTACAGTATGAGTAAATGGTTTTTTACCTTGATATTCTCAACAATGAAGTGTTGCAAAAGACCAAATAAAGTGACATTAAAAGCCTTGAGATGCAATTTTTTTTTCTTACTTGATGTTGGTGTTGCAGATAACAATCTCCTTCGTGAGGATCATTATCAAGTCAGTCCGACCACCTGTGGAACTACTGGGTAAAATTCAGGGGACAGATATTTTCTGCAGCATAGAGCAATATCCAGTGGCCATCAGAACCCCGGGCATTATAGTAATCGGCGTCGGCTCTGACTTCCTTTGCTTCATCAATGCAAATTATGTTAGAGAAAGGTCTAATCTGAACCCAATCACTTCAGCAAAGAAAATAGTACAAGGACAGAAATCACACGAGAACCATATGGTCCACCAAGATGTAACAGTCCCTTGGCCCTTGAGTATGTGTGCAGGCCCATGGTTCAGTGATTCAAGCTGTTGATATGATGGGCACCTCAGCATGCCTCAAAATGCCCCAGTGAAACTATCCAACGCTTATATTGATGGCCTGCAAATAGGGAGTTAACATAAAAATAAATAAATAAACAATCCAATTTAACAAGGAGTTGAGATTTATGTGCAATGAGGTACCAACAACACAGTTAGGGTCCATATGATCAGTGGGTCTTGAATCTTGATTACTGAACCATGTGTATGGCAAGTACAAACTCAAGTCCTTAGGATGCCATCCACGTCCTTGGATCAAAGACCATATAGATCTTCTGTCACCCAAATGGCGGAAATGTCAATTTAGGTAGAATATTACTGTTGTCTTAGGATTATGAGCTGGGTGGAGCAAGAACAGGACACAAAGGAGAATGCAGAAGAGAAAATTCAAGCAGTAATCATTGACATGTCAAGTAAGTTTACCTCAATCCAAATCCAGAAACATTACGAATCTGCTACATGGTTAGTTAATTTCTCGGTCAAATTATCTGTTTCAGACTAATGGGTTCCATTGCAGATGTTATGAACATCGATACTTCAGGGATTGGGGTCTTAGAAGAACTACAAAAGAAACTAGCTTCCCATGGCTTGAAGGTATGCATAACCCTGGCATAAAGATCATGTTAATGCCACACACAATCTCTACATCTAGCTAAGCTTGAATAAACGGACTTGCCAAAATCACCTTTTGCAGTTAGCTATAGCGAACCCCAGATGGCATGTGATTCACAAGCTGAAGTTAGCAAAGCTTGTGAGCAGACTAGGAGGAGAGTGGATCTTTCTTACCGTTGAAGAAGCTGTCAAAGCATGCATTGGGTCTGAGAAGGCCTGTATGGAGTGTTAAACAAGTAGCTGAAGTGTTCCTCATCTAGGTGAGTTACTTAAGTAGAGACCTTGAAATGGTCTCAAAGCGTGTTTTCATCTGTATGCAACAACTTGTGCTGTGTCAGTTATATCATGTTAATAATAAGTTTACTCCTACTTGGGAGAGTGAGTGTTACATACAGTATGTCTTTTATGTCTCGGTCTCAGTTCAAGGTTTTGTGCTTCGTACTTATTTCAGAATCCTGATCCTTGGGGACCATCCTAAAAGGTCTCATCTAGATGATTGTCATTGAACTACTACCCAATACTGGATTTCCATCGCTAAAAATCACTAATTTGAATTCCTCATATGCCTGCACCTATTATCATGACCATTGATGTCACTTGCAGTTAGATACAGGCCGCTTTCAATGGATGGATTCAAGAAGAAGAAGAGAAAAAAGAAGAGAAGAAAAAACCACAACTTAAACCATTAAAATGTTCTTATTCCTTTTTTCACCATTTGTTGATCCACCAAGGGCAGCAGATCTAAGAAGGTCATCAATCTAGATATGAGGCCTTTCCTTACTCTAACTCACAAGTGGGTTGAATATTTGAGATTATCCTTTAACCCCCATGTTGGTTTTGGACTGTGCCAAAAAAAAAAAAAAAAAAAAAAAAAAAAAAACATACATATAGAAACCTAACAAATAATATGCTAATGTTTTGCTTTTCTGGCCTGACTTGATATGGGCCCAATCATCGTCGTGGTCTTGACTGCATTCGTGGATCTGGGGATTGTGAAATTGCTCAATGGATTCTGAAATTGATGAAAACTGAGACCCCCAATGAGATATTTGGCATCCTCAACTCAGATTTGCTCTCTAGCTTTATCTAATGTGCAATCACCTAGATGAGCATATGCGGGTTCAATAGGAATATTTCATGAATACTGCACAGGTAAAGAAGAAACTAGGACATGTTTGTGTAAGTGCAACCACTTTCTGTGAAAAATGGAAATGAAAAGGTGGGCGCCTTTTGCAAGAACCTTTTCATCGTTTGGTCCAAACACTTTTATACGAGAAAACGCATCAAAAGTAATGCAGTTTTCTGAAAATCTGCAGAAAAATGTTTTTGAGGGGAAAGAAGTGTAGGAAAGGCAAATTTTTCCACAGAAAAGTGGAACTTCATTGAAACTATGTAAACGTGGCCTTAAGTATTAGAAACCAAACCACATGATATAGGATTGAAAATTGTGCACGAAATGTCATACAGGCTCCTGTAGGACAAATTCATGCATGATATGGTACATGTCTTAAAACAATAGAGAATCCTAAGTTGAAGGAGTGGAACTCCATAGTGGGTCTCACCTATTAAAAACCCGAGCCACTAAAAATGAATGTACCTGCCACACACATGTGTGCACAAACTTTACTCCCATCAGAGTTGGTCTCACAGTGAGATTGATCATTTCATCAAAATGTGATTAATGAGAATTTCGCTGCTAACCATTGCCCCAAATAGCAAGATACACCTATAACAATGCTATCTAATGCATTAAATGGATAATGTTCTTCACACAGGTTGCATTGTGGGGTTGCTGACCTAGTAAAATAGTGAATCCATATATAGGTGGTCATTTAGGCTAGTCAACCTCCCCAAGTGCTTCAAGCACTAGAATATTCCAAACCTATAAGATCCTTTTATAGGTAGGCCTCTATCAAGAGGCCCATCATATCAACAATGCAAACCATTAATCTGGGGACCTCATTGGTACATTCTAAGAACTTGATCAATCAATGCTATATAATTTATTTAGAGAGGAGCCTAACTTGTTGACCACTTTGGATTAATGTAAAATGCCTACTCAATGGCTGAGTGACAGAAATCATTAAACCATTCTAACATTAAAATCATTCATTAGAAAAGAGAAATCACTAATCCATTCTTCTAATCATCTCAGAACTCACAAAGTCATATATGAAATTTTTTTGGGTTTAACTACAAATACAAAGGCCAAAAAAAAAAAAAGAAGATGTTAAAAATAGTACTTTGAGATTGCAGTTCTTGTCGCAGGCGAATTGAAGTTGAGACTAGGTAGAGATGAGAAAGACGAAGGAGTCGAGGTTTGTGTGCAGAGATATGATTTGGGCACCGGAGGAGCAGGGGAGATGAGAGCTTGAGAAGAAAATACAAGAAAATGTAAAACCCTAGTAGCAGCAGAAAGGGGGGAACGAATTCGATGGGGAGGGAGAGTTTTTGCTAGAAAGATGGGGCCATCTCTCTACCAAAAAAAATCTGAGACGCTCAAACAAATGCTCTCTTTTTGTCTATGTGGTTATCTCTCCAAACCTTAGTTGGTCAGAACGTAAGTTTAACCATTAGATTAAAATATATGATTAACATAATCTTATATTAGCATGTATATTCAAAAGTCCTGTCATTTTAATCAAACAATCATATAGTGAGAATAACTTCTATTCGCGTAAAATTTGTGGTCCTTGTAAACTGGGTGGAAACTTATTTCAAGCTACTCAAATTTCAATAGGTGGATCCTTGTCTCGAGTTCCACTCCTCCTCCTCTTACTCTTGATTTCTCATTGTCAAAGCATCATTGGATCAAGATTCTTCCATTTTGGGTCTTTTTTTTTTCAAATCCTTTTTTTAATGTAATTATATATATATATATATATATATATAAAATGTAAGGGCCCCTACTTTATCTCTCATAGTAAGGTGAGAGATGCTCTCATTGGAAGGTGCTCATATGAGAGAATCTCTCACCTTAATATATATGAGGTGCTCCAATAAGAACATCTCTCACCTTACTATGAAAGATAAAATGGGAGATGCTCCTATAAGATATCTTTTACTTTAAATGAGGGATTGGAGTAGGGGTCCTCATATTTAAGTTGTTGTCATTGTATATGGATGTGAGGGCCCCACTTTATCTCTTATAATAATGTGAGAGCATCTCTCATAGGAGCATCTCGAGATGCTATTATGAGAGTGACTCTCATAATACTATGAGAGGAAGGGGTGTGTCCCTCACATTTAGACTGTTGATATTGGATATGGATGCGAAGGCTCCCACCCTTACTCTCATATGAACATCTTATATATACACACACAAGACTACTCTACTTCTAAATTGATCAAAATTGAAAAAATATAAAATTTTAAAATTGAACATCAAATTAATGCTCCCTTTCATGAAAAATGAATCAATTAGAAAGAGACAGGAAATGAATACTCAGCCACTACCCCAAATCCCTATTTTAGTATGATTTGGATTACTAAGGCAAGGTAGATGGTCAGTTTTTAAAAACTCACCTCTGATTCCTTATTTTCAACCAAAATATAAATAACTACAAAATCTTAATGTTTTTGGAGCACGGAGAAGGGGATTTGGTACTGGGTCCATCTCTTGCATGCAGTCGTCCCAGACCCATGGATATCTCTTGACGCGGTAGCTGGGCATCTGAACATTCGCAAACCAATATAAACAAGGGAAGATTTCAAAAAAATCTTAAAGTTTTTACCATATTTTAAAAAAAGTACAAGTTTTAAATTTTATCAAATTAATCCCTAAACTTTTTAATAAATTTTCAATTAAGGAACCATTTTAAGGTATTTTCTAACAACTTTTTCTCTCAGTATTTCAAAAATACCCAACTTACCATTCATTTAATTCCACAACATGATTTCGATCGCCATTACATGCAGCCCATCGCTATGACAACACTGGTTGCCTTTGATTACCGTGAGGACACCACTGAAGGAAATGAGGCGAATATAGTGGACGTGAAGGGGAATCTTAAGTATTTTAGAATAAATTGAAAAAACAGAAAAAACAGTTGCAGAAAAATAGCTGTAAATGGAAAAATGTCTTTAATTGAGAATTTTATTAAAAGTTTAGGGACTAATCTGAATTTTTTAAAACTTATGTCCTTTGTTGAAATAAGACAGAAAAATAAGGCCTTCTTTGAAATTTTCACCTATAAACAAAGGAAGGAATTCGTCTCTCTTTCGTCTAATCCTGAGATATGGGCGAGGAGGAAGAGGAGCAGCAGCAGCAAGAAAGCTTGGAAAGGGCACCTGGGCTGAGGCCCGGGCCAATGACACCGGCCCAGTTCCTCTCATGGAAGCGCCAAAAGGTCTCTACTCTCTCTTTCTCCCTCAAAAGAAACCCCCCCCCCCTTTTGCTGTTCATCATTTAGGAATTCATTGCAGTTTTGGATAGGATTACAGAATTTTTATTTTTTGATTTAGGTTAGAGATTTCCTCACTGCTATTTTTTTTTAGAATTAATTGTTGGGGACTTTTTTTTTTTTTTTTTTATTGTTTTGTGTTTAGTGGAGTTTTGAGATCTTATTATGATTCATAGATTTATGTTAGATTTGGGCCAAAAGTGAAATGGCCCAATGAGTATTTTTATTTAAAACAGAGTAGAAATCAACATTTGTTGGATCTTGTAGATTCTCTCATTTTCAGCTACATATATATTCCATTGTAAAAGAGCTTCTCTATGTCCAAGACTCAAAATATCATAGAGAACATTAGTTCTATCAGATTTTGAGTTGTTATTCCACTGCAAGGTCCACCCCAAAACAGCCCCCACCCCATGAGAAAAAGAAAAAACAGGGTGTTTGTTCAAGTAATAATGAGAAAACAGGTGCCCCTAATGTGGAGAAGTTTTTACTTGTATTAGTTCCAAATGGACCAATGTCTTAATGACGATACTAACTTCAAATAGCTAGGGCCTAGGTTATATGTACTTTTGGCTGTTTAAAAAAAATGTACTTTTGGCTACATAGTATATTGAGAGACTTCATTTCTTAGGATGTTGAGTACTCATGTGCTATTTTTTGTATAATGGACTGTATTGCTGAGACTAATTATGCATGAAGCTAGTAGATGACAAGCTGGGACTTTCAATGAAGGCTTGGGCACTGTTTGTTCACAAGGAATTGAATTCCTAGGAATTCATTTTTGAATCACAAGTAGGATCAACTTATGGTGGACAAAGTGGAGAATAAGATTAAGTCTTATGCAATTTTCTAGGGCCACTTTGATTAAATGGGTATTTCTATAAGATGAGAAACTTGCATTGTTATTTACAGTTGAAAGATGGGCAACCAGGACACAGTAAGAAATTTAAGTACTTGCAAAGACACAGAAATAGCAGTTTTGGAACTTGGAAGTCCATGTTCTTGTATTTGGGGGATCCAGTGTAACAGGCGAATCCGTCAACCTTTTGTCATTGTTCTAATGTTTGGTTTCTTGAACCCTAATTGACTAAAAACCTTATAGATTGACAAACACGACTAAAATTATGACCAACGTTGCACAAGCAAAAATACTAGCACTGACCCTGGACGTGCATGAGGTGCACATCTCCTGCACCCTCACCCCCATTTTAGTTATTTTAGATGATGTTGTTGAATATCCTATCACATTAAAAGAATCCCGCATGTTGCAATGGTAAGTCTTGTAATTAAACTTTTTAATTAGTGCTGATAATAACATTCAAGTGCATGATGCCCCGGCCCCTTGGCTGTTCTTTGGGCATTGTTCATTATGATTATCTTAATTGGTAGAGTGACTTGAGCATGTAAGCCATCATTGTTGCTCCATATTCTTTTGCAGGATGCGGAGGCATCAGCTAGAAAAGCAGAAGCAGCCCAGAAACGTGTAGAAGATATGGCAGCAGGAACGGTGCAAATGAATGGGCGTGAACTTTTTGCTAATGAACCTTGGGTATTTGATAACAACCATTACTAAGATTCCCGACCTGAGTAATTGCTTGCAAAAACATGAAAAGTTGAAAAAAGAGGCAATAAAGTTGTGTGTGCGAACATTGCTCTACGGGGGCAGTTTTAGTTATATATTTCCTAAAAGTGGCGCTGTTGCAGTATTTACTAGAACATTTCTTCTGTTGAACTCAACTGTTCAAATTCCTTTCAGGAATTTGTTTAGTTTGGACGATGTAAGAGGGAGCAAATGTCTTATGTCATGAACTAAGTTTTTGCACTTGGCTTCACTTATTTTCTTGGTTACTTCCAATATAGAACTTCCATGATGTGAGCAAATCAGAAACTGGGGATCCCTTCAGATAGGTCGGTTTTAAACACATTTAAGTGAAAAATAATCCAGGGAAATCTACCATGATGTTGAAAATGATCAGAGAATTCGTTATGGAGCTTCAAATCATAACAACTAAGCTTGCTAGAATACATGCACTGATATAGAAGGATGAAATATCTCAAATTCCAAAACATAGTAAAGTTGTAAAAGGTATCTCACCTCACTTAGCCGTCTAGGGATTGATCTTTCTGCATGTAGGTTAGTTTTAACATCCCTGTACCACCAATCCAACTTAACTTAAAAAGAAAAACCAAAAAAAAAAAAAAAAAGAAGAAGAAGAAAAGAATGTTGATCGTCCATGGTTGTTCCTCTCAAAAAGATTGTCCACGCCTAAATGAGAAACGCCTTCTGGAGGAAGAATTAGGAAAAAATGCTTATCGTGCTAGAAATGGATGAAGGCTCAATGTTGGACTAGTAAAAAAATCATGGGCCCCTGTAGAAATGAACTCAAGCATAGGAGGCAACTTTGATGGTCCCTTGTAGATCTCCACCCTCTGGAATTCCTAGAAATCCATTTGGAAAATCTCAAACATGCACTGAAGAGAACAACCAAGTCATCATTGGGTTGCAGCATAAGCGATCATCTAGACCAATGGGCTCACCTAATATAACAAGGAAAACTAACAAATGGTGGTCCTCAAACTCATCTTTCATTATCACAGGAGACCTGTCCTTGTGTGCCCATAGGTGATACGAGGCACCTTTAGACTCATTGGTAAATAATGCACCTTATATAAGAGTTATAAGCCAACGAATGAGTTATAAACTCATTGATCTTGATACACACTCATCCAATGGAACCACAAAAATACAGTTTCTCATCAAGCTGGGACAACAGGGCTGAGGAGGACCATTGTTTTCTTGATTTTATCCATGCCTTCTTGCAGTGTAGTAAGAGATGCCGCATAGGATATCCGAATGCAGTTATCATCTCCAAATGCATTGCCAGGGACAAGTGCAACCTGTGGAATAAAAAACACAGTTTATTTATGTAGAGTGTAGACTGTTCAATTCCATCCAGAATGAAGGCAGCAAATTTGGAGGACATTGCATATTCACCTGTGCCTTATCAAGCAGAAACTGGCAAAGAGATTCGGAGTCTTTGACAGTGCCAAACCCGTCGACCTCTGCTCCATAATAGGAGCTGAAATCAAGAAATAAGTAGAAGGCCCCCTGCAATTGCAATAAATTAAAATTGAGTTCTAGTTTCCAAACAAGCGCCAAAAGGGAAGGAGAAAAGGAGCCAGTACCTGAGGTACCGATATCTTGACACCCTCTATCTCTTTAAAGCTTTTAACTAAGAAGTCACGCCGTTCCTGGAATGCCTTTACCATGGTTGCTACTGCTTCACCTCCTGCATACCCCAAACCTAAAGCTGCGAGTCCTGCTTTCTGAGAAATGGTGCAAGCACCTGATGTAGTCTGAAATCACAACATAGATATTGAAATTAGCTTGTGGCTTTGTTGTCTGAAACCATGTTAAAACAAGGATGAAAACAGGTCCCTGATTACCCTAATACCTGAGGGACCAGAGTTGAAAAAAGGGGGAATAATTGATCCAATATTTGAACTCATTTTTTACGGTCCTGGTTCAGGTCCACCAAATAAAATTCAGCTCCGGGTTCTTTGCTGCCTGAATAACAGTGCCATAACCATATTGTATAGACGTACATTTTTTTTGTGTGGCTTTGACATGAGATGAATGGTAAACTATCCTAATCTACAATGCCAAGGCTCATCCTTGGGGTGCTTCGCATTAGTGGTCCACGCTCCTGCTATAGTGCTCCGCCAATGTACTACTAATAGAACTTCATTCGGGCTCCCAACGCCAGGGGTAGATCACCGGCACTTTGGTAATGAAACGCCCTTACTACAGGGCTGTCTCATGATTTTTGTAAAGAGTTGTGTGTGTATTTTGTGACCTGTTACCTTCTACTAGTATACCAACCCCATTTTGATGTTTCAAAGCTCTGTTGATGATGATGATTAACCTTTCATTGGTACGGTATTATATACATAAAACATTGAACTACCGACTAAATTACATTAAATAATTCACAAACTAAAATAAGAACAATGAGAAACACAGTGCACAAATTTATTTAAATCAGATTTAAGTTGCAGCGATGGAAAATGATGTCAGGAGAATAAGAAGATGATGCACCTGGCCCTGGATCTTTCCACATGCTGCTACAAAGTGTTTCGGAGCAGCAAGATATCCAAGTCGCCAACCAGTCATTGCAAAGGCCTAGAAGCATTACCAACAAATGTTAATCCTTTTAGACCCCATAAGACACACATTCAAGCATTTACAGTCAATTAAATTACCTTAGAAAAGCCATTTACAGTCAAAGTTCTCTCCCACATGCCAGGCAAAGAAGCAAAGCTTATGTGTTTTGCTGGTAGATAGATGATGTGCTCATATATCTCATCAGACAGAACCTGAAGGCAAAGCAAAACAAAGAAACTATCCATTTCACACTCGAACTCATTTTGTGATACATGTCTTCTTTTTCTTGCTAAAAATGAGATACTGTTGTTTCAGAGAACCTACCAAAAGCCTAGGATGTTTTGCAACTACATCAGCTATTTCCTCAAGAAGCTTCTTGGGATAAACAGATCCAGAAGGATTCGACGGGGAGCAGAGAATTAGCAGCCTGGACTTCTCATTGAGTTTGGATACGAGAACCTTAGGATTTGGAAGAAAATCATCTGATATGAGTGTGGGAAGAATTACGGGCGTTGCATCTGCCAGCCTAGCCATTTCTGGGTAGCTGGCCCAAAATGGAGCTGGAATTATAACCTGAATAACGGAATAAAGATCGATTTTTTGTTAGGTAATTTACCCAGTTTTCATAAAATGTCTATTACACTGAACACACACATGAACAAGGTTTTCACATACCATCAACATATAAAAAATATTAATGGCAGATCTAGTAAAACGGATGAAAATGCTAAGGAAAATAAATAACTAAAATATAGATGTAGCTCAAAATGCACTAAAAGAGAAATTTTAACTGTTCTTTTCCCATAGCTCTTCAATTGAAAGAACCACAATCAATAGCCGCCGAGGATCAACATCTTGGAGCTGTTTATCCACTTAAGTTTAGACAAGCTTTTGCAATGAATAATTTATATGATTCTATATTATGTACATAAATAGTTAGCATGAGAAATGTATAGAGCTGAACCTTGTTTATTTAGGCCCACAATGGCTCACAATCATGTCAATGATCATGATTGTGATCTTATGATCATGCACACAAGAAGAAGAAAGTAGACAGTAACATATTGTCATGTCTATGATCATGCACACAACAAGAAGATCCTTAAGTAAACAAGAGAATGATTTAAAAGGAATAGACCACCTCACCTCATCTCCTGGAGAACAAACCGCAAGCACCCCTTGGACAATACTCTGCTTGGCTCCGTTACTTACTAAAATCTGGTCAGGTGTATATGTAAGCCCGTTCTCCTCTGCCACAAAAAACACCTTTTATTTCCAATATTCGCAATGGGAGAGAGAAACTTCGAAGTAGTACAGTTTCTAGCTGAAAAACAAAGTTATTTCACAGAGGTGATCCAGCAACTAACCCCTTGAGCTTATGACAAATCGCTGTTCGAAGTTCCAAAGTACCAGCATTAGGTGTGTACCTTGTGTAGCCTTGACGGATAGCATTGATCCCTGCCTGAATTGTAACAGTACGAAGATAATGTAAAACTAAAAGACATGCATATGTAGGTGTTAATTCATTCTATTATGTATATATGTGATCTAACCATTATTTAGAAGCTTGTTCTGACTTGCCCTGACTTCGGCTATAGTGACTTTCCTTGATTTGGCCTAAGTGACATGGTTAGTTCCATAGTTTAGAAACTCGGGAACTCGATTCAGTAGGTCACCAAGTCAAGCATCAAACAACTCTAACCAAGTTGTTAGCCAGTCTCACGTAACCTTCATAGTCGAGTTCCAGAGTTTTTTAGACAATGGACCTAACCATCTTACTCGTATAGATTTTTACTGATAAAAGTTGGACTACACGTCCTAAAAAGACCAGAGTGGGCTAATTTTTGTTTCACATCTGATCATGTAAAATTAAAAAGACATATCCATGTTAGTGTTCATTCAAGAATTTATGTGGTCTAACCATTGTCAAGAAACCTGTTCTCACCAGCCCTGATTGATCAGCTGAAATAACTCAGCTTGGTAGGTTACTGAATCAACCATTGAAATTTGAATGAGTCTGACCAAGTACCTGGCAACTCTTGCACAAGTTTATCAACTCATCAGTGAGCTTCCAAGACAAGTTCTTGAGTTTTTAAACTGTTGATCCAATTAGGTCTTACTCCTATAGGTTTGAACAGCATAGAATCTCAATGTTGTCCTACAACAAAAGTTCGAATATACTTCCAAAAGATCGAAATTACCATCTAACCATGGAAAGCAAGTACTAAGATTTCCTAAAGAATCAGCCCTCTTGAATAATTTACCTCGGCAATTACATTTGGGGTGTCAAAATCAGATTCTCCAGCTGCTAACCGTATCACAGGAACACCAGCTTGCACCAGTGCAGTTGCATGGTCAACGATAACCATAGTCTTGGAAGGCTTGAGGGAGTCCACTCTTGGACTCAAAGAGGTATCGAGCTCCATTGAATCAGAGGATTTCTCTGGTCTTACCAGTTACCACAGCTTGCAGCTTAAATGAGTTGATGTATTGCTATTTTCTCCCACGTTCTATCAAAAGAGAAGAGCATAAGCAGTAATACATGCATCAAGAGCAAGAAGAAAGAAGAATGGGCTTTATACAAGTTATGGAATCTAAATCCAAGTTGAGTATGAGGGAAAGAAATGTGTCAGACCATCTCAATCTGAAGGTGACCAAAAGCATGTCCAGGTCAGGGGTGATGACAACCATGCATCTGATGGGCAGCATCTCAACTTGCTAACCAAAACACCCAAAATACCCAGGCCTTAAAAGCCCGCACAAAATATATATATATATATATATTTTTTTTTTAATTCGTGCGCATGGTGTTAGCTATACCATATACCAATCTAAAAACTTAAACTTAAGCTTATAGGTGAAAAGCCGAACACGTATATGAAGCCTTCTCAAATCCAATTCTTGGGCGACGTGGCATATGGGACTTTCCCAACACAGCAGCCATTGAAATGAAGCGCAATAACCAACTCAATTAAAATCTTAAGCATCCCATTAAAAATTAACATTTGGGTTCAGAGGGGAAAATGGTGATCACCAAATTGGACTGTTTTTTTTAAGGACAAAGATCAAACTGTTAAGGAATTTTCCCGAATAAGTGATTTTGACACGGCCTGTAAACAGTGTGACTGTGACCCACCCCACACGAATGAATTTCGCTGTTTGCTCTTGAATGATAGAGAACAGAATTGATCACTATTGATTGAGGTTACTGATGTGGATTATGAGACCAGACCTCCTTGGACAAACACACTCAGATATGAACCTCGAAAAGCGCCTGATCACATGTGCCTTTGTCGCCAAAGTGGAATGCCAGTGAGATAAAGCATTCCGTAATACGTATAAAAAAGGATAAAGCATCCAATAAAGTAGGTCTAGTTCATATGCCCATGGCCAAATGCTAATCAGGTTCGAGGTGGTTAGGTAAAACTTACATCAAAACCATTGTCCAACTTTTTACTTTATTTTATCTTGGTTCGCTGTCGGTCTCATTTGAAATGGTTTGAACATGTCTAATACAGGTCAGTAATAGTGGAAAATTCTTTCAAAACAAGTTGTTGGCCCAGTCAAAAAAAGGTATAGGCCGAAGAGGAGACGGGTGAAAGTAATAAGGTTAGAATGAAAGAAATTAAAATAGTTTCCTCTTAAGATAAAGCAGAATCTATATCTACATGGCAACACATCGTTCCTTCTGCAACTTCAATCTGAAAGAACAAGTACTTCAACAGCAGAAATGACGCAGCTCGCATGAGACAGACCTGCAACTGGGGCCCACATTTAAGCTAACTTGTGCTCAAGTTAACACTGAATTTTATTTTCAGATTTTATTTAAATTCATTTATTTGGATTCATGAATCTAAGTTTGGCTTAGTGTTCTTGGTTTAAAATGAGATTAGGTTGTTATTTATATCCATAATACTTAGTATACTTTTGTGTGCTTCCTTCTTTGTTTTTTTTTTTTTAACAAGATTGTGGGGCTTTTGAAGGAAAACTAAGACAGGATTGCATCAGAAAATCACCAAAAGCATAGCAAGAGTATTTCATCACACAGACAATCAAAAGCTAAATGCAAACCACAGTGTAACAGTTCTCTCAAAATTCAATCATCAAACCTACTTCAAATCAGCTCGTCAGAGCGAGCTTATGTTCAATCCAGTGAATTATCACTCTAACAAACATTAAAGATCTTAATCCTCTAACAACATAAGTCAAGTTTTCCTTACATCAGCTTTGGATAATTACCAAAAATGGTAAGAAAAGAGGAACTACAAAAGAACGAACTTGAATGAGAATGTTGTGGAATTGAGAAGAGCAAAAGATTGTTTTCAGTGTTTGTGGATCTGAAGCTCTATGAACCAGGAAGAAGAAGATGAAAGAGATTTAAAAAAAGAAGGCCCCCAGATCAGGGTAGTTGAAAACAATTAAAAAACAAATAAACAAAAAGATAAAAAAAAAAGAATTCTTTGAAGAAGAAAGCTGACAAATGATAAATTTCTCCATGCCTGACACAATTCCCATAGTTAATTCAGATGCATTAGGGGTTGTTGAGAGATCCCAGAGATGTAGTTAATTTTGAAAGTGTGGCTTTTGGTCCTCACAGTTTGCCAGGCAGACTACATATTATATTAATGGGTGATCTGATCACATGTGAATATGGAAGAAAAGCATCTTGAGATAGATCCATGTTGCATTGCATCATAAGAGGACCTTTTTCAGGCAGCCACGTGAAGTCAACTGCCAGTGTAATTACTTGGGGAGGACAACGGGCCAGGCTAAATTGTTGGGCCTTAAAGGAGAGCTGCTTTGGGCCAGAGCTGGACATTTTCTTAAACCTATCAGCCCGGCTAACATGTCTCCTTAGTTGTGTCCTAAATTCCTGCTATACATTGGATGGTTGATCAGGTGGGCCTCACTAGGAGGCATGCACAATAACTTGTGGTTTTTAGTGAAGGGCCATGCAATGCCACTACAAAAAATGCCTGCATAAGCTGGATTCATTCTATAAAGAAATGGGTGGAGACCCATTTCCAAAGAAAATTTTCCATGGATGGCTTTTTTTTTTTCTCTCACCAAGATTGTCCAGATCTTTATGAAAGATGAAGTAGAAAATGATTACCATGATAGAAATGGATGAAGGTTCAATGTCTACTGGTAAAATTATTATGAACTCAAGCATAAGAGGGAGCTTCGATGGTCCCTTGATTTTATTCCATTACAAATAGTACAAATGCAAACACTGATATTGAAAAACTCTCATCCAGTGGAAGCACTCAAATGACATTTTCTTTCAAACTGGGACGGCAGGCCTGAGGAGAACCATTGCTTTCTTGATTTTATCCACGGCTGCTTGCAGTGTAGTAAGAGATGCAGCATAGGAGATCCGAATGCAGTTATCATCTCCAAATGCATCTCCAGGGACAAGTGCAACCTATGAAATCAACCACAAAATTCCGTTCATAAAGACTGTTCAATTTCATACAGGATGGAGAGGCAGCAAATTTGGGGAATGTCGCATGTTCACCTGTGCCTTGTCAAGCAGAAACCGGCAAAGAGATTCCGAGTCTTTGACAGGGCCAAACCCATCGACCTCTGCTCCATAATAGGAGCTGAAATCAAGAAACAAGTAGAAGGCACCCTGCAATTGCAATAAATTTAGATTTAGTTTTCAAAGCAGCTCAAAAGGAGAAAGGAAAAATGAGCTATTACCTGGGGCACCGATATCTTGACACCCTCCATCTCTTTAAAGCTTTTAACTAAGAAGTCACGTCTTTCCTGGAATGCCTTTACCATGGCTGCCACCGCTTCACCTCCTGCATACCCAAGGCCTAAAGCTGCAAGTCCTGCTTTCTGAGAAATGCTACTAGCACCTGATGTAGACTGAAATTACAACATAGATGCTGAAATTAGCTTATGGCTGTACTGTTTGAAACAATGATCACAAGCAGAAGAAAAAAGGCCAGTTTACTGAATACCTGAAGGATGCAAATTGGAAAAACTGGGATGGATCCAATATCTGGACATATAATTTATGGTCAAGGTTCAGGTCCACCATACATACCCAAATAAAATTCGGCTCAAGCATGAACGAGGTTGGAACCGAACTTTGATTTGTAAGTCTCTAAATCACTACATATCTACAAGGACTCCCACTTGTATCAAACAGATCCGGCCAAAAAAAAAAAAACCTAATAAAACTGCCAGGATCCCATTTAGATTGATATTTATGTACAAAGAATGAGTCAATCGTACGCAATCCAACCCCAGTAGATCCTATCCCATGTTTGAGCTGGAGGATCGATCAATCGATATATCTAGATCTAGGGTTCAAAGTCCATAGATTTCATACCAATGACCCAAATACCCAATGCCATAACTGTAATATTGTGTGAAGGAAGAGAGGAAGAATAATAATAATAATAATAATAATAATAATAATAATAATGGTGGGAGAAGGTCGTGCATCATATGATGATCGACTATTCTATTTATAATCATATTAGGCCTTAATCAAGTCTCTAAATATGACAAGATTACAAATTAGAATAATAAAGAAAGGAAAGAATACAAATTAGAATAAAATGAAAGAATGAAAGAATATATCCTAGACTATACAAGGAAAGAAGGAAAAGAGCCGTACACATTAGATGTAAATCTAAACCATATCCCACGTGTGGGATTTTTACATGGGCCTTGATGAGCTGGGCCTTCTTAAGGCTTATTATCTTCTACACTCCCCCTCAAATTAATGTGGTAAGGCAGAAAACATCAATTTGCTAGTTAGATCATGATGACGCATTTTGGGAAGGGCCTTGGTGAAGATATCTGCCAACTGGTTAAAAGAATAGACATGAGGCAGAGTTATCTTCTCGGTAACGACATGTTGACGGATGAAGTGACAGTCAATCTCAATGTGCTTTGTTCTTTCATGAAAGACCGAGTTGTTGGCAATTCTGGTAGCACTGGTATTGTCCCCATGGAGAGGTGTGGAACTACCAACAAGAACACCCAATTCACACAGAAGGCGGCGGAGCCAGATAATTTCAGCATAGGCGGAAGACATCGCACGATATTCTGCCTCAGCAGAAGACTTTGAGACAGTGGTTTGCTTCTTGCACTTCCATGAAATCAGAGATTTTCCAAAAAACATACACCATCCAATGGTAGACCTCCGAGAGTCCAGACAGCCAGCCCAGTCAACATCTGCATAAGCTGATAATTATAGAGAAGTATCAGAAGGAAAGAAGAGACCATGATGAAGAGTGCCTTTAACATAGCGAAGGATGCGTAACGCAGCAGCAAGGTGTGGTTTGTGGGGATTGCTAACAAACTGACTTACTGTATGAACAACATGAGAAATATTCGGCCGAGTCATAGTTAAGTAGAGCAAACTACCAACTATCCACCGGAAATCAGATGGATCATCTAAGGGAGTGCCATCATCTGAACTGATTTTGCCATTCAATTCCAGAGGCGTATCAAAAGTGCGAGCATCATCAAGCTTGGCTGACGTGATCAAATCTGTCGCATATTTGCACTGAAGGACCCTAATGCCTGATTTGTTGCGCACAAACTCAAGCCCCAGAAAGTAGGTGAGAAGACCAAGATCCTTCATTCTGAAGTGGCGAGTAAGGTGGTGTTTGAGATCCGTAATGCCGGTAGTATCATTTCCACTGATAATCAGATCATCAACATAGACCAAGAGGAATGTGTAGCCCTTCGGTGTCCATCATAGAAAGAGGGAACTATCAGAGTGGCTCTGACGAAATCCGGCTTGAAGGATTGCTGCCCGGAACTTATCGAACCAAGCCCTGGGAGCTTATTTAAGTCCATAAAGAGCTTTCCGCAATTTGCACACATGCTTTGGAGGACAAGCATATCCTAGCGGAGATTTTAAATAAACAGTCTCTCACAAGTCCCCATGGAGAAAAGCATTTTTGACATCCACTTGCCATAGAGACCAGTTGCGGGCTGCCGCGATACAAAGAAGAGTACGAATGGTGGTCATTTTCGCCACTAGTGGAAATGTTTCCTCATAGTCAATTCCATATTCCTGCTTATAACCTTGTGCAACCAATCTGCCTTTGTAGCGATCAAGACTCCCATCAGAGTGTACTTTGACGGAGTATATCTATTTGCTGCCAATCACAGAGGCTCCATCCGGGGCCAGTACCAATTCTCATGTTTGGTTTGCTTCAAGAGCAACCAATTCCTCAGTCATAGCATCCTGTCAGTAAGCAATCTTTGAGGCCTGTGAATATGAGGTGGGTATAGGAGTACTATCCAAGGAAGTAAGAAGAGCAGGAAATATATAGCGATTAGGAGCAACAGAAGGACGACTAGAGCGTCGCAGAGAAATTGTGTTATCAGAAGAAGTATTATTACCTGGAGATTCAGTAGGTGGCGCTGGGAGAGGATCAGGAGAGGGAGTCGCTAGAGGAGGTACCTTGTTCCGCCGGACATAGACTTTGGGAAGAGGTGATGGAGAAGTAGACTCTGAGAATTGTGGCAGATATGATAGAGCAATAGGATGACTATCCAAACGTAAAGAAAAGAAGGGAATATGTTCCAAGAAAATCACATTCTGAGAGATGCACATGCGTTTTTCGAATTGATCATAACACAAAAACCCTTTGCGTTCATTACTGTAACCCAAAAAGATGCATTTAGCAGCCTGTGGAGATAACTTAGTGCGCTCAGTAGGAGGAAGATGAACAAAACACAAACAACCAAAAACACGCAAGTGAGAGTATGAAGGGGTGTGATCAAAGAGAACTCCGTAAAGAGTAGTCTTGCCTAGAATAGTGCTAGGAAGACGGTTAATAAGATACACAGCAGTCTGTGCAGCATCGCACCAAAATTTGGGAGGGACTAAAGACACAATCAACAGAGTACGAACAGTTTCAAGAATACGTCTGTTCTTTCTTTCCACAATCTCATTTTGCTGAGGAGTATGCGGACAAGATTTTTGGTGAAAAATTCCTTTATCAGACAGGAAGGCAGAGAATTCATGAGACATGTATTCGCCACCGGAATCTGATCGAAGAATTTTGATTGCTTTCTGAAATTGGGTTTGGACCATGTTATAAATTTTTTGAAAAATGGAGAAGACTTTAAATTTCATGCGCAAAAAGTAAATCCAAGTATGACGAGAATGGTCATCAATAAAGGTCACATAGTATTTAAAGCCTGTCCTACTCAAGGTAGGAGCAATACCCCAAACATCTGAATGAATAATGTCAAATGATGCCAAAGCACGAGCATTATGAACAGAAAAAGGCAAAATGTGACTTTTATTTAAGCAACAAGTTTCACACTTTGATTGAGATAAAGAAGACATCATTTTATTATCAAAAGTAGAATCTAAACAACCAAATTTAAACAAGGAAAGCAAATGTGCATTGTTCACATGACCAAGACGTTTATGCCAAACATCCCACAATTTATTGAAATTAGAAGAAGAAGCAAAAAAAGAATGATGTCCAATGTCCAGCAAAAACAGGCGCCCATGTTTACTCCCCGTCACGATCACCTTCTCAGTTTGTCGCCACTGTATAACACAACCAGAGGAAGAAAAGTGAACAAGATAGCCATCATCAATAAGTTATCCTACAGAGAGAAGATTGGCTGATAATTTAGGAACAAAGTAAACATTGGAAAGGGTGATTGACTGCCCAAAAACACTAGATAAAGTAATGGTACCAACTCCCAAAATGAGTAGTTGATCACCATTAGCAGTGATTATTTTTCTCTTTTCCAAGGTAAGGTGGGAATCTGTAAAGCTATGTTCTACAAATGTCATGTGATTAGAGGCACTGAATCTAAAAACCATGTGGATAAGGTAATAGGAGAAGAAAGAGATGCAGAAGAATGAAAGGTAGGAAAAGCTTTATGAGGAGTAGGATACCGACCACCAGAAAAACCCATAGATGCATATGCGGAGGTGACTGTGCTTTGAATCAGTTCTTGAATCTGAGCAGGAGTCATGGATACAGCCCTAGAAGAAGTGCTCCCTGAATCAGATGATGGTGCTTGAGCCTGGAATGCGGATGGAATATTCTGTCTTGGCAGATTGGAGGGAGGCTTCTTAGGCAGTGTCTCATTCCTTCGCTTGAGGCTGCGGCAGTCATCAATAAGATGACCAGACCGCTTGCAATATCGGCAAACCAACTTCTTGCGGCAATTCTTAGCAATATGACCAAAGCCTTTGTATTCATAGCATTGAGGGAGCTTCGGATTAGGGGTTGCTAGAAGAGCAGAGTCAGCCGGAATGGGTGCAAAGAAGGCCTTTGGTTCTTTAAGAATAGCACACTCTGAGGTGAGACGAAGTTCTTCGCGAAGGACTTCTTGAAAGCAGGTATCAAGATTAGCCGAAAGTTCTCTATTCATGAGGGCAAACCGAACTGATTCAAAGTCTGGTCGGAGATTCATCAAGAACTGGCTAATGTGAGTTTCCTCTTGTAGTTTAAGAGCCTCGGATAGAAAGCCAGGAGAGACTGTCTGAATCAACATGGAATCCCGTTCGGTCCATAAGGTGAGGAAGCCATTAAAATATTCCTGCACAGATCTATCCCCTTGAGTAAATTTAGCAATTTCACTATCCAAGTGAAATTTTCGGGCTTTGTTAGTTTGATGGTAGATCTTCTTGAGGTGAGCCCACATATATGTTGCTGTGGTATAGGCTTGAAGAGCCACGACCAAGGAGCAATCAATAGAGTTGAGTATCCAAGTAATCACTTTGGCATTTTCCTTGGACCAGGTGGCTAAGACTTTGGAGTCCGTGATGCTTGGAGTAGGAGGTTTTGTTACTGTTTCATAAAGATAGCCAAATAGTCCATGTCCTTCTACGAAGTTCTTCAGATGGAAGGACCAGGCCATGTAATTTTGCCCATTAAACTTAACGGGAATAACATCATATTTATCCATGATTTTTAATGCAGCAGAGTGCTCAACAGAGGAACAAAAGTCAGGAAAACAGCAACCAAGGGGTTCTGTTCTGCACTAATCCAAGCCGAAAGAGAGATGGAGAGGACTAAACAATGATTAGTCAGCAATAACCAAGAGAGAGGCCGAATGACTGGTTCAGATCGTTTACTGGAGCAAAAAGAACTTCAAACAAAAGGAAAACGACCCAACAGTGAGCAAAATAGTGCCAGACGACCACTATTTTGCTGCTGGAGTGGGCACGTGGGGCCCACAATGGGATCAGACCTCTGATCAAATAATGGAGTAATCTGTGTGATACTTTTTACTAACTTCCAGATCAGGTTGCATCACAAACTGATTAAAATCCGCAAATTTGAACGGATCTAATGAAAACTATCTTGTAAAATTGGAAAAACACAAGCAGCAGTAGATGGCCTACCTCAGATGTGCCAAAAATCCTGAAAAAATGCCCACAAATCTTAGAGAGGATGGGCCACCCTTGTAGTGTAGTTTTTTTTTTTTTTTTTATTTCTGAATGATCTAAAGATGGCCCACCTTTGATATTCACGTGCAAAATGACGACAGATAGATTCTGCTGAGACAGAGAGTCTTCAGATCCTTGAGAGGAGATTGTGGTGATATGAGGAGAGCCCACAGTGCTCTGATACCATGTAATATTGTGTGAAGGAAGAGAGGAAGAATAATAATAATAATAATGGTGGGAGAAGGTCGTGCATCATATGATGATCAACTGTTCTATTTATAAACATATTAGGCCTTAATCAAGACTCTAAATATGACAAGATTACAAATCAGAATAATAAAGAAAGGAAAGAATACAAATTAGAATAAAATGAAAGAATGAAAGAATATATCATAGACTATACAAGGAAAGAAGGAAAAGAGCTGTACACATTAGATGTAAATCTAAACCATATCTCACGTGTGGGATTTTTACATGGGCCTTGATGAGCTGGGCCTTCTTAAGGCCTGTTATCTTCTACAATAACCATATTAGGTATATATTACTATGTAATTGATTGGGCCTTGATTTGTGCCAGAACTAGGCATTTATTTGAGTTCGGCTCCAGGTTCAGATCCTTAATGTAAATTAAGGTGTGGGCGCTGGTACTGTAAGCTGGGCCCTATTCAGATTTGGGCACAGAACCTCATCATTAAAACCTTGTCCCAACTATGTTGGAGTCAGCTACATGAATTTTGCTTCTCCATTCCAGTCTATCCTAAATCAAATCCTCACATAGGTTGCACTTCTTTGAATCTATCTTTGTTACTTCCATCCATGTCCTCTTTAGGCTACTTTTTTTCCTTGAAGGGCCCATCAATATGTGGATTCAGGCATAGGCCCCTATTGATAATTCAGTTTGAGTCGGGAACAAAATAGACAATCGCAACCTAGCCCGTTCATCCATATTCAAGTTTGTCTTCCGAGGTCATGATCATGGATCAAAATAGCAGCCGCCACGCTATCGGGCATAGCAGCCAAGACTGCCACGCTAAATTGAATTTAGCGCCACTCTCTTCCGTAGCGGCTGCTACGGAGTGTGATTGATAGTCACTTTCTAAAAAAACTTGAAATAAATAGCAAGACTTATTTCTTTCCTCCTTCTCTCCATACAACATTTTTACGCAACTCTTCTACCCTTCTAAGCCTAAAAGAACCCCAAAACACATAGGATCTCGCTGAATTGAAGATATTGAATTCCAAAGTCCTAACTGTAGGCATCATAGATGGCAACTACAGTTTTATGGGAACAAGGCCCTGTTGACAATGATGATTAACCAGCATTTGATTGACACATTATCATATCCGTATCTAGGCCTCATAGATGGGAACCACATTTTTATGGGACAAGGCTCTGTTGACGATGATGATTAACCAGCATTGGATCGACACATTATCATATACGCAGAATATTGAACTACTGACTAAATTACATGATGCTAATATTATATTACATAATTCAAAAAATATAATAAATATATTGAAAACCAGAGTGTACAAATTAATTGAAATGAGATTGAATATGCAGCCAGGGAAAATGATATCAGGAGACTAAGAAGATAAGCACCTGGCTCTGGATCTTTCCACATGCTGCTACAAAGTGTTTAGGACCAGCAAGATATCCAAGTCGCCAACCGGTCATTGCAAAGGCCTAAAAGCATACAAACAAATGGCAATCCTTTCAGACCCACAACAGGCACATATAAAGCATTTTGTGCTAAGGAATCATAAGGGTTACTGGTCTCCAAAAGACAATATAGAAAGGGAAATAATAAAAGAAGAAAACATAGGAAAAAGATGTTCGCTGGATACTGCAACAATATATCCATCAAAGCCAACAGATTCAATTATTCATACAATGCAATTAAATTACCTTAGAAAAACCATTTACAGTCAAAGTTCTCTCCCACATGCCGGGCAAAGAAGCAAAGCTTATGTGTTTTGCTGGCGGATAGATGATGTGCTCATATATCTCATCAGACAGAACCTGAAGGCAAAGCAAAACAAAAGAAACCAACCATTTCACACTTTAACTTAATTTGAGATACATGGCCTCTTTTATTTCTAAAATTGAGATAAATGCATTTCAGGCAGCCTACCAAAAGCCTAGGATGTTTCGCAACTATATCAGCGATCTCCTCAAGCAGCTTCTTGGGATAAACAGATCCAGTAGGATTCGATGGGGAGCAAAGAATTAGCAGCCTCGACTTCTCATTGATTTTGGATGCGAGAACCTTAGGGTTTAGAAGAAAATCATCTGATATGAGCGTGGGAAGAATTACGGGCGTAGCATCTGCCAGCCTAGCCATTTCTGGGTAGCTGACCCAAAATGGAGCTGGAATTACAACCTGAATAATGGAGTTGAGATTATTTTCTGTTGGGCAATTTTCCCAGTTCTCATGTAATGTCCATTACACTGAACACATTCATGCACAAAATTTCATATACCAGTAACAAAATATCTTAACGGCAGATCTAATACAAATGGGCAAAATGTTAAGGCAAAAAAATAATAATAAAACATAAAGGTAGCCCAAAACAGAACTAGGATTTTTTTTTCCCATAGGTTGTCAATCCAAAAAACCACAATCAATTGCATCCCAGGACGGCATCTTAGAGCTGTTTATGATCAACACGACCACATGTTTGCAACAAATACTTTATTTGATTCTATAATCACATACATAAATAGTGAGAGTGAGAAAGACACAGAGCTAAACCTTGTTTCTTGAGGCTCACAAGCGCTCACAATTATGGCTGCAGCTGTTTATATGACACTATATTAGCTGAGAGAGTTTATCTTCGTATAGTTGGCTGTTATTACCATTGCTGATGGTAAAGATTATTTGACGTAGATCACCTCTATTTCTTTATTTTCATTTTTTTTTTCCTTTTGAAATCTAATCAACAGAGAGTATTAACAAAAAATTCTTAAACAATGAACAGTACTAAATTATTTTTAGACATTGGGAATATAAATACCCAAGGACAATAACCTTTTTTTTTTTTTTTTAAACAAATGAAATGAAATGTTTACATATAAGATGATGTTAGTGACTACAGTCACATTTACATATAAGATGATGTTAGTGACTACAGTCACATTCCAAGAGAGAAGACCATGTCTAATACCTTAGACAAACAGAGGGCTCTCTTGGATGTGATATTCATTGGCAAAATCTCTGTCAAACTGATCCCTCCATATCACTTGCTGGTAAGGATCAGGGCACTCGTACACATTTCAGTTTGTGCAGCATTAACTGTTACCATCCCAAGGAGATTTCTCATCACCTATCGAGAAAGGAATTAAAAAATCTTGGAGAACTAATGTTCTCTTTCAGAATGACCAAAGTATGCATAACATGCAACCGATTTTATTTTGTTTGATTCTCTCACTCTATACAAATATGTCCGAAATGTTAACGAGGTTCAAGCATTCATGTTACAACCCTCATGTTATGAAGTGTAAGTCATTGCTTTAAACCCGAATTCCCAAATCATGCCAAACAGCAATTAAATAAACAATAAAAATCAAATGGAAAGCTAAACAAGGAACCAGGGCCGGCTTTCATAGTATCAATCATATTGTCTATAGTAAGAATATGAACCACATGATCCTTGTTATCTACTTGCTATTTCAAAAACGGATTGGTTGAACAATTAAATTAAATCAGTAAACAATAGAGCTGGATTCGGCTGGAAACTAAGCACTAACTCCTATTACATAAAGTTATAAACAAAAGCACATACAGTGACATATTGTCATATCAATGATCATACACACAACAACAAGATCCTTCAGTAAATATGAGAATAATTTCAAAGGAATAAACCACTTCACCTCATCCCCTGGAGAACAAACCGCAAGCACGGACTGGAGGATACATTGCTTGGCTCCATTACTTACTAAAATCTGGTCAGGTGTATATGTAAGCCCATTCTCCTCTGCCACAAGAAACACCTATTATATCCCAGCTGCCTAATGCGAGATAAACAAATCAAAGTACTCTAATTTCTGGCTGAAAACTAGTATTTCACACAGATGATAAAGCAACTAACCCTTGAGCTTATGACAAATTGCTGTTCGAAGCTCCAAAGTACCAGCATTAGGTGTGTACCTTGTGTAGCCCTGACGGATAGCATTGATCCCCGCCTGAATATTGTCACAATATAAAGATAATGTAAAACCAAATGACATGAATATGTTAGTGTTCATTCTATAATGTATGTGATCTAACCATTATTTAGAAGCTTGGTCTGACTTGCACTGACTTGGCCAAAGTGACTTGGTTAGTTCCATAGTTTAAAAACTCGTGAATTCGATTTGGTAGGTCGCCTAGTCAATGCATCAAAAAAGTCGGACCAAGTAGTCATCCAGACTCACCTAAGTGACTCAACTTCACAACCTTCAAAATCAAGTTGAGTTTTTAGGGAATGGTCTTAACAGTCCTACTCCTATAGATTTTGACTGCATAGAATCCCAAGGTCGTCCAATGAAAAAAGTTGGATTACACCAAACGATCAGAGTGGGCTCATTAATAATTCCCATCTGATCATGTAAAACTTAAAAACATGTCTATGTCAGTGTTCATTCCAGAATTTGTGGTCTGACTGTTACCAACAAAACTTCTTCTCACTCACTTGCCCTGATTCAGCTGAAATGACTTGCTTGGTAGGTCACTAAGTCGAGCATTGAATGAGTCTAACTGAGTACTCAAAAACTTTTGCCCAAGTTTATCAACTCATCAGTCTGCTTCCAAGACAAGTTCCTGAGTTTTTAAACTGCGGACCGTCTTACTCCTAGATTTGAACTGCATAGAATCTCAATGTCATCTAATGACAGAAGCTCGAACTTTAAAGTTCGAACATACCTCCCAAAGGATCAGAGCGAGCGAGCTCATTTCTAATTCCCATCTAATAATGGAGAGTGAGTGCTAAGATTTCCTAAAGAACCAGCGCTCTTGAATAAGTTACCTCAGCAATTGCACTTGGGGTGTCAAAATCAGGTTCTCCAGCAGCCAACCGTATCACAGGAACACCTGCTTGCGCCAGTGCAGTTGCATGATCAGTTATAGCCATCGTCTTTGAAGGCTTGAGGGAGTTGACTCTTGGACTCACGGAGATATCGAGTTCCATTGAATCAGATGATTTCTCTGCTCTTACCACAGCTTGCAGTTTAAATAGGTTTATGTATCGCTTTTTCTCCCACGATCTATCAAAAGAGCAGAGTATAAGCAGTAATAAATGCATTGAGTGCAAGAAGAAACAAGAATGGGCTTTATACAAGTTATGGAATCTAAATCCTACTTGAGTAGGAGGAAAAACATGGCCATATGCCCATATCAACCTGCAGATCACCACCATAAATGTGTCCTGCACAAGGTAATGGAAACTATGCATCTGGTGGGCAGCAGCGAATGAAATTAAGTCCAATGATCTCACTGATATGAAAATTTTAATTCTTAAACACTCTATTAAAGATTAACTTTTTCCCTTTGGAAAGGAAAATCTGTCAAGACCAATTTGTTTTTACTGTTCTTTACAAGGAGACAAAGATCAAACATTTAGCAATTTCCTGAATATGCAATTTTGAAAATGACCAGTTAAAAGTAGGACCCAATAGATGAATTTGGCCATCTGCACTTGAATGATGGAAAACAAAAATGATTGAAGTATTTGATGAGATAAGACCTCCTTAGATGAACAAACCACAAACACAATATCGAAAACATGAACTGCCAAAAGCACCTGGTCAAATGTGCCTGTGTTGCCAAAGTTGAATGGCAGTGAGTTTAAAGTACTTCATCAAGTAGGTTCACTTCATATGGCCATGGCCAATTCGGGTTTTGGTGATTAGTTAAAACTTAGATGAAAACATTGTCCTTTTTTTTTTTTTTCCCCGGTTCGCTGCCAAAGTGACCAGCAGGGCAGACTTAAGATTATCAGGGTCATATACCATACCATAGCATACTAACATACTATGTCCCAAACCCTCTTTTCTCCTGCATCAAGGAGAGTATTCCAAAATCATGGATCAAGTTGTCCCTGGCCAAACTTTATATATCATCCATCTTTATTTGCTCAAGTTGCCCACCTGATGACAAGCTAGGTTCTCACACATGCTCCAAACAATACTCTAGGCAGGCAGGCTTGATGATCATGATTACATAAAACAAGGAACTTGACGCATGATCAAGACTGTAAAGAGTTAAAAGAATTCAAAATGGTTTCCTCTTGACATAAAGCAGAAGCTAGATCCACACTGCAACACATCTTTCTTTTCTCAACTTAGATTCAAAAGAAGAAGAACTTCTAATGCAGAAATGATGCAGCTCACATGAATAGACCTGCAATGGAGGCCCAAGTTTATGCCACCTTGTTTTCCTTAACACTGAATTTTACTCTCCTTCTATTTAAATTCATTTATTTTGAACCTTCGACTTAGGATTCTTTCTTGGTTCAGAATGATATTGGGGGGGCCTTGCATAGGGTTTTCCCTAGTTTGATAGTAAGAAAGCTAAAACCGGCTTGAAAAAGAAAATCACCACAAACATACAATCAGAAGCTAAACTCAAACAATAGTGTAACAATTCTCTCAAGATCCAAACATCAAACCTAGCTCAAATTAGCTCATCAGACCAAGCCTATGCATAATAAAAATCCAATTTCTTTACGCAAATCCTTAGAAAACATAAAAAGAAGAAGGAAAGATTCAATCTTTTTCTTCGAAAAACCGAAAGAAGAAGGAAAGATTCAATCTTTTTCTTCAAACAAACCGAAAGGAGGGAAGAGGAGGAGGAAAGATTCAATCTTTCTCTTCAAAAAAAACCGAAATCTACACCAATTAGCGCGCGCCTAAACTCGGTATGATAAATTAGAAACCCTAGAAAGCAAATCAGCTTCAGATAGATAATTACCAAAAACAGTAAGAACTCACTTGAACGAGGCGTTGTTGAATTGAGAAGAGAAAGAGATCGCTTTCGGCGTTTGTGGATCTGAAGCTCTAGGAAGAGATTGCAGAGAAATGCCATGGCAGGAACTGGAGAAAAGCGCTTCCATGGAGCGAATCGGATCGGAAAGAAGAGAACGTATCGGTGTCGGAACGGATGGTAGCTAGGTGGGATTTAGAGGAAGCCGAAGGGTCCATGTCGTATCGGGGGTTGTTGGGAACTTGGAAGGACCGGAGGGGGTAGGTGGGAATTATTAAAAAATATTTATAATATTTTAATCATATCATGGTTGTTAATCGGACGGTTGATGTTTAGGTTGCTGGGATCCAACGGTCGAGGATTGTCGAGACCAGTTGATGGAGTCTCTTACTAGCATCTGCTGGGTCAAAACTGGTCAATCTTGGGGAGGTGGTGGGAAATCCTCACCGTAGATCTACTAGTGTTAGGATTATTTCACCTTCAAGAGGACACGTGGCAGGCCGAGACGGGTCCATTTAGTGGAAGGAGGAAATGCATAGATAGGGGTACCTATCATTAATGGGCCTAGGTCCAGCCCAAGGGTGCCCGACCTGAGCCCGATAAAAGAGGATTCGGATTGTCCAATGGGACTAATGGGCAGGGCTCAGCCATGTTTAAGGTCCGAGTCTGTTATTGGGCCAGATTTGCACCTTATTATTATTATTATTTCTTTACCTTCCCAATTACCAGTTTTTTCGCACCTAATATATGCATTTACATATATGCATTTTTAGGCGTGTTTGTTTGCAAGAGGGATAATGTAAGAGTGAAGTGTCATATGCATAAAGTTAATGAGGTTGGGTTGAAATAAAATGAGTAGTGAGTTACTTTCTATGTAATTGGATGGTTGATATGAAATAAAAATAATATAAAAGGTCTTGAAGAAGATGATGGAGTAAAAGGCACTTTATTATATACATGGTGGGAGTAACTCTGATTATAGTGAAGAGAAATAAGAGAAGAATCTACGTAATTAGTAGATACATTTCCTCCTTTTGTTTTCTTATAGGGCCATATAAATACATTGAGAAGTAGAATCTTCCATTGTTTGAGACAATTCCACTCCTCTTTCACTTCACTTGAGTGCAAACCAAAAGCCTGAGTGACATAAATATGACGTGGGTGGTCATTTCAACTGTATGGTTGACCCTCCTTTTTTTTATATATATTATTATTATCTTCTATAAAGAAAGCCTTAACCTTATTTTATACACCCATTACACGTCTCCTCTTCTCTTGTTTTCCAACCTTTTCTCCCTTAATTTTGTTCAAAGTTGATTTAAAGATGAATTATTCCCTTATTTAATAAATAAGAGAGTTCTTTATAGGTGAAACTCTTTTTTTTTTTCATTTGCTTATGAGATTTAACTCAGACCACAGGGGGTGTTGCCTTTGACCCAAGGGCGGAACTAAGGAGGGGCTAGCAGTAGCCATCTCCCCCCCTTAAATTGCAAAATGCACCTAAATCTTATATAGAAGGTTTTAAATTTTTTTTATATTGGTCCCTCCAAGAAACATTTTCTTCCTATTAGCCCTTGCAATGTATATTTTCTAGTTCCGCCACTGCCTGAACAATTGTGCAACAAATGGGGACAACCAGTTTCACTTTTCTTTTGCTGATGTATTCTTTATTATATTTATTTATTATTATTATTATTAATTTTCTTTTGTTGTACTTTATTTCCATCAGGCTTGAGCATTGCATTTTTTTTTTTATTCAATTAAGCAACTAAGCAGATACAAATATCATTTCTCTTTAATTGTTACACCCCGACCCGATTTAACCTTGGTTAGTACTAATTAAGTATGTTTTAGCTAAATTAAATTATGCTTAGATACTAATTATGATAATTAGTGTCGATTAGTCTCTATAAACTGAGCTAGTTGAGTCTTAAGCCTTAGTTAGTGAGTTGAAACCGAATTAACTCGATTAGGTAGAGTCAAGGGCTTTTTTCGTAATTATTGATTTTCGTATTTTGCATCATTTGCACGTCATCTTGGCGTCAATGTGTGTATTTTGACGAGCACGTTAATTTTCATAATTAGACCCTACTTCATTTGATCAATTATTAAGTGAGTGGGCCATTGACTTAAATTGGAAATACACAACTTTAGTGGGCCTTTTTGCAAAAAGAAACATCCTTATCTCCTTTTATATATATAATCTTACCCTTTCTTTCATTCCTTTCTATCACTCTTCTTTCTACTCATCATCAGCATCTTCTTCTTCTCTGTTACCTCAACCAACAGAGACTTAGTGAATGTGCTTTGGAAGCTAGGAAAGGAACCCACCTTCATCATCTTCATCTTCCTCTCCACATTGTTGGCAAGAAATCATCTCCACCACCTTCTCTTCTCTTCCAATTCGAAATCATTGCTAAGAGGTAAGAGGGTCACCTCTTGTTTGTTGTTTTGAGATGCATTAGAGTCAAGAGACCCTCTTATAAGCATGCATAGACATTTATTGGTGTTTTGGTGTGTGTATTTGTGTCTAGGGTTTGGTTATTTGGGGTTTTTGGTTCCTTTGAGTCAAGTTGTGGGGAAAAGATTTGGAAAACTGTTTAGAGGCAAGTATAAGCTTAATTTGGAGTTACATTTTGTTTAATTTCATTTGATTCCAATGAGACTCATTCTCAGTGATTTTACCTCTTAATAAATGATGGGTTGGATTGTTTTTATGGTTTATAATGGATGAAATTTAGATGGAGGGGTTGTATATTATGTATATGGGAGCAAGGAGGCTCCATTGTTCATGTTTTGTAGTGGAAGGAAGTTGAAAATAGATGGGAGAAGAAATAAATGGAAATTTTGGATTCAAAGATTCTGGAGCATTCGCTGAGCGAACTGGAGCATTTGCTCGAGCGAACCTCCTTATTGAATACTCACTCAAGCGATCAAAATGACCGTCCGAGCGATTACCTCTTTGGATAGGGTCCGCTCGAACGACCGTAGGTCCGCTTGAGCGACCACGTGCCTCTAAAACCACCGTTCAAGCGAACCAAGAGGGTCGAGCGAGTGACCAACCTTCTAGATGAGGTCCGCTCGAGCGAACCTGATACTGTAGATTGAGCTTTTTAACCCAAGTTTTAGGGTGAAATATCACCATTAACTCATTGTAACCCACCATAATCATCCCTAATAGGTAATGAAGGTGCTTACCCCTGTTTTTTTAGGATTTAGGATCCTTCAGACCCTTATAACCTTAAAATCGAACCTTTAACCTCATTAATTGGTCCGATAGGCATTTACCAATCTAACACTATACCATGAGGGTTGGTTTGAGAATTCAATATATTTCTCATAATTAGTGACACCTAACAAGGTAGTAATATGTGGACATTCCCAAAGTTACATTGTATTGGACGGTGGAAGACTAAAATTAATAATCTAGTATTGGTTCGTAAAAATGTCTTGATTCATTTAATTTATTACATTTCATATTGAAGTCTAATTTCATTGTTGATATCAAATCCTAATTAGTATGGTGATTGCATTATTAGTATTCATTGTAGTTCAATTTTCTAAATCCAACTCGTGACTTAATTATCGTATATCCGATTCAGTATTCATTGGAAACGCGGATTGAGTAAGTATTCATGATATATGATTGCTATTTGATTTGATTATAAACAAGTGAATTACAAACTTACTCAAAATCCGATTATTATTCGATTATTATTTGATTCGATTGAGTCGGCACTACTTAGTTTCGACCCTGTGATACCCGACGAGGTTGAACTTGGTTTAGTTATTCGAGACTACTGCAGTAAGTCATCTGGAGCATCGGAACTCCAGAACCGAATAGCCAATTAGCCTTTGGTCAGGCCGCCAGTGACATCCCAACTGATTTGCTCTCTTTTGAGAGGATGAGCTCAAGGTAGTAGCCAAGTTAGTATGTTTTCATTTCACTTGATTCTCAAGCATAATGTATTCGATTTTTAGCACAATTTGCCTAGTCATTACTTATTATTGACATCTGTTAATCTCAATGTCTTTAAATTCAATTTGTAACATTATGTATTTCATTATTACTGCCTATACTTGCTAAATCGTCGTATTGAAATACTACTCTTGGTGTCATAGTCGCAAGTGCAACTCCTGGTCTTGAAGAGACCAAGGAGGGAGAGGAGGTTACCTAAGAGATACCTTCAAGATTAGAGGAATGACCAAAAGTAGGGCCAGCGTAGAGTCTTCTTCCTTGGAGCGCGTGTTGTTTATTTTGGAGTGGTGACAGTTCGTGTGGCTAGCCCCTTTTTGCATGGGCCACACTTAGTGCATAATCATTCTTTTGATTATACTTTTGGTAGTGTTGCATAGGGTTCTTTTATTACACCCTCTTTTGAAATTAATGTATATACTTGTATAACTCTTTTGTATTAAACTTGAACAGTTAATTGGACCGAATGGGAAATGATATCTTCATATGTATATGAATTACAACTTCTGCTATGATTTAAATGTTAATGGTATGTTTTAATGAGATAGACTCACGTGTGGAAAAGTTATTTTTCTCTCATTTGTGTGTTGAATTTGGCTCGAGACAGGTATAACATCACATGAGTACGTGTGTCTCACCTCGGGGATTACCTTAGGCCAGGGTGATTCGAGACCGGAATGTGACATTAATACTCATGTACTATTTTAGAAGTAATTAGACTATAATAAGAAAAAGTGAATCAACATGTTCAATTGCTCGAGCCAGGCTCGGTATGTGAGCTTGTTGAGCCAAGCTCTAGTAAAGCACTATTCATCTCCACCCAGCCCTCAAAATGGCACTAGGCCAGGCTTGAGCTCTGTTGCAGATTCTAAAATGGCGGATGTGGTTAATGAGCCCATCTATGTACTCAATTCACATAGTTATTGGACATTCTATGATTCTAGCCATTGCGAGTACAGCCTTGTCAAGTCAAACTGTGCTCGAACCAGCTTAACTGATGTCAAGCAGAACTCTAGCTAGGCTTGTCACTAGAGCTTGACTTTCCAGACTGGCCGAGCCTGACTCAGTTAAGGGGTAGTTCCAGGTTGGACCAATTGCACAGCTGAATGGGTTTGACCAAAGTTAGATGACTGTTCACTGTTCAGTCAGACTTGAGGATGAAAATAGGCCCCTCATTAGGTAAATAACTCAAAACTAAAAAAAAAAAAAAAAAAAAGGCATGGGTCCAATATAGACCCATTGAGAATGGGCTCTGGAGTCTGTTCCATGGATTTCATACATGTGGACCCTGATACTCAATGAAACATATAAGTGTAGAATGTAACGCACATAGAGTATTTATTAGTATATTTCGTGAGTATGTATGTAAATAGGTATAGATTTTGTCCCCAAACACTGGCCCTTTTTAAGTTTAGGTTTGTATAGGAGTAGTTCAGTTAGCCTAGGACTACGGTTTGCACCCGGAAGTTGTAGGTTCGAAACTGCACTACCACACTGGGGTTACATGAGAGTTTACTCGGCTTCCCTCTAGGCACAGAGGGATTATTTCAGCCCAAAGGATTGAGAACCATTCGATAGCAACAAAAATAAAAATAAAAACAAAAACGACTTAAACTGAAATTTGGATAAAATATGTACGTCCAGTGATTTGGACTCAAAGGCTCTGACTCAAAGGCTCTTATTTCATTAGGCAATTGAGGCCCACCTTGAGGAATTGAATCACAAAATAAAAACTTATTTTTAGAGTTACCAAACACCCCTGGAGGAGTACCTATGTACTTTCTAGGAATATGAATAATTGGGCAGTATAATGTAAAAGATATAATTAATTTGTTGAAGTTTGGTCTTGGTAGAGAATGTGGCCCTTCTTAGTCTGAATAAACAACCCAAAAGTAATGGCAAATTATCCAGATAGATGACCAACCACTACAAAGCAAATTGAATAGGACAGTTACAATCGTCCAAAGAATGGCCATTGATAATGGCACATCAATGGTAACGTTTCATTGCCAACTGCTTGGGGCAGATTGAAATTATTTCCTTATTCAAAACACTGTACACTAACACCTTCTATTAGTTAACTGATCATGATATCTAATAAATCGGTTAGCTTCAAGTTGGATCCACGGTTAAGGAAATTTGTAGCAAACCTAGTCTAAGCGGCCTAAAATTACTATAGTGTTTCAACTGTTGGCATCAAGCCTTATATCAGCCAGGCTGAAAACAAACTAAATACATATCGGCTCAATGATATGGACCGACATATTTGATATTGGGAGATGCTCTTATGAGAGTATCTCTCACCTTGCTATGAGAGATAACTCACATACAACTTGTATATGAGAGCCCCCACCCTATCCCTCACATCCATATCTAATGCCAGCAACTTAAATGTGAGGGTCTCAACATGATTTTATTTAAACTTTTGTTTTGCAAGTGGTGAAAATTTTAAGAGGAAATTATCGAAAAAACTACCTTAGATTCTTGGTGCACCAAAAAGACCCGGCCCCATAGTTCTTCTATAACAGTAAAGGCCCTCCTGCCAATTTTCAAGAGCGACGACGACGATATCATTATTCAAATAAAAGTGAGAAATGATTAGAGAGCCTTTACTGTCATAGAAAAATTAGGAGGCCCTTTTTGATGCACTAGATATTTAGGTTGATTTTCTTCAAATTTTTTTTCGAAATGTAACTTGATTTATCATGCTTGGTTGGTCAAGTCATCAACCACCAAAAAATTACTTCTAATATATCGGAACCCAAAAGGCACTATGTTGTAAAAGATAAGTAAAATGGCTACTTCACTACTAGTTGACTTCCAATCTCACTTCACTTTATGTTACCTTTGAAACAAATGCATCTTTATTTTGTTATAAACTATACTTCACCTTTATTTATTATTATTATTATTATTATTATTTTTTTTGCAAGTTGCTTAGGGGTTAAACGCTAACGAGGGAAATCCACCACCACATCTGAACTTTATGGAGCTTTGGTAGTTTCCAAACCCCCGATCACCACTTAATATTTCAGAATGGACACTACTTCTTTGCACCAAAAACCTGAACACCACCAAGTCGTCACCTGGAGTCTTTACCAGGATTCGAAGCGGACATCTCCAGGTTGCAACGAGGAGCCTCTACCATCGATATATATAAGTGATGGTAAACATATAAGTATACTTCACCTTACTTTTACCTTTCTCATTAATTTGGCATTTATTATACTTTTTTGTTGAGTGGTAAAAAGAAGTTTCAATGAAGAAAAAGGAAGATAAAAAAAGAGAATTACAAAGGGAGGGCCGCCTCATTCATATGAAATTGTAAACCATATTAATGTTGGCTAGTAATGTATCACGTGGCCCTCATTCCTGTTATATCGCTTTCTTCATTAAATGATGATAACAAAGGGAGGAGTTCTCAACATTACTACTGAAATTGAAATGAAACATCCCATTCTCATTGACCATGGCATGAAGTAATCTTCTCTTTTTTCTTTTTCTTTTTCAAGTTTGACCATCAAGCTTTTTTTATTTTTTTATTTTTATTTTTTCACTTAGAACCCGTGCTCTCTTGTCTGTAACCAGCTGAAACAACGGTTGATGAAGATGGTTAGGTGGCCTTTTAATTTAGCCTCTGCAGCATTGACCATTCTTGTGTATAAACTCTATAAAATTCATATATGACCTTTATATGTATAATACGATGGCTTTAAGATGACCTGAACTACATCAAATTAGGATGAATCAATTCAAGTTATGAGTCAAACATGAGATTATAGAACTCACTTACAGGACTAGGATTTACTAACTCTTCAATGTTTGTGTCTTTTATCAAAAGAAATTAGATCCATGTCATTGAATTCCTTTATTACATACGACATATGGGAGCATATATGGATGTAATGAGGTGGTCCTCACAAGTCACACCTTACACAGTTGGATGGATATGCCCTCTGTCATGGATATCTGAAAGGGTGCGTACAGCGTAGGCAGCGGAAGAGTTTCACATGGAATACTGACTATGGTCGTACTTGCTTGGCTTGGTGGCTCCCCTGCCAATTGCAGACCACTTTAGCCGGTGTGGACCATCCTTTTCTTGGTGTGGTATTAGCACCCTGCACCCTAACTTAATTAGAGAAATTAAAACCTCAAATAAGATCACCTGTTGGAAATCCGAACTACTTAAAAAATAAACACTCTTCCTTTTATAGCTTATATACTCAAATGTCAGTACAATAAGAGTTGATCCCATTATAAGATCGGCCATCGATCTCAGCATATAGGGGTGAGGGCTACCATGGTACCACCACTATCTCCCCAAAATGTGGGTCTTCTCCCGGAATTTGGTTTAGGGAATGTAATTTGTCTAAATAGACAAGAAGGCAAGTAGAGCACGTGACCACAACTACTTTTGCACGGTCATCCGACCACCTTATTACATTGTAACATGCTGGAGGGTCCACAAACCCAGCCACATTAGCACACTTTCTACTGGGGCTTCCTATAAAAGTACGGTCTGCCATGTAACATTGGGGTCTATATTCAATTTGGAATGCCTTATCCGACTAAGCTCGTTTCTGGTTGATCCAGATTAGCCATCAGGTGCACCTACTATCAATACTTAGTTGAAAATTAAGGACGTAAATGGGTCGGTTCCAGTCCGGGTCCATCATCAGAACCAATTTCTTGATTCCAAAATCAGAACTAGCTCTGTTTATGGGACAGGTCCGGGTTCGAGTCAATGTAGAGAATAATATAGAAAAATGATTTAGATTTTAGGAGGGATTTTTCGGAAATTGAAATAATATGTCGGGTTCCGGATCTATAGGTCAAAACCAAGGTGGAACTAGATTCGGATTCATTTACTTATCGGAGCCTAAATAAGGATCCAAACCCGATTTTTAATGGATCTGAACCTTTATGTTATTGGAGTATCGGAACCCATTTACATCCCTAGTACTTGAAATGCCTTGCCCGTCTTTTCTCAGTTTCGGTTGATCCGGATTGGCTATCAGGTGCACCTACTATCAATACTAACAGTACTCAGTTGAAACGCTAGACACCTACAAGTTTTGGCCATGGCCCACAATTTAAAATCGACTGTCCCTATGCGTGTTTGTTTAGGGTGACTTTTTATTTTTTTATTTTTTATAATGAGGCAGATTTGTCTTTTGATAACTTTGAATTATCTGCTTGAAAGGTGAGAATTCACACAACTGACTTGTAAAATATCATTTTTAGCCTAAAGGACTTCAGCTCTTTAAATACTTAAACAATGCACACATTTTTAAAATTCCACTAGGAGGAGAAGAGTTTTGAGAATTCCAAATACTCACATACATGGAATCTCCAAACTCCTACAAACAAACAGACCCTACGTGATGGGCGGTCTGGATTGTACATATGTATACCTTTGGATAAGGGTAATGGAAATGTGGAAGGCTGTCCATTCCTGGAGCTGCACAGCTGTCTCTGCAGCTGCAGCTTTCAGGGCTTGAAAGTGGGAAGTAATTCCACATCAAGAGACTGAAATAACGAAGATATCCTTTCCTGTTAGGACTCTGAACATCTGCCAAGAAATGTAACAGATCTGTTTTTGTTTGAGATTCTGTTTTGATAATCAACGGTCCTTTTGGGACTTTAATGTGATCATCGCCAAAGAAGTATGGTCTGGAACTGAAATGACCGAAATGCACAAGGCATGGATGAGGGAGGGATCGACTCCCTTCGTCTTCGTTCATGTGTAGATAACTCTCTGGGTGTTGTACAACAGACTGAAGGCTACTGGCAGAGAAGTCATAAGTTGGAGAGACTGTTAATGTCAGGTTCTCTCACCACTGCCATTACCTGTAAATGAAAATTGCTTGACCAAACGTTTTCCACACACTGTTAAGAGTTTAGACCTGTTAAAATGTGGACCAGCTACTAAATAAGTTACTAATATGCTCTACTTTCTCTTTTATTGTAGTTTTTTTTTTTTTTGGTAAAACTTTATTGTAGTTATTCCATCATATTTCAACGAAAATTTTGTTGGACTTCACTATCCACAATGATGATTGCCTGAAAAGAGGGTTTTTTTTTTTTTTAATTTTCATTGAAATATATGGAATGGGTGGACTTTTTTTCCTTCTTTTTCTAAGCTTGGAAAAAAACTTACACACCTACATGTACGGTACCCAAGTCCCTCACTAGACTACTTTTTATGGAAGGGAGACGCTTAACCACTGAGCTATATGTGAATTGGTGAATATAAAACGTTGTTTGAACATAATCCATTAGTCAATTGAAGTGAAATAGATAAGCACTTAAGGCTTCACTAATATGGTAATTGTGATCATAATGATGAGAGTGGGGAATTCTTTTTAGAAAAGGATCTCATATATAGATTATTCCTTAAAAAAAGATATATAAGTTTTCAAGAGTTTTTTTTCAAATAGGTCCTCTCCCACCACCCATGAGTTCAAATGTTAGGAATTAGGATTTTTCAATCTCTTTTCCCTTTCTTCTTCATTCCCCAACCCATCTTTTTTCTTCTCCTAGATTCTTCCATTGCAATCGACGCCAGCAACCAGAGCAATAGAGGTAGGATATTATTTTAGAGGTAGTTCACATTTTTTCAAAGTCTTTGATACATAGGTTCAAAACTTTGCTACTTCTGGTAGATTTTGATAAGGACAGAGAAGGGAGAAGTGGATTGAGAGATGAACAAGGGGAAGACAAATTAAATTTTTTTTTTTCATAATTTCTAATCACTAGAGGGGTATTTAAGTCATTTTGAAAAAATATGAAAGAACTCACCACGGTGGCACGGTCTAATTAAGATGACCTATATCTGGAAGAAACTCTAGAAAACTACGTACTAATAATTTTTGAAATAGCCAACAGTACATGATCATGAGACTCATTAATTGAAAATCAACTAAAACATTCTAAATTTTTTTCCCTGAAACTTTCCTTTTGAAAAGGTCAATGTAGACAATGTTACGTGAGAGATCCGGTCCATTTGTTAGCTCGCTCATTAAGAAAGTATGTCTGCTTTCTCTCAACACTGTGCACTACGACATCTTTTACATCTCCAACTTTTCCCTTTTCCCTTCTTCTATCAAATTACATCCTCAACTTACTCTTTAATCACCATTCACCCCACTATCCACCTTACTCTTTAAATACTCTTCATCCCATTTTCCATCTCTCACCATTCACCCCATTATCCATCTCTCTCTCTCTCTCTCTCTCTCTCTCTCTCTCTCTCTCTCTCTCTCTCTAAGATGAAGAGGACAAACATGGCCGGGTTCCTCTGCAAGTCTCCAGCAGCCACTGCAGTGTGCACGACCATGGATCCTCGATCGGCCATCGTCCCAAGAAGGACACAGAGATCGTCTGTGGATCATGCAATGTTGATGGACATGAAGTACTCACGCCTAGTAGAGTCTCGAAGGTTTGCTCTTGCTGAAAAGCGTTCCAAGGCAATGTCTGCAGCCAGAAGAGAGTGTGGGAATCCACACAACACTAGCAATGTATCTTCCTTATCTACTTCTGACCATGTCTTTCAGGTAATGGGTCCATCGAATTCAAAACAGGTTGTCGTTTCCAGATCATGGGTTAATTTGTTTCTAATGCACCATATTTAAAGTTTTGTGTTTAACGTTTCACCCAACCAATGCCCATAGTCTAAAAAATCTCAACATAGGGTGGTGGATGATTTTATTCCTTTTTTTCTTTTTTTTTTTCTTCAATGGGGTGTTTGGTAACTCTAAAAAGAAGATGTTATTTTTCTTATTTAGAGCTTATTTATATAATAGAATGTTCGGTAAACCTCTAATTACATATTCTATTTTAAAGCTTATTTACAAATTAGATTTTTTGCCTCTAAAAAAATAAGGTAATTGGGGCTGCTTTCTTTTTCATATATTTTGGATGAAAATAATCTCACAAAATTTTTAAAATGACACAAATGTCAGGTTTTACATTATGATTTATAAAATGTGGGCCCCAATTACCCCAAGAAATAAGAGGTTTTTTTTTTTTTTATAATTTCACCAAACATGTTAATTAAAATTAGAGCTTAGAAATAAATGCATTTATTTTAATATTGATTAAGTTAGAGTTTCCACATGGCTTATACCGGAACTCAACTTCACATGAGAATTTCAAATGTTACACTAAACATCTTTTTGAAATCATTTAGAACCCTTTGTGGAAGTAACTTTAGTAATAGTATCCATATGCACTCATGGTTATGGACAGGTCGTGGTTATGAGAGTCTCTCTTCACTGTCAGGGTTGTGCAGGAAAGGTGAAGAAACACTTATCAAAGATGGAAGGTATTTGTAATTATTTCCATGTTTATGAACTTATATCAAATGAGAAAAAGGACGAGTTGATAAGGCTCCTCCATTCTGTTCTGAGATACTGAAACCACATGCAGATGATACAGATCTGATATATGGGACGACCACAATATAAAAACTACTGATCTTAAGACACAACCATCATCTGATCAACATCAGGTTTTGAGTTGCCACTGTTGGGATTATTGGGGTGCAGTTCATCTGCAGTGTGGCCCACCAAACTAAAGTTTTTGAAAAGTTACATGATCCCATGAAGAGCATTGTTCTGCAAAACAAGGATCATGAGCCAAATTTCTTACTAATGCTTATGGGGGTTCTCTTCTCTCTCTCTCAAATATATATATATATATATATATATTTTGTTTAATGTGGCAGGGGTGACATCATTTAGTATTGATCTGGAATCCAAACGGGTGACTGTGATGGGCCATGTGTCGCCAGTGGGAGTTCTTGAGAGCATTTCAAAGGTGAAGAAAGCCGAGTTCTGGTCTTCTAAATAATTGATTTTCTACAGTAAGGTAGTGACAGTAGTCAGGTAGGTATCACATGTTGGTAAAAAAATTACCCCTAGGAAGTTAAATATTAGCAGGAGCTTTTCGGGCAAGATCTGGTGGGTGCATGGACTAAGACTGTTGGATAATTGTAGTAAATGGGGAAATGTTGACTGAATTGCTTTGACTTAAGAAGGTGTACACAATTCATGGAAATTAAGAAGGAATTTGTATTCATGTATGACATGGAAAAATACATTAAATCTAATATTTTTGTATTTTTGTATTGCTTCATTAATCATTACCTCTTATTCAGGGTAGTTTTTTTATGGTAGATGTTGTCTGATGCAAACAATTGTGTCAATGACTCGCTTAATATCAGCGATGAAACTGGACCATCACTGGACCCAAACTAAGCACATTTCCGCTTTGGATGTGGGAAAGAGGAAATTTTCTCTGTCCTTGTTGGTTGCAAATTTTGATGAAGTTTTATTCTGTGCTGAGAAAGCAAAATTCCAATGAGGGGAAGAAAAATCATGAGCTCAAGTCCTCTGATGTATAAAATAACTACCTTGTATTTTCTCCGCCTCCTTAAGACTTCTTTATGGCGAGAGGATTGTGTGCTCTACGGATTTTTATTTGTATGAGAGAGAGATATTTTGCATTCTTACCTCTTTTATAGGAAATTGAACTTCTCATTATCAAGAAATATTAATTCATTATTTCTTCTTTTCCGTAAGAATAATGTATTACATCAAACAACATAACAGTAAATTGCATGAAAAATTAGAATAACTTTCCTCGTTATCCTGAAACTCTCTCCTAACACAAACGCATCCTCAGAATTCCCTTACTCCATCCAAGGGCTACCTATCTTTTCTTGATCCACCTTATTTGAGATGATTGGACTAGTTTCTCTATTGGTGAATGTCATTGTTGGATGTGGATGTTTACAGATTATGCATAGGAAACTTTGTGCTGTTTATTAAATTACGAATACATGGCCATGTTTATAAGGCCCTCTAACCCAACTAGACATAAGAGTGCTATGAGTATTAGCAATGTAAAGAAGAATGGAACCATTGATTTTGCATATGGTCAGTCAAGCTAAGGCCATGCATAGAATCACCTAAGCAAAGTTTTAACCTTGACCATTTATTTCAAAGTCCCAAATGAGCCAGCTGCAGCATTCAAATTAGTTTTGTATTTTGGTGTGGACATTCCAACAAAGAGCCCAACGACACAAGGAAAACCAGCATTTGCTTTCCAACCACTCTATTTAATTAAAAACATAGAGACTTTAAACACTATTAGAAAACCAAAAGGGCAGTTTAATTTCTTGGGTTCAAGGAGAAAGATGGATTTTTAATTTCCTGCAATATTTTTATTATTTTCTAAATCTGTTAAATTCTTTTATTTCCTTTACTGTTGAAGATAGTTAATATGGAAAGCAAACCTATGGCTTTGGTTGTGCCATTGGACAACATGAACTCTGCAAATTGATAAAGTGTTAATGTGCAAGCTGGTAGTCCCCCATTGGCCCAAATGGAGGGACCACCTCATGAATTCAAAGGGGCCTCTTCAGTAAAGACCCTCTGCAGTGCAAGGACTACTGCTACTTTGTCAAGAAAGGCCCTGGTCCTCACATCATTCTTATTACTCAACATTCCATTACTTTCCTACCAGCTTTGTTCGCTTTGAAGGACTGCAATCACTCACTCCACTGCAGCGGCAAACATGATACCGTTAAACATGTCGACCGTGCAATATTGCCGGGCATTTTGGGGGCCACCCAACCTGCCAATCCGTCCCCAACTGAACCCCTAGCCAAGTGTTTAGGTTAATATTTATTACCCAATTAAGGGTTTGGATTGTTCCTATATATACATGTTACTTTTTCTGCTAGCTACATGTAAAAAAAATCATAAGATTCCTATAGTAGTGGGGGTGCTTTCCAAAATTTCTAGGGCTTTCATGTTTTTAACCGACGCATATCCAACTTATATGCTTTTCTCATTGTCTGGTTGTTTGCACTAAAATAGTTAGGAATTCATGAATGTATAGGGTGCTTAAAAAGGAAGATGAAGAGCCAGTTTCTTCATCACTATTCCAAAAGCTCTTGTGAAGAAAATTTATAAATTCTCAAAAAGTTGTCTCCTAAGTGAAATTTCCAATCATTTGAGCATCTAAAAATGCCAAAGAAGTTGAAATTATGAAGGGCTACACTTGTGATTTCTTAGGTTATTGGAATTCAAAATTCCAATAAAAGAATACAGAATCTAGAGAATTTTAGGGGACATCAATCCCATCAAGGTTCGACTTTCCAACACCACAAATTCCAATAAAAAGTTTCGGTAAAGAAACAATAAAATATTTTATTTTGGCAACTCTATTATTAGAGTCAAGTTAAGTAAAGTTGATTTTGAAGAAAGAATAAAACATAAGTGGGTTATAATGGTATTTTGTATATAGTTGTTTGTTATGGAATCTTTTTAACTTTTTGTATGAGAAAGTGGAATTTTTTCGTATTTTAGTGGATAAAGGTAGTTGTTTTTTTACTTATATTTAAAAAAGATAGAGGGAGTTTTGAATTAAAGTGCTTTTAATGTGACATCTTGTCTGAAAAATGGAGGCTTTACTTGACTTTTACTATATTAGTAAAGTGTCAAACTAGCCCAAGGTAGATTTTCAAAAAATACAAAAAGTCTATATGGACAGACTGGAAAGCCCGAATTTCGGACCGATCCCATGTGGAGTTCCACGTGGCGCTGAGGTGGACTAAACGGTATAATCAACTTTTTATGAGCGGGAGAAAGAAAAAAAAAGGGGGAAATAGGTCTTTGCTCACGGAAATGCCCAAACGGTCTCTGGTTCTTCTCCCTCCCAAACGGTCTCCGCCCACCTCCCTGGATCTCATCTCTCTCTCTCTCGCTCGGAGACAAAAGAAGGGAAATCGGTCTCTGGTTCTTCTCCTTCTTAAACGGTCTCTGCCCACCGCCCTGGATCTCATCTCTCTCGCTTGGAGACAAACGAAGGAAATTGGTCTCTTGTTCTTCTCCCTCCCAAACAGTCTCTGCCCACCTCCCTGGATCTCATCTCTCTCTCACTCGGAGACAAACGAAGGAAATCGGTCTCTGGTTCTTTTCCCTCTCAAATGGTTTCTGCCCACCTCCCTAGATCTCATCTCTCTCTCGCCTGCAGACAAAGGGAGATCGGTCTCTGATTTTTCTCCCTCCCAAACGGACTCTGCCCACCTCCCTGGATCGCATCTCTCTCTCGCTTGGAGACAAACAAAGGGAAATCGGTCTTTGGTTCTTGTGTGGTTAGATTTGGGGATAGTGTGGTTAGATTTCATGACATATATTCACTTAATTTTCACTTAATTAGAATTATGTTTGCGTGCGTTTCAAACCGCGCACTTTTGCAATTCGGTTAAGAAAATCTGTAGGAATCAAGCTGAGTACCCCTGTTTAGCACACTTTTTAGCCCACCTCCTTAGGGTTTTTTTGCTGACATTTGGGGATTTCCAAGACCATATTATGAACCTAAAGTCTCCTAATTTTCACTTAATTAGAATCACATTTTCCTGCGTTTCGAACCGCGCACTTTTGCAACTTTGTTAAGAAAATCTGTAGGAACGAAGTTGAGTACCCCTGTTTAGGACACTTTTTAGCCCACTTCATGAGGTTTTTTTTTGTTGAGATTTGGGGATTTCCAAGACCATTTGCTAATTTTCACTTAATTAGAATCACGTTTTCATGCATTTCAAACAGCGCACTTTTGCAACTCGGTTAAGAAAATCTGCATGACTTCTCATTGCATGGAGGTGAAGCATTGTTAATGTTCATTTATTTGTCCAGAGATTAAATATCTAGGATTGTGCAGTCACTGCAACTATTGAGATATCCATTTTTGTATCCTCCTGAGAACAATAGGTCTGGCCAGTTGTTGGAATCTCTTTATGACACAAAATAAAACAGGTTTTCAAACACTGCAATCTAGAAGCATGAATTTCAAGAACCTTCCAAAGCCTAGAGAAGCTGAAAAAATAAATTCTAGACCCAATGTAACAACAACCCTTCCATTGAAAAATTGCAAAACCAGTGCACCACACTCAGGTTTGATTCCGGATATATGTCATGAAATCTAAAAACAAATGTGTATAAATGTGAATTTCAGCTGAGAAAGAGATGCGCGTTTGTCTCCGAGCGAGAGAGAGATGAGATCCAGGGAGGTGGGCAGAGACCGTTTGGGAGGGAGAAGAACCAGAGACCAATTTCCTTCGTTTGTCTCCAAGCGAGAAAGATGAGATCCAGGGCGGTGGGCAGAGACCGTTTAAGAGGGAGAAGAACCAGAGACCGATTTCCCTTCGTTTGTCTCCGAGCGAGAGAGAGATGAGATCAAGTGAGGTGGGCGGAGACCGTTTGGGAGGGAGAAGAACCAGAGATCGATTTCCCTTCGTTTGTCTCTGAGCGAGAGAGAGAGAGAGAGAGAGAGAGATGAGATCCAGAGAGGTGGGCAGATACCGTTTGGGAGGGAGAAGAACTAGAGACCGATTTCCCTTCAGTTTGTCTCCGAGCGAGAGAGAGATGAGATCCAGGGAGGTGGGCGGATACCGTTTGGGAGGGACAAGAACCAGAGACCATTTGAGCATTTCTGTGGGTAGAGACCTATTGCCCCTTTTTTTTTTCTTTCTCCCGCTCATATGAAAGTTGAATATACTATGCGGTCCACCTCAGCGCCACGTGGAACTCCACGTGGGATCGGTCCGAAATTCGAGCTTCTCAGTTGGTCCATATGGACTTTTTGTAAAAAATAACATCAAATAACTTTCTTTCTAAGAAAAGTGGAATCAAAAGATCATATGCAATTTAATGCAAATTTTTGGAAATTCATTTTTGATATCCAATTTTAATAACATTATGTTTTTTTTTTTTTTTTATTTCCGCCATATGTATTCAATTCATATGTCTTCCTTTAACGAAAAAAAAAAAATAATTATGTCTCTTGATGCAAACAAATAGGGCCTATGTATTTTTAGAATATGCAACATATTAGGAAGTGGTTTTCAAATTTAAAATGAAAAAAAAAAAAAAAAAACCCTGATCCAATAAACATTGTACCTGTCTAACTTTAAGGCTAAAAACCAAAGAGGGAACAAACGATTTTCTGTATAAGATCCAAAATCCCACATGTATATGGTGTGGCTAGTGGGTGCCACAAGGCCCTGCCACATTTCCTCATTTTAAAATCGTAGGGAGCGGCATATACATAGGGAAGTAATAGACATTCTAGACCAATAAGTTACATTCCAGACCTTCTAACTTATTGGTATCATTTTTTTATTTATTTTTATTTTTTGGTTTCAATGACTTGGAACGAAGTACTCAAGATCAATTTGATTTGTGGGTCAGGGAGAAATCCAAATCCTTTACAGCTCCAATTGTAGGAATATTCCCATAATTTCTTGAACTTTAAAGTAGGAGACAACATGACAGTTTCTAGTCTATGTACTGAATGCTGCTACTTGCTTATTTTAGGGTTGTGAAATGAACGTACAAGGATAACCATGCCTCTTACAAATATTTGGTGGGCCAATGCAATAGACACATTCTTTTGGATGTCCTATTTTAAAAAGCAATTAAAAGATCCTGGATGGATGTTGAAGAGTGTGAAGGATGCATCTACAAATATTGTAGAGTGCAGAGAACAAGCCACTAAATTTGATTGTCTACACAATGTACTAGTTTGTGATAGTAAGCACTACACATGAGAAAGCTTGCATGGCCATCTACTCCTCTCGATACCAATCCCAAGGGGTTGGCGGACAAGTCAAGACCACAGTTCATCTTTTTTTTAAAATTAGAGGTCCTGATATCTATCATCGGTCCCTGCATGTTCTAAAAACTGAAGGTTAAGTCCACTAGTGCTATCACCTCCGGGCACAGGGGTTTCACTCCGCTTCTTTATGGGCCGGAGGGATTAGTCTAGCTTAAAGGGTTGGAAACCCTCCGTTAGCGAAAAAAAAAATAAAATGAAAAATCCTCTCAATAACAGATTGCATTGAGATCTAGCCATAGGTGTTCTTAACTAGTGTCAGATCTAAAGTTTAGGAAATGGATAGTCACAAAATAAAATGTATAATCTCGATTGGAATTATCCATTTTATAGCTTTAGATCAGACAATATCTTATAAACATCAAGTTAATTCGAGTTTTTCTTTACAACTATTTTGAAATCCATTCGTATTTGATAGGGCTAAAAACCTACAACCAGCGAAAAAATGAAAGAAGAATCCAGTAAGACAAATGGCATAATTAGTATAAAGTAACAAAAACAAAAGAAACAACAGCAACAGCTTGTGCAGCCAAATTAATGTTAAATGATCGAGATCAATATTCCACAACAACATGACAATCGACATGGAAAAAGTGACTTTTTAGTGGAAATCGATGATGATGAAGAAGATCTCGAAACATTCAGGTGGCATTAGATGAGCCCATAACTGGTTTAGCAAAGCAGCTAGCCAGCTAGGAATGGTGAAGCAGTCGGTCGGAGCCAGGACTGATTTGGGTCAGGTTGGCCTCTTAGGATAATGGATATGGACCTAAACTGAACTCAACCTGTTTATTGACGGATTTGGGAATGTGGACCCTAAGTCCACAACCCTGTATGTCATGCAAGTTGAGATCTTTCATGCATGGAAACAGGTGTGTCATCAGGAGAGGAAGAGGGAATACATATTAATAGAAAGAAATTATAATAAGGGAAGGTCGACGGATACGAAGTGTTGGGTCATGGAAATGGGCCTGAGCTGTTGTGGGCTAATTTGGGCCAAAGATTGTAGTACCCCAATTGGACTTTCTCTACTGGGATACTCACAGCCTCACCCCAAACACATATCAATGGGTGTGGACCACTTAATTGCAGCCCACTTTAACATGCTGATCAAGCTGGAGGTTACTCACCATATTTTTTGATTGATCAGGTTAGTGTTAGTAGTTGATACAATAATATATTTTATATATAAAAAAATACTTATTTTCAGTCAGTCACACTCCGGTCACCTTTATTGATTAAAATCATTAAAGTCCCAATACTGTTCATTAATATGCACCGAATTAAATTTCACTTCAGCTAGAGTTATATAAAATTTTGCTGGATGAGTAAAAACAAAATGCATATCAATAAAATCTCATTCGTTTCTCACACTAATTCCAAAGGATTGCCCAGTTTGTTAGGTACCCCCATTTCTCACCTATGTGCCCAAAGTTCTTCTACCTCTGAATTATCTATAAGGAGCTTCTCTTCTTATAGGAGCATATAAACTTCCTTTTTGTACTTAAGTTCTCTTGTGAGTCTCAGCCCGTTTAGCTGAGTTATTGGCCCAAAGGGCCGTTGACCATCTAGAGTAAAGTCAATACTAAAGAAAGAGGGAAACCATAAAAAAAAAACCAAGTGCCAAAGAAATTAAGGACACTCCAGAGGCAAAATCAAATATAAATATATTGAAAACGACGCGTTCCGTACTTTGTAGAAGGTATTTCGAATACTTGTGACTTGCTTGGAAGCGAAGATCAGAAAGGAGATGGGAATCATTGGAAGGGCCTTTGGAGTCTACAGTAAAGACTTTTCAACATCCATACACTTGTTTCAAACCTTCAAATGCAAAGCGTAGATCTCTTACCTTGATCTTTTCCTTTTCATGTCTGTTTGCATTTGCTTCTTTTGTTTACCAGTTTCATATGATACCTCAGCATCTTGATGTCATCAAACGCGCTTTCTGAATCTCTAGGAAATCTCTTGTTCCTGAAATTATATTATATTCAAAGTTGAGAGAGAAGGACTCCCCTCGTTTTGTGATTTTTCCCCACTAGAGAAAAGGAGTACTGTTTCATTCTTTGTGTAAAGGTCAAAGAGTCCTAGATCACATTTGCGTGCTATTTCTATCTGAGGACGTTTTGTCAAGTGTTGAGAGTATTTCTAACCGCGTTCTCCTTGAATTCCATCCTGTCACTCATCCCTACTCTGGGCCAAAGAGATTTTGAATGTGTTAACTCATCATCAGCATATGATATAAGCAGGTTACATCTAAACTTTACTAGAACCTTAAAAAAGTAAAGGCATAATTCACATGGAAAAGTAGTAGCTAAAAATTGATGTTCATCTAATAAATTTGATTTAATATAATATTATAGAGAAGGAGGAGCCCGCATGATTTTTCCTTATGATATCTTTGAACAAGATCAGATCTAGCTCAGTGATTCTCACACCATACACTGTGTATGTGTGTGGGGTGTGAATTTATACAATTCCCAGGAGATTTTACAGCAATCTATAATTAATAAGATTTATGCGCAACATTCTCCTTCTAGCTAATCAATGTTACAAAACCTGTTTATCTATAACAACGAAACTGGAAATCCAAGGAGGCTACTCTTATGTATAGTGGATACATTGAATTATCCCCTAGTTCTTGATAGAGAAGACAATATATGGTATGGTAGGTTGTGATTGTTATATATCTTCATCACACTAATCATATTATTACGGATAATTTCTTAGACCACTAATCATATATAATATTATGGATAATTTTTTATAAGATTCTAAAGATATTCAGCAATCACAACTTGCTGTATCTGTCTTATTTATGAAAAGTTTTTCTGCATTTTTTTCTAGCAAGTCGTTTGGGAGAGTTTTTTTCGTTATAACTTAATTTTGTTGAATACCAAAAAAAAAAAAAAAAAAAAAAAAAGGAATTTGATATATGAATTCTCCTTAAACCTTATTTCCCCAATTTCATCGACTCTAGTCCATAATTCTTTTTTTAAACTTCTCTGCCCTGAATCCCCTGATATCATGGGAGATTAAAAACCCATGATATCATGGGATCCAGATCCAAATCCAAACAAAAAGACTATCTAGGCTTTTTAATATACAGGCTTTTTAATTTTTAATATTTGGATTCCATGATATTTTATCTCAGATGATATCATGGGATTCAAAATAGAAAAATAAAAAGATGAAAATATATTAGAGTCAAACGTCTCTAGAGAGGGAAACAAGATTTTAGGCGGGTGGATACGTCAAATCCCAAAAAGAAAAATCTTCCAGGCCGGCTTCGATGACTGGGTCACTGTCTAGTACCATGACTACGTTTTATAAGAAGTTGCAATGAAGTATCCTCATTATAACAAAGACTAATCTAGCCCCGTAAGGTTCCAATATAAAAATCTCGATATCTTGATGTCTCATAACGGATATCACTACACATCTTGCTTGGATCACTCCACCCCATGTCATTTCTCTCATTACATATTTTCAGTTGAACTCCAACCCAAAAAAAAGAAAGGAAAAAAACATATTTTCAGTTGAACCAAACAAAGCTGAAACTTTTGAGACTAGAGGAAGATGGGTCCACCCCATGCCCTTTCAGCAGCCACCAACTTATTGAGTCTATTTTGTTTCTTCATCTTGCTAGCAACTCAAACCGCTGATGCTAAGATCAAAAGGTACAAATGGGAAGTGAAATACCAATTCAAGTCCCCTGATTGCTACAGGAAGCTAGTTATAGCCATCAATGGAAGGACTCCTGGTCCCACCATCCTCGCGCAACAAGGCGACACTGTGATCGTCGAGCTGAAGAACAGTTTGGTCACTGAAAATATTGCAATTCACTGGCATGGAATTCGACAGGTAGACTCATGTCTAACATATTAATATCTGGCGTCCTAGGTGATGATAACTGAATTATTGATTTTGTTTTTTTTTTTTTAAATGGGGAATGAGAACCATCTTAATTCGTGTTCACAAGGGTCTCTTTTCTCTGTGGATGAAGAAGTTTGATTTTTTTTTGCTCTTGTTTTGACCTTTTGCTTTGGGTTGCAGATCGGATCTCCATGGAGTGATGGAACGGAAGGTGTGAGCCAATGCCCCATTTTGCCCGGAGACACCTTTGTGTACAAGTTTATTGTTGATAGGGTAGGTTATGACATATTAATCTTAAACGGTTCTTTTACCAAAAAGAGAAAAATCTCAAGAGTTGCTATGAGATGAGGCAGTGCTAACTGATATATCATTAATCCCAAGGGGTAGCTCAGTTGGACTATGACTTCGGTTTGCACCCGGAAGTTAAAGGTTCGAAACACTGGGACTACAGGGGAGTTTACCCAGCGTCCTTCTACGCACGGAGGGATTAGTCCAGCCCAAAGGGTTTGGAACCCTCCGGTAGCCCCAAAAAAAAAAAAAAACAAACTGAGATATAATTAATACATGACATTAATTAAAATTCATTCTTCATCCTTAGGAAGTAATTATATTGAGAATGTGTATTCTATAAAATCTAACTATCCATTTCTTTCACTTTAGCTAAGAAAGTCTCACTATCAATTTAAATGCAGAGCAGTTCAAAGTGACTGTCTGTACTGTTTTCTCTACTTGGCATCTCATTCTCTTTTTTTGCATTGAAATGGATCCTATTGCTTGTGAAACTGGACTGCATGCTTTGCGAAGGTGGTGCCCTTTTGCCCTTTAGGGGCCTTTTGTCTTTTACGTGTGGGATATGTAAATACAATTTATACATGTAAATGATGAATATTTAAATTTTAAGTATGTAACGTTTACACATGTGTTTTGTTTTACAACGTTTGACTAGTAACACTAGTTTCACATCATTTATACATGTGATTCATTTTTCTATATTTGTTTCAATGATATGTGTATATGTATTTAACGATTTTGTAAATGATACTTATTAATCATTAAATTATATTTTACTATAATGATATGAAAAGGAGACAAAAAAAGGTATCAAAGTTTTCATTTGCATTTTAGATCCTTAAAAATGAACATGTCATTCAACATGAAATATACTTTTCAAATTAAACTAGATATTTCTATCATGATCACCTTTAAAAAAATGCATTCCAACATGTTTGGTTAAGGAAATAAGAGTTTATACTCTGATGGTTAAGAAAAATATGATTATTATTAATATTTTTATTAATTAATATGTAGTTCAATATTATCTTAATTCATTATTCAATTTGCATAAAACTTAACCCATGCATCTCATCGACTTGATGCTAATATTAATCAATTATAGAAAGTTTTTAAAGTGAGTATTTTATTACTAAGTCCAATTATATTAAAAGTATCACAAATTTATTATGGTTAGATAAAATTGCATTTATACATTATTTTTGAATGATACCATAATGTTATATAAAATACATTCTTCCTTTACACTTACATTCATTTATACATATTTAAAGTTTTTTAAAGTAATATAATAATAAATAATTTTAGAAAAATCATTGAGATATTGGAAGAAAATCTAAAAGGAGAAGAGAAGATAGATAATCAAATTATGAAAGAATAAACCTACAGAGTAAATAAATTATATATATATATATATATATATTTTGTATAGCAAGGCAAAAGAAAGAAATAGAGAGGTTACCTTCATAAAAGGAGATAAGATGTAGAGAAGGTTTTCATTCATAGGTTTCATCGGTCTTGACGCATCTTTTATTATTATTTTATAAGTGCGTTGGAGGGGGTTTCGGACCTATAACCTCTTTGATCGAAATGCATCTTTTATTATTTTTTTCTAAATATATTGGAGGGGGGTTTCAAACCTGGAACCCCTTTTTGACAAAACCTGCCTCTAAACCAAACCATCCGCCTCCAATGAATATTCTTTGAAATCATATGTGCTTTAGTATTCTCTTTTTTCACTTGAACAGGTGTTCAAATCTTGGTGTGAAAATGGGCTCATTTTTACATTTGATTTACACACAAGATGCTTAAATACTTGTAGATAAATATTACTGATGCGTAAATACTACTCGTATTCACCATTTACATATGTAAATGGGTGTAAACAAACGACCCCTTAGCTTTTCTACGATAATGATGACCACCTTAACGACAGAAGAAAACGTTAACATGCATCATTGAATATTGCATGAAATGTGCCTGCATGGACAATTACCATACAATAGATGTTAAACTTGATAATCGCCCTAGAGATGTAAGATATCGCACTATCTGAAGCGGGATGACTAGAACAATCGTTATTTTTTCATTGACTGTGAGACCAGTAAACCACCATGCAAACCGTTGGATAGCTGTATGAGTATAAGAATTAATATGACACCAAATTCGAACGGTTGATCTATCACGATTATCGAGAAATTTATAACATGACTTTTTTATAAATTTCTCGATAACCGTGATAGATCAACCGTTCGAATTTGATGACATATTAGTTCCTACACTCGTACAGCTATCCAACAGTTTGAATGACAGTTGGTGGTCTCATAGTCAAGGAAAAAACATAAAAGCAGACCGTTCGAATTTCATTTATTCTATTGTGATAATGTCACATGTGAAATCAACGGTTCTAACAGTTTTTCTTCATTTTTGGTAGCTATACATTAAATCTGAGGCTAAAAATTATATAGCTACTCGTTTGCATTATTTCAAAGAAGATTAACAATCTTGATTGTGAATATGGGGCCCACAAAAATTTGAAAAAATAGATGTGTGGTTATTCTGTTTTTATCAAATATCTCGAGATCCAAGACAAATCAACGGTTGAAATTTGGTACGTTGGTTGTGTTTGCCTGTATTAATGTTTCCGACGATTTGGATCATCGTTAATGGTCACATAGTTTAAAAAAAATTAGACAAAGCGTTGAGGGGAGCATTACCGTCCATGACTAGATACTGTAGCTCCGCAAGTATTCCAACTTTAGATAGTGCAATATCCTAAATCCCATTTGCAATATCCCACGGATGAACAGTTCAGCGGTAATCTCACCTTTTCAGGGAGTTCTGAGGCAATTGTCAGATTGAACACCTGCTGTACGGTAATTGTTCCAAGTCTTTAGTCTGGTGGTGACTTTATCCTGTGATTGACAAAAACCCTAATGGCATCTTGTCTTCTTATTTATCAAGATACAAGAGTGCTTTGCCCTGTCTTTGATGTTAACCTTTCTGAACTTATTGAGGAACATTTATATTTTTCTTACCATTCAGTATTCGTATTCACACCATGTCGATCACTTTTCCACATGATCTCTCTTCGCCAATCTCAAGGAAGTGGTCATTTTGTCAATTAAAAATAAGTCAGCTAGATAGTCATTATTGTTAAAAAATACATGTATTTATGTGAAATTTACACCCATATAAATTAAGGGACAGGATCAATGGATCATGTTAAGCTGATGGGAGTAGCTCTCCCTCCCTCTCTCAAAGGTGTTCTACACAAAATAATACTCTTTTACTCATTTTTTTAAACTTAATTTGACAAGTAGATGAGGTGTGTTTCAGGACATTCCAAACAGAAAGTGGACTTGATGGGCATAAGAACACATGCATGATCATATATGTATGTTTTTTATTGAGGATCCGTTGATAAAACTCTGCATGCACCTCATGGGCCATCGAGATACACCCCAGATCAATTGGTTCCAACTTATATAACTGACTGATATTTTATTTATTTTTAAAATTGCAGCCAGGGACTTACATGTATCATGCCCATTATGGAATGCAAAGAGAAGCAGGACTATTCGGATCCCTTCGGGTGTCAGTTCCTGATGGAGTGATCGAACCCTTTACATACGACTTTGATCGAAGCATCATACTCTCTGATTGGTGGCACAAGAGCACCTATGAACATTCCGCTGGCTTATCCTCCATACCCTTTCAATGGGTCAATGAGCCCGAGGTATATATATGTCTTGATCATTGACCATCTATTCCATCTAACTGGTATCCTATCCTACTTTCGGATGGCCCACCAGCAATTCCATCCATCCTATCCATTGGTCAGGACCCTTGATGTCATGGCCCAGCCTGACCTGTTTTTTGGTTACTTCATGCACTCTCGCAAGTTGTACTAATGATGCAGGTACTTGGGCCAGTTTTTGCACAGGTCTTCTTTGGGCTGATGGCCAAGGATTAAACAGCAGTAGCCAGGAGGAGCAGGCCATAACACTAAACAAATATGGATCTAGGGGTGTTCATTGATCAGGTCAGGCCGGCTTAGGCATATCCAGGCCTGGCCTGACTTTATAAACACTGAACGCAGGCCGGTCCCCGTATCTTGGGCAAGCACAACACGGGCTATAATTGCCTCGCCCAACCCGTACCCGCCTCAAACATGTCAGCGTGAGCCCGCCCATTTAGTCAATCAGGACGAGCTTTCTATCACTTGTTTTCGCAAATCAGCTACTAAACTATAAGCTAGCTATACTTGTTCCGGCCGACCAGCCGATATAGCTTCGGGCTTTGTATCATTCAATGCAAAACCAATCCTAATATTAAACTGGCTCAAATATTAAATCCGGGCTCGGCTCAAATACTAAAACCCATGGCCTGAACTTGGCCCCAATACTAAAATCCAAGGCCAGAACCCGGTCCAAAGCGGGTTGATCCCAAAAGAAGCTGAGTGTGCCCGGACATGAGCACCCCAGCATAGTGCCTATCTTAACTAGAAAGGATTGTAGGCTGCATCATGCAATCGTTTAAGGCCCAAGTTTCACATCAGCAAGCTCAGCCCATTTGCAGCTCTTGGTTGTAGACATTTGCACTCTCTCATTAAATATTTTTATCAACATAACAGCATATTCTTCACTACTTACTCTGAGGTAATTGATCAATCTGATTTTCTTGTTCAGTCACTTCTAATCCAAGGAAGGGGAAGATTCAATTGCTCCACACTGGGTCCTTCAACAAATGGTGTCTGCAATTCAACAAGTCCTGATTGTTCTCCCTATTTTATCATAGTGGTGCCAGGAAAAACATACCGCCTAAGAATAGCAAGCCTCACTTCTCTCTCCGCGCTTAGTTTCAAGATAGAGGTAATTAGCTATTCTCGTTCAAACTCTCTTTCTTATTCCATCCCTTCCAAGAGATTGCTCACTCAAATCTGTATTTAAAAACTGAGAAGATGAATGCTAACTTTTTTTTCTTCTGCACAGGGACACAACATGACTGTGGTCGAATCCGATGGGCATTACGTTGAGCCATTCGTCACCGATAATCTATTCATCTACTCCGGCGAGACCTACTCAGTCCTTGTTAAAGCAGATCAAGACCCATCCAGGAACTACTGGGCTGCAACCAATGTTGTCAGTCGCGAACCCAAGACTCCTCCTGGGCTAGCCATCTTCAACTACTATCCTAACCACCCTCGCAAGCCCCCACCAACTCCTGAACCCACAGGGCCAATGTGGTATGACACTGAAGCCCGACTAGCTCAGAGTCTCAGAATCAAGTCCCACCAAGGTTACATTCACCCGCCTCCCCTGACCTCAGACAGGGTCATCATACTCCTCAACACACAGAACAATAACAGTGGCTCCATTCGTTGGTCTGTTAACAACATTTCCTTCACCCTCCCCCATACCCCATACCTCGTCGCGCTTAAGGAGAATTTAACCAATGCCTTTGATCAATCCCCTCCGCCGGACACCTATGACTACAAGAACTATGACATCTACAGCGTCGCCAATAACACCAATGCCACTTTAACCAACTCCATCTACAGGTTGAAATTCAATTCAACTGTGGACATCATTCTACAAAATGCAAACACCTTGAAAACGAACGACAACGAGACGCATCCTTGGCATCTCCATGGACACGATTTTTGGGTGTTGGGCCATGGTAAAGGGAAGTTTGATCCAGAGATTGACCCAAAAAAGTATTATAATTTGGTGGACCCAATAATGAAGAACACAGTTGCGGTGCAACCCTATGGATGGACTGCGTTAAGGTTCAAAGCGGATAATCCAGGTGCATGGGCTTTCCATTGCCATATAGAAGCTCATTTTTACTTGGGCATGGGTGTGGTGTTTGAAGAAGGGGTGGAGATGGTGGGGGAGCTTCCTGCGTCAGTAATGGGGTGTGGTAATTTAACTAGTGGTGGATATCATTGATGCGACCACTCCTAAAAAACGGCTACCTACCTCACTGATAGGTGACCAAGTTTTTCGAACCTTAGGTAAGCCCCCCATTCCCACTTATGTGGGCATTTTTCCCACTTGTTCGTGCTTCCTTTCCACTTGTGTGAGCATTCTTCTTGTTTGTATGAGCTGTCATCCCGTGTGTGTGCGAGCTCTCTCTTGGGGCTCAACACTCTTGATGGGGTTAAAAAAAAAAATGTAGTCTCTATGTTCTTATTATTTATTTATTTATTTTTTGTTTGAACTTTACATATTAAATGATAAGTTGTTTTTAGGAATAACTAAACCCTTTTCACATAATAAAGAGTTACAAATGTGGCTACAAAATATTGCAAGCCATTAAACTGCTTTCAGAGCCATGTAAGCTTGTTATACGTAATCCAGTTTCAGGGCACATTAATTTGTGCAGGCCCTTCTCTGTAATCCTTTGTTTGTGGAGGACATTTCATGAACAAAGTGGTAAGACCTCTTTATATTCACGTGGTATTTTTTAACGTTTTGATGTAAACAGTCTCTTCTTTGAAAATCACAATTTTAGTGGAAACTAATATGTGCAAAACAAGAAATACGAGTCCAACTTCCCTTCATCTTAAAGGCGTTTTCGTGGAATAGAAATCAGTGTTTCTTCTTCCGCAGCATAACACAAACATGCTTTCTAAGAAATTTCATATTCTTTCATGTATCACAAAACATACATTAGCTAGAAACTTATATATTCAGTGTACCTCTTCTCACACAAGTGGACGGTACACTACATTTACTTGGTGGACTTTAAGAACAAGCCACCTCTCTACCACACCATCGACAGCTGATTTTGGAAAAACGTTCCGATACTATGCACATAATAAAGAAGCACAATTTGAAACAGGATAGTGTATTAACCTTTCAGCTCATTTGCCGTAGATAGTTGGGGAAAGGCCAGCACATGGCCCGAGAAACAGCCCCCAATCGTGCCGTGCTGGCCCACGTTTCTCTCATTTTCCACCTACAAAGCTTTCTTTTAATTTTTTTTTCCTTCCCTGTTTTCTCTTTGCAGGGAATGGATATGGGGGGGTTCACAACCGGGCTAAGGCAAATCCACGACCGGCCCGGCACTATAAACACCGGTCCAAGCCCGGCCCAAGACCAACACGGGCCGTAAGAGTTAGGCCTGACATACAAGCTGGGCTTTTTATCATTTTTGTGGGCATTTGATCAATTGTTGAGCTAGCTAATTAAATTAAATTACATGTATTTCTTACATGGGCCGGGTCAAGCTACTTTCTATCACTTAATTCATGCCCCGCCCAATGGACCCTAATTATATATCCATCCCAAATCCCTCATGTATTACTGTTGAGTGGAGATTTCGTGGGTGCGGCCTCGATGGACAGATGTAGGAGATGGTAGGAATTTTGGGTGGAATAGGTTTGAAGAGTACGAGGGAGATAGCAGGAGAGAACAAGGCATGATCTAGATTCTAGAAACAAATGGAAACACCTGTTATTGTTGGAGAAAGATCTTTCCAAGGCCTTTCGTGGGAGAGATGGTGATGATGGAGAATATATTTAAACATTCAGGTAACACTAGATGAACCCACGGCTGGTTTAGCAATGAAGCTAGCCAGTTAGGAATGGTGAAGCAGTAGATAGGAGTCAGGACTAATTTGGGTCAGGTTGACCTCTGAGGATAATGGATATGGACATAAACTGAACTCAACCTGTTCATTGACAGATTTGGGAATGTGGACCCTAATTAAGTCCACACCCCGTATGTCATGCAGGTTGAGATCTTTCATGCATGGAAACAGGTGTCATCAGGAGAGGGAAATTAGTAGACGGATGTGAAGTGATGGGTCCTGGAAATGGGCCTAAGCCGTTGTGGGCTAATCGGGCCAAAGATAGTAGTACCCCAATTGGACTTTGTCCACTGGGATACTCACTGGTAAACCTCACCTCAAACACATATCAATGGGTGTGGAGTGTGGACCACTTAATTGCAACCCACTTTAACATGCTGAAGCTGGAGGTTACTCACCATATATATTCTTTGATTGATCAGGATAGTGTTAGTAGTTGATACAATAAATTTAAATTAAAAAAAAAAAATGCATGCATCCTTATCTGGAATCCCAAAGTTGATAATGTCCACAATCTAGCTATCAATGATGTGCAGCTTCATCCATTGGCATTAACGTAACGAAATCATTGCTTATTGATCATAATACAAACACAAAGTAGGATCTTCTTTCCTTTGGGTTGATGCAAAAGCAAAACCCACTTGCATCACATATTCACAATTATTTGAAACCAAATGACGAAAACACCCTTGTGTCCAGAGCACTTAATGCTAATAAGGTTAAATTAATGATAAATAATGATCAGATGCTAGGTTCCCATATTATATTCTATATAAAAAAAAATACTTATTTTCGGTCAGTCACATTTCTTAATCAAAATCATAAAGTCTCAATACTTTTCATTAACATGCACCGAATAAAATTTCACTTCAACTAAAGTAATACAAAATCTTGCTGAATGAGTAAAATAAAAAATAAAAAAAATGCATATCAACAAAATATAATTCGTTTCTCACACAAATTCCAAAGGATTATCCAGTTAGTTAGGTACCCCATTTTTCACCAAAGGGCCGAGAGTTCTTTAACCTTTGAATTATCTATAAGGGGCTTCTCTTCTCACATGAGCATACTTCTTTTTCATAGCTAGGTTCTCTCCTGAGTCTCAGCCCGTCTAGCTGAGTTATTGGCCCAAAGGGCCATTGACCATCTACAGTCCAGTCAATACTGAAGTGAGGGGGAAACCATCAAAAACAAAGTCCCAAGAAATTAAGGACACTCCAGAGGCAAAGTCAAATATAAATATATTGAAAACAACGCATTCATACTTTGTAGAAGGTATTTTGAGTACTTGTGACTTGCTTGGAAGCGAAGAGGAAGGAGATTGACTAGGCTTTTTAATGTACAAACTTTTTAACTTTTAACATTTGGATTCTTATATATATATATACTAAAGTCAAACTACTCTGATGACATTATTAGATTTGCAGTCGTGAAATTGAAGATACAAGATTTGAGAGGGATGGATACGTCAAATCCCAAAAACAAATTTCTTCCAAGCCGGCTTTTATGACTGGGTCACCATCAAGTACCATGACTACGTTTTATAAGAAGTAGCAATGAAGTATCCTCATTATAACAAAGACTAATCAAACCCCGTAAGGTTCCAATATAAAAATCTCGATCTCTTGATGTCTCATGACGAATATCACTCCGCATCTTGCTTGGATCACTCCACCCCATGTCATTCCTCTCATTACATATTTTCAGTTGAACTCCAACCCCAAAAACAAAAAGGGAAAAAAACATATTTTCAGTTGAACCAAACAAAGCTGAAACTTTGAGACTAGAGGAAGATGGGTCCACCCCATGCCCTTTCAGCAGCCACCAACTTATTGAGTCTATTTTGTTTCTTCATCTTGCTAGCAACTCAAACCGCTGATGCTAAGATCAAAAGGTACAAATGGGAAGTGAAATACCAATTCAAGTCCCCTGATTGCTACAGGAAGCTAGTTATAGCCATCAATGGAAGGACTCCTGGTCCCACCATCCTCGCGCAACAAGGCGACACTGTTATCGTCGAGCTGAAGAACAGTTTGGTCACTGAAAATATTGCAATTCACTGGCATGGAATTCGACAGGTAGAGTCATGTCTAACTGAGTTGTTGAATTTCTTTAGCTGGGGAATAAGAAGTACCATCTTAATCCATGTTCACAAGGGTCTCTTTTCTCTGTGGATGAAGAAGTTCGATTTTTTTTTTTTTTTTTTTTTGGGTTTGCAGATCGGATCTCCATGGAGTGATGGAACGGAAGGTGTGAGCCAGTGCCCCATTTTGCCGGGAGACATCTTTCGGTACAAGTTTGTTGTTGATAGGGTAGGTTATGACATATTAATCTTAAATGATTCTTTTACCAAAAAGTGAAAAATCTCAAAAGTTATTAAGAGATGAGGCACTCAGAGGCAGTGCTAATTGAGATATCAGTAATACATGACATAAATTAAAATTCATTTTTCATCCTCTGAGAAAGTGTAGTCTATAAAATCTAACTATCCATTTCTTTTACTTTGGCTAAGAAAGTCTAGCTATCGATTTAAAACCATCCATTTTTTATTTTTACCAAAAAAACACTATCGATTTAAATGCAGGGAAAAGGTTGTTAATACTATCTACAATTCAAAGTAACTGTCTCTACAGTTTAATTTCTCTACCAAAAAGTCTACTTGGACAAACTTTTAGGACAGAATTTGGATAAACCCTATGGTATGCCTTGAATATCATAGGGGATATTCAAGGCATACCATAGGGTTTGTCCAAAATTATATCCAAAAAGTTTGTGCAAGTAGCATTACTCTTTCTCCACTTGGCTTCTCATTCTCTTTCACTGTGCATTGAGATGGACCCTCTTGTTTGTGCAATTGGATTCCATGCTTTGCCAAGGTGGTGCCCTTTTGCCCTTAAGCTTTTCCAAAGGCCACCATAACGGCAGAAGAAAAAGTTGACATTGATCATTGAATATTGATTTTTTTTTTTTTGGCTATCAGAGGATTCCCAATCTTTTAGACTGAACTATTCCCTCCGAGCCCAGAAAGAAGCTAAGTCGGGTGCAAACTGCGGTCATAAACCATTTGTGCTAAAATGTGCCTATGTGGATACCTACTTTGCTTTAGTCTTTAGTCTAGCGGTGACTTTAACCTGTGATTGATAGAAATCCTAATGACATCTTTTCTTCTTATTTATCAAGATGCAGGGCTGCTTTAGCCATGTCTTTGATATTAATCTATCCTGAACTTATTGAGGACCATTTATACTTTTCCTGTCATTTAAATTTTGCATCTACACCATTTCAATCACTTTTCCACATGATCTCTCTTCACCAATCTCAACAAAGTGGTCATTTTGTCAATAAAAACAAGTCAGCTAGATATTTATTATTGTTAAAAAATACATGTATTTATGTAAAATTTACACCCATATAAATTAAGGGATAGGATCAATGGATCATGTTAATCTGATGGGATTAGCTCTCCCTCCCTCTCTCAACGGTGGCCAGTCAAAAAGGAGGGAAAAAGGTGTTCTCCTCCAAATAATACTCTTTTTTCTCATTTTTAAACTTAATTTGACAAGTAGATGAGGTGTGTTTCATGTCATTCCAAACAGAAAGTGCACTTGATAGGCATAAGAACACATGCATGATCATATATGTATGTTTTTTTGAGGATCCATTGATAAACTCTGCATGCACCTCAGGGGCCATCGAGATACACCCCAGATCAATTGGTTCCCACTTATATAACTGACTGATATTTTATTTATTTTTAAATTGCAGCCAGGGACTTACATGTATCATGCCCATTATGGAATGCAAAGAGAAGCAGGACTATTCGGATCCCTTCGGGTGTCAGTTCCTGATGGAGTGATCGAACCCTTTACATACGACTTTGATCGAAGCATCATACTCTCTGATTGGTGGCACAAGAGCACCTACGAACAATCCGCTGGCTTATCCTCCATACCCTTTCAATGGGTCAATGAGCCCGAGGTATATATATGTTTTGATCATTTAACCATCTATTCCATCTAGGCCTGTCAATGGGACGGGCTGGGCCGGGCCTGGGCTTAGGTTGTCTAATCCCGTCCCAAAAATAGGACGGGCCTGCTAGGTGTCGTCCAATCCCGGTCCTAAATTGAACGGGCCTACATCAAATCTCGTCCCGTACGGGCCTGGGCTGGGACAGGGCCGGGCCTGGACTTAGCCCGATCTTAGACAGAAGCAAAACATTCTCTAATTATTCCTGCTGTCATCGGACACCCAGTGTGAACCGGACTTTAAATTCTTTTCCTTTTTTTCGGACTTGGGACCGGCAATGCAATGTAACAAGTAACATGGCGGAGTTAAAAGCTTTTTTTTTTTTTTTTTTTTGGCCTGTGACAGTAAAAATCAGAAAATCAATAGAAATGAATGAGTATCCTATAACAGGTGTTCATTGATCAGGTCAGGCCCGCTTAGGCATATCCCTGCCCAGCCTGACTTTAGAAACACTGAACACTAGCCGGTCCCAATATCTCGGCCAAGCCCAACACGGGCTATAATTGCCTGGACCAAGCCCTGTCCGCCTCCAACAAGTCAAGCGTGAGCCCGCCCATTTAGTCAACCAGGACGAGCTTTCTATCACTTGTTTCCGCAAAGGAAAAGTCTACTTGTCCCGGGACTTTTGTCCCGGGACATGGACCGAATGCCCTGGGTCCGTTGGATCCAACGGAATGCCCAGGGCAGCCTGGGATCCAACGGACCCCAGGGCCATTCGATCCATGTCCCGGGACAAGTCCCGGGACATGTAGCATTACTCTTCCGCAAATCAGCTACTAAACTATAAGCTAGCTATACTTGTTCGGGCCGACCAGCCGATCTAGCTTCGGGCTTTGTATCAGTCAATGCAAAACCAATCCCAATATTAAACTGGCTCAAATATTAAATCCGGGCTCGGCTCAAATACTAAAACCCATGGCCCGAACACGGGCCCAATACAAAATCCATGGCCAGAACCCGGTCCAAAGCGGGTTGATCCCAAATGAAGCTGAGTATGCCCGAACATGAGGACCCCAGCATGGTGCTTGTCTTAACTAGAAACGATGGTAAGATGCATTATGCAATCGTTTAAGGCCCAACAACTAATGGGCAGGACTTAGACAAGTTTCACATCAGCAAGCTCAGCCCATTTGCAGCTCTTGGTTGTAGACATCTGCACTTTCTCGTTAAATATTTTTATTAACATAACAGCATGTTCTTCACTACTTACTCTGAGGTAATTGATGAATCTGATTTTCTTGTTCAGTCACTTCTAATCCAAGGAAGGGGAAGATTCAATTGCTCCGCATTGGGTCCTTCAACTAATGGTGTCTGCAATTCAACGAGTCCTGACTGTTCTCCCTATTTTATCACCGTGGTGCCAGGAAAAACATACCGCCTAAGAATAGCAAGCCTCACTTCTCTATCTGCGCTTAGTTTCAAGATAGAGGTAATTAGCTATTCTTGTTCAAACTCTCTTTCTTATTCCATCCCTTCCAAGAGCTTGCTTACTCAAATCTGTATTTAAAAACTGAGAAGATGAATGCTAACTTTTTTTTCTTCTGCACAGGGACACAACATGACTGTGGTCGAATCCGATGGGCATTACGTTGAGCCATTCGTCACCGATAATCTATTCATCTACTCCGGCGAGACCTACTCAGTCCTTGTTAAAGCAGATCAAGACCCATCCAGGAACTACTGGGCTGCAACCAATGTAGTCAGTCGCGAACCCAAGACTCCTCCTGGGCTAGCCGTCTTCAACTACTATCCTAACCACCCTCGGAAGCCCCCACCAACTCCTCCACCCACTGGGCCAATGTGGAATGACACTGAAGCCCGACTAGCTCAGAATCTCAGAATCAAGTCCCACCAAGGTCACATTCACCCTCCTCCCCTGACCTCAGACAGGGTCATCATACTCCTCAACACACAGAACAGGATCAATGGCTACGTTCGTTGGTCTGTTAACAACATGTCCTTCACCCTCCCACACACCCCATACCTCGTCGCGCTTAAAGAGAATTTAACCAATGCCTTTGATCAATCCCCTCGGCCGGACACCTATGATTACAAGAACTATGACATCTACAGCGTGGCGAATAACACCAATGCCACTTCAACCAACTCCATCTACAGGTTGAAATTCAATTCAACTGTGGACATCATTCTACAAAATGCAAACACCTTGAATAAGAACAACAGTGAGACGCATCCTTGGCATCTCCATGGACATGATTTTTGGGTGTTGGGCTATGGTAAAGGAAAGTTTGATCCAGAGAATGACCCAAAAAAATATAATTTGTTGGACCCTATAATGAAGAACACAGTTGCGTTGCAACCCTATGGATGGACTGCGTTAAGGTTCAAAGCGGATAATCCAGGTGCATGGGCTTTCCATTGCCATATAGAAGCTCATTTTTACATGGGCATGGGTGTGGTGTTTGAAGAAGGGGTGGAGATGGTGGGGGAGCTTCCTCAGTCGGTAACCGGGTGTGGTTTAACTAGAGGTGGATATCATTGATGCGACCACTCCTAGAGAACAACCACTTACCTCACTGATAAGTGGCGACAATTTTCACTTAACTGCCTAGAGTTCAAACCCTAGGGAAGCCGTCTCTCTCCTCTTATATGGGCATTCTTCCCACTTGTTTGTGCTTCCTTCACACTTATATGAGCATTCTTTCTACTTGGGTGGGCTGTCATCCCGTATGCGTGATGGCTCTGTCTTGGGTCAGCTCCCTTGGCGAGGTTACAAAAAAAAAAAGAAAAAAAGTAGCCTCTATGTTCTTATTTATTTATTTATTTTTTGTTAGAACTTTACACATTTAAATGATAAGTAGTTTTTAGGAATAACGAAACCATTTTCACATAATAAAGAGTTACAAATGTGGCTATAAAATATTACAAGCCATTAAACTGCTTTCATAGCCATGTAAGCTTGTTAGATGTAATCCAATTTTAGGGCGCGTTAAATTGTGCAAGCCTTTCTTTGTAATCCCGTGTTTGTGGAGGACGTTTCCTAAGCAAAAAGATAAGACCTTTTTATATTCACGTGGTATCTTTTAATGTTTTGGTACAAACACACTCTTCTCTTAAAATCGCTATTTTTGTGGGATCTATTATGTACAAGATAAGAAATACGAGTCCAACTTTCCCTCATCCTAAAGGCATTTTCGTGGAATAAGAACCCCTGTTTCCTCTTCTATAGCGTAACGCGATCAAGCATTTTAAGAAATTCCATATTCTTCCGTGAATCACAAAACATAGATTAGCTAGAAACTTATATATTCAGCATATCTCTTCTCACACAAGAGGACAGTACACTACATTTACTTGGTGAACTTTAAGAACAAGCCACCTCTATACCACACCATCGACATCTGATTTTGGGAAAAGTTCATATACTATGCACATAATAAAGAAGCACGATTTAAAACAGGATAGTTGGGGAAAGGCCAGCACATTGCCCGAGAAACAGCCCCCAATCGTGCATGGATATAGGGTGTTCGTGGCCGGGCTAAGGCAAATCCACGCCCGGCCCTGCACCATAAACACCGGTCCAGGCCCGGCCCAAGACCGACTCGAGCAGTAACAGTTAGGCTTGAGATCCGAGCAGGACTTTTTATCACTTTTTTGGGCATTTGATCAATTGTTGAACTAATTAATTGAATTAAATTACATGCATTTCTAATATGAGCCGGGTCAAACTACTTTCTATCACTTAATTTAAGCCCCGCCCCACCCAATGGGTCCTAATTATATATCCATCCCAAATCCCTCATGTATTTCCGTTGAGTGGGGATTTCATGGGTGCGGCCTCAACGGACGGATATATGTAAGAGATGGCGGGAATTTTGGGTGAAATAGGTTCGAAGAGTATGAGGGAGATAGCAGGAGAGAATGAGGCATGATCTAGAAAGAAATGGAAACACCTATTACTATTGGAGAAAGATCTTTTGAAGGCCTTTCTTGTGTGTGTGTGTGTGTGTAAGAGAGAGAGAGATGAGAATCAGAAAGGCTGGGGATAGAAATATAGGCATCACTGGAGCGATTAAAGATTATGAGATCCGAGCCATTTTGGAGGTTCACTATGGAGTGAGTGATGGGTCATGGAGATGGGCCTAAGCCGTTGTGGGCTAATTGGGCCAAAGATAGTAGTACCCCAATTGGACTTTGTCCACTGGGATACTCACAGGTAAGCCTCACCTCAAACACATATCAATGGGTGTGGACCCCTTAATTGCAGCCCATTTTAACATGCTGATGCTGGAAGTTACTCACCATATTTTTTGATTGATCAGGATAGTGTTAGTAGTTGATACAATAAATAAAAAATAATTAAAAAAAAATGCATGTATCCTTATCTGGAATCCCAAGGTTGATAATGTCCACAATCTAGCCATCAATGATTTGCAGCTTCATCCACTGGCATTAACGTAACGAAATCATTGCTTATTGATCATAATACAAACATAAAGTAGGATCTTCATTCCTTTGGGTTGATACACAGGCAAAACCCACTTGCATCACATATTCACAATTATATTAAACCTTAGCGTTTAAGTTAATTAAAAGAAAACCAAATGATGAAAACACCCTTGTGTCAAGAACACTTAATGCTAATAACATTAAATTAATGAACATATGCTAGGTTCCCATAAAATATTTTATAAAAAATATACTTCTTTTCAGTTACATTCGAGTCACCTTTGTTTGATCAAAATCATTGAAGTTTCAATACTTCCGTTAATATGCACCGAATAAAATTTCACTTCAATTAGAATGGTACAAAAATTAACTCATGAGTTTTAAAAAATAATTTGCATATCAACAAAATCTCATTTTTTTCACACACAAATTCCAAAGGGTTGTCCGGTTAACACCTGTAAGTGCCTAGACTTCTTTTCCATACATAGGTTCTGTCGTAATATTCGCAAAGGACGCGTTAGTACTTTGTAGAAGGTAAGAGGTAAGAGTTTTGAGTACACCTGGGACTTACTTGGAAGAGAAGAGGAAGGAGATGGGAATCATTGGATGGGCCTATGGAGACTACAGTAAAGACCTTTCAACATCCATACACTTGTTTCAAACATTCAAATGCAAAGTGTGGATCGATTCTTGTAGGAAATCATTTTTCTTGTCATGTCCGTTTGCATTTGTTTATTTTGTTTGCCAGTTTCATGTGATACCTCAGCATCTAGATGTTATCAAACGCGCTTTCTGAATTTCTTAGGAAATCTATTGTTCCTGAAAATATAGCTTTCTGAATTTCGTAGGAAATCTCTTGTTCCTGAAATTATATTATATTCATAGTTGAGAGAGAAGGATTCCTTGTTTTGTAATTTTTCCTCCCTCTAGAGAGATCAGAGAATGACTATTTCATGTCAAAGTGGCCTAGATCAATTCGAGTTCCCGTGAGGATGAATGAATCAATTGACCCAAAAAAACTCAATCCTGCTAAATATATACTCAACTGTGTTTAAGTCTTGCATTGGAAGACTTTCCAAGTCAAATCAAATAAAACGCCCAGGGATTTTTAAAATCAGAAAAACATTTCATTTAATATAAATTAGAGCTTTTTGCATATATCTCCCTAAGGTTTGTAGGATTTATAAATAGGCTCCTATGGTATTGGTATTTGCATATAGGCCCCCTACTTTTTCATTTTAATACCTTTTGTGTCCCCAAAATAATAGCCAACCAACTATCAATAGCTTTTACCGTGAAATGACACATTTGCCCATCTCTTTATCCTTATATGGTTAAATTCAAAGGCTTGAATTTATTTTTCTACTAAAGATTGTAACATAGATAATTACATTTAGTATGAGAGAAAAATCGTATGTAAATTTATTTTTATCAATAGAGGGCCTATTTCATAAAATCCAAATCTACTATAATGACATTCAATGCATGTGCTTATAATTAGTTACAATTGATCTAATCCATGTATGACCCACCATTAAATTGATGAAAATTTCAAAATACATAATTAGGCTTTATGTTCATTAAAAAGTTATTGAGAGATACTGTTGGTTATAGAGATACAATAATGGAATTTGGTAAATAATAATATACTCATATTTGCTTAATTGATATAAGGGTAAGGTTGTCATTTTTATACAAGTTCAACACAAATCTCGTTGTCATTATCCATTTTCATTAGAAATAATGATTTTAGGGGCATGAAAGGTATTGAAACGAAAAAAGGCAAGGACCTATATGCAAATACTAAAACCATAAGAGTCTATTTACAAATTATATAAACCTTAGGAGGGTATATACCAAAAAACTCTATAAATTATACAACTCTCATGTGCTAGAACAAACCCCCAAATTCAAATGAGATGAATTGAGTCCACTTGACCCGGTCGGACTGGTCCTCTAACAACTATCTTGTGCTAGAAATAAAAATGGCATGCATTGACTGATGACTTCCGATGGGAAAAAGGGATTCAAATGCCGACTTCCCACTATAGCTGCTGAGTTTTAATTTATAATATGATGAAATAAATAAAATGACTCTGTAGAAGTCGTTGCTGCTTAATGAATGGGTTTAATTAAAGTTAATCAATCCAACAAAGTAGTCACAGACTGGGCCAAAGAAATATTGAATGTGTCAACTCAACATCGCCATATTATATAATCATAAAGTCTACTAGAACTTTACAAAAGTAAAGGCATAATGCACATGTAAAAGTAGAAGCTAAAAACTGATGTTCATCTTATAAATTTAATTCAATATAATCTTATAGAGAGGGAGGAGCCCACATGCCTTTTTCCCAATATTTATGATATCTTTAAACAAGATTAAATCTAAGTGATTCTCACACCATACAATATTGTCTATGTGTGTGGGGTATGTATTTATTACAATCTTCAGGAGATTTCACAGCAATCTATAAGTAATAAGATTTATGCAACGTTCTCCTTCTAGCTAATCAATGTTACAAAACCTGATTATAATGAAACTGGAAATCCAAGGAGGCACCTCTTTTTGTAATGGATACATTCAACTATCCATCAATAAATGAAAAAATAAAAAAAATAAAAAAGAGTGTCTTCACTAGTTCTTGATAGAGAAGACGGTATATTCTGCAGTCAACACCAAATCATTATATTAGGAAAAATATCTTAGAAGATTCTAAATACATTCCGCAGTCAACACCTACTTTATTTGAGTTCTCAAGCGATGGCGGTGGGTTAGGTTTAGATGGGGACCCGCCTGTTAAGGGCGGATTTGGTAGAGTGGTAGGAGGATTCTGGTCAAGTATGATTTTTCATGCACTAACCCAAGTGAGGTTCGAGCCAGGTTTAGGTTTGGGTTTGGGTTTGGATTTGGGTTGTGTCTAACCCGCAGTAACCCGGCCCACGTACTACCCGGCCCACGTACTTTTACTTTTATATGTTACTAGCTAAGTGAGATTTTGAATGTGAAATGTCATTAGTGCACGTGTCACTATGGAGTGATATTTTCTTAAGGGCCAATTTGGCACTTTACTAGATTAGTAAAAGTCAAAGTAAAGCCTCAATTTTTCTGATAGGGGTCACACCCATAACACTTTAATTTAAACTTCCCTCTATAGTTTTTAAAAAATTTAAAAAAATAACCTCCTTTCTCTAGTAAAAAACAAAAAAACTATAATTTCCTATACAAAAAGTTAAAATGATTACATACTAATCGACTAAAAATAAAATATCATCATAACCGCATTATATTGTATTCTCTTGATTTAATGCTTTACTGCAGTTTATTTTACGTGTAAAATTACAAATCGGTCCCTAAATCTTATGGGTTCAAATCTTCACTAAATATTTAATTTTTTAATTTTTTTAAAAATATTAAATCAATCACTAACAAAATCATTCGAACTTGTGTTAAGTCATTTTGTTACGACAACCATAAAGCCCGCCACTCGCCGAGTACAGTTGTGGAACAGTGTAAACCCCACCCATTCCGATACCTAGTCTTCTCTATGAATAGTTGTTTTCCGCGTTGTTTTTCGTGTACCAGGTAGTTTGTGAGGGTTTTTCCATTGCAAACTTACTATTGCTGGCACCGCTGCCTACGTTTTGATGACTGGTTCCCTGTCAAGTAGTACGTTTTATAAGAAGTTGCAATGACTACAGATTTCCTATATAAAGCCTCCCATGATGTCTCATAAACGGATATCATCTTGCTTTGGTCAAACGCATCTTGCTTTGGTCACTCCACCCCCAAGTGCAAGAACCCCATCTCATTTCTCATTGCATAATTTTTCAGTTGAACCAAACAAAGCTGAAACATTGAGACTAGAGGAAGATGAGTCCACCCCATGCCCTTTCAGCCACTAACTTATTGAGTCTATTTTGTTTCTTCATCTTGCTAGTAACTCAAACCGCTGATGCTAAGATCAAAAGGTACAAATGGGAAGTGAAATACCAGTTCAAGTCGCCTGATTGCTACAAGAAGCTGGCTATAGCCATCAATGGAAGGACTCCTGGTCCCACCATCCTCGCGCAACAAGGCGACACTGTGATCGTCGAGCTGAAGAACAGTTTGGTCACTGAAAATATTGCAATTCACTGGCATGGAATTCGACAGGTAGAGTCATGTCTAACATATTAATATCTGGCATCCTAGGTGGTGATAACTTGAGTTATTGATTTTGTTTTTTCCTATTGAAGAGTAGGCTCCACCCGATGAGGAATATTGAAAAGTATTTCCGCTGCCTCTACTAACGCCTTAAGGTTTTGGTAGCAATGGCCAGTTAAAGAAATTCAAGATGGTATCAGAGCCAACCGGTCGTGAGTTCGAATCCCAAGAGGAACCACTCGGCGCAAAAAAAAAAAAAAAATGCGTGTCGCCAAAAGTGCGCCGACTGGGTTCCACCTGAGGGGGAGTATTGAAGAGTAGGCTCCACCCGATGGGGAATATTGAAAAGTATTTCCGCTGCCTCTACTAACGCCTTAAGGTTTTGGTAGCAATGGCTAGTTAAAGAAATTCAAGATTTTCTAGGTGGGGAATGAGAACCATCTTAATTACTGTTCACAAGAGTCTCCTTTCTTTTCTTTGTGGACGAAGTTTGAAATTTTTTTTTTTTTTTTTTGTTTTGTTTTGTTTTGTTTTGTTTTGACCTCTTGTTTTGGGTTGCAGATCGGATCTCCATGGGGTGATGGAACAGAAGGTGTGAGCCAGTGCCCCATTTTGCCCAGAGACACCTTTGTGTACAAGTTTGTTGTTGATAGGGTAGGTTTGTTGGAAGAAGACTTTGATACAATTTTATTGGACAAGGGGAGAAACATACTAGCTACAGTTTAATTTCAAAATACAAATTATATTAAGAACAAGAACCCACATTATAAACTTTACACAAATATCTATCTACTCTTATAAAAGAGAGAAAGATGGTGTCCTTTTTTCACTACACACATAGCCAATCAAATACAAGTTGTGGGGTCCACCTTTATATATATTTTATTATGTATATGTATTTTATATATGGATAAAGATGGGGACATAATGGGAATTGTCCAACTTCTACTCTTATAAAATATCTAAAAAAAAGAGAAAGATGATGTACTTTTTTCTATGCCCCAATTAAATGCAAGTTGTGGGGCCCATCCTTATATATATTTATTATGTACATGTATTTTATGTATGGATAAAGATGGGGACATAATGGGAATTTTCCAATTTGTCTAAAATAGACTTTGGGCCAGGCTTGGATTTAGAGGGGTTTTAAGGATCCGGATCAAGATGATCTAGAAGACTAAAGTTTAGGAATTAAATTTATCTACCAAATGGTACCATAATCTCAAAAATCCAAAATTACAAAAAAGACCCCTAAATTCTCTGGAAAATTGCTAACTACCTCCCTACTATACCCAAATGAACTCGGATACAGACCAAACTTGGCACACACGATCCTAATAATTTTTTTAATCTCTTATATTGAGTAGATGCTGATATTTTAAACGTAATAAAATTTCTTTTTAATACATTCCAATAAATCGAGTATTTTTTTTTTCGATTTCTTTGTTTTTTTTTTTTTTTTTTTTTTAAGGTGGTGGAGAAAAGAAAAGGAAAATGTGGATAAAATTAGAATTTATCTCAAATCAATATCTCAAATGTTGTTTTTTTTTCCCTCTTATTTTTTCAATTTTCTTTTAACATTCCTCTTATTCAGATACTACAAGATTTTCAATATAGGGAATTTTGTGGGTATGAGGTTTTTCCTCTGTGAATAATTGTGTAAGGAAGAACATGATATATTTACAGATTCTTCATTGACTCTTAGCTTCTTTTGGCATGGAAGGAGTTTTCATATATGTAAGTGAGTACTGTCCAATGAAATTATTATTGTTTGATTGTGTCTTCTTCTTTAAATTTTTTTAATGTTGCAATAAAATCTTCATTCTAAGAAAAATGGGTGCAACCAGAGTTAAGAAAATGATGATGAAGAGTTAGTTTTTTCTTTCTCATTCCTGTTTGGGCCAAAGTTAGGCCCATTGATAGCTTTCGTGCTCCGATAGTTTTAATTATATGTCTGTTTTAATTATATTGCAGGTTTTCAAATTGTACGTGTTTCGTGTTTCCTTATTGTAGAACTTTGAATTTAAGTCTCACTCTATGTTTGGAATATGAATTTGTGCATAGCATTTAAAAATGTAAAATTGATATTGTTTTATTATGTGAGATAGGAAAATGAAAAACTCAAATGGAAAGTGTCCTGGTTGAGAAAAGCAAAGTAGACAATAACTAAAAGGACGATGCTATGAAGCATGAAAAAACTTTCAATTATCTGTCAGAATTTATTTTCGTTCTCCATAGAGTCGAATGGGAATGACTTTTTTTTTTAAGCAGTATGGCGCTAATATTCAAAAGGCCAAAAACTTAATCCATATTTGTATAAGAATCTGACATTTTATTTTGTTTCTTTTTCCTATTTTAGTTTATGTTAGTTAAATTCTTACGTTCTAAACCAATATCTCTTCAATCGTCACCCTCAAACCCATCAAGAGTGGGATAAGACCAATAAGCATTCATTCGTGGTTCTCATTGAACCATTTTGTTCACTAATTTTCAAATTTTTATTCATTTTTTTGTCTTTTGTAAAATTAATTGTGAGATATGGTGCAATTAAAGAATCATTTCGAAGGAAAAATATTTCAAAATTTATCATTCAAAAAGTTTTTTTAGTCTTTCTTGGCACTATTTTGTCCACCTCGATTAATAAACCAAGGCAATGTGGGAAAAACAAAAGATTTTAACTATGCACTGGTTCATGGTGTACATACTGCCTTTTAACTCTGAAAACTTAAATGTCATGTGCTTTTTCAATGATAAACCTTGAACTAAGATGGGATGAAAATAAAAGAGAAAATGAATAGTGTATTTTATAATGGATCAAAAGAAAAGCAATCAAGTGTATTTTACTTACTACCTTTTGGTGTTCAATATTTATAATTTTGTGGGCACTTTAAATACTTCGCCATCAGTTTAAAAGTCGCGACTAAAGGTATTAACTAGCTTGCTACTTTTGTTATTATTGCTGGTAACCAATTGGTGGTTGTGTTATAATTTAAATACCAAATTGACTACACACAAGAGAATTAACATTCTCTCTGCTTTTTTTTTTTATCTAAAACAATGCTATTTGTGAAAATAGTTTCTATTTATTTATTTATTTTTATTTTTATTTTTTGGTATAACTAAAAGATACTTGAATGGTATTTGTAGTTGAATTTTGAAAGTTAAAAACATCAGAAGGCTCCGGGAGGTTTCCAAAAGATATGAGATTATTTTCTTTGTATGGATGTAACCCTTTGTTATTATTTTTTAAATAATAACCCTTTAATCTTTTGTACACTAACCTTAAATATTTGTAATTTGATGTTCCTTCAGTTGTATATTATTTATTATGGCCTTTGAAAAAGGTATAGGGACCTCCAAAACTTATAAGCACGTCCCATATATATAGGTACTCCGTTTGCATTATTGCTTTATGTTTAGTTTTTTCTTTTTCTCTTTTAGAAAAAAGTAGCAACTAAAAAAATATCATAATTAAGAAAGTGCAATGTACAAACTTAAACTCATTTTATGTCCGCCCTGTTTTTTTCTCTCTTTTAATGAAAGTTACCATTAAAAAAAAATTAAATATTATTTTCTCTTTTGATCATGTGTTTGTATTTTATTTTTAATTTTTAATAAAACTGTAGGCTATCAATTTAACAATGTTTTCAACTAGATTCCAACTTTAGCAGGTCAAGTCTATCAGGAAACTGATAAGTCTACCTAACGGGTCAAAATAAAGTAAATTAAAATTTCTTTGTACACATTCATGATAAAATTTCTAGAAATATTTTATTTATATTCTCAAAAAGTTATATAAATTCCATATCGATTGTCTTTTGAGATCTTATTTTTCTCACTATATCATTATTTTATAGTTTTCAAATGTATAAAAAAAAGTAGTGTCAGTTGTATTTGGACATTGCACGGGCCTTGCAATTTACAATCACTCATTTTTTGTTGAAAAATTATTTTTAAATGTATTGACGCTTCTATTGAATTTTTTAATAACTTTATTTTTTAAAAATTTTATTAGTAAAACTGTGTGTTCGGTGCACGTGCATTGCACGTGCAGGGCTCCACTAGTACTATTATAATGGAGCACACTTTTACGGCTACACTGTTACAGGCAAAAGACTCACTCAATATACTTTACTCGATACGCTCACTCACTACAAAAAGACCACTCACTAAAATTTCTCGCTACATGCTTCAGTGTGTCTCACTCCACGCTTTGATAAGGTTAAGGTTAATGGAATAGAGTATGAAGAAGCCCATCAGATAAAAGACCAAGCAGTATCCTTTTTCTCTAACCTTTTTCAATCTATATCGATTGTCCCAGACGAAGGCCTTTTTCATATGGAAGGTCCAACCATTTCGGAGGCGCAAAATCAGTATCTAGTTGCTGTTCCATCTCCTGACGAGATAAAGAAGGCAGTTTTCCATCTTAAGAGGAGCAGCTCCCCAGGGCCAGATGGTTTCTCCGGCATCTTCTTCACTAAATGCTGGCCCATTGTTTGCAAGGAAGTGATTGCCGCTGTCACTCACTTCTTCTCTTCAGGCCGCCTGTTAAGAGAAACCAATGCTTTCTTTTTATCCCTTATTCCTAAGAAATCCTCGCCAGATTCCTTCAATGACTTCAGGCCAATAAGCCTTTTGAACTTTACCTATAAAATTTCATCCAAGATTCTAGCCTCGAGGTTATCTAGTATCCTTCCTTCCCTTATCTCCCCAACTCAATCGGCATTCGTTTCAGGAAGGTCTATCCATCATAATGTTGCTTTAGCCCATGATCTTCTCCAAAAACTTAACTCCAAGGTTAGGGGAGGCACCATTTGCTTAAAATTGGACATATCTAAGGCTTTTGACAGGCTCCAATGGAGCTTTTTATTCAGAGCCCTAAAGTTTTACAAGTTCTCCACTGCTTGTATAAACCTGATTCGGGAGATGATCTGCACTAGTCGAGGATCTGTGTTAATCAACAATAGTCCAAGTGGATTCTTCTCCTCATCCTGTGGTCTTCGCCAAGGGGACCCTTTATCCCCCTACGTCTTCATCTTAGCAGAAGAGATTCTCAGCCTCCACATAAAGCTTCTCAGATCCTCTGGGAAAATTGAGCCTATATCCCCTGTCCCATCCACCCCTTGCCACCTCCTTTATGCTGATGACATCTTGCTTTTCTTAAAAGCTCGCAAGGCAGGGCTGAGGCACATCTATGGGTTACTTCAAATGTATCAATCCTCTTCTGGCCAAAATTTCAACCTTCAGAAGAGTAGCCTTTATCTGGGGAAATGCTCTGCAAGTAGAGCTCACATGGTCTCAGGGCTCATCCCTATCACAAGGGAATCCCTCCCCTCCGTATACCTAGGAGTCCCTCTCTTCTTTGGAACCTCCAAGCTCTATCATTTTAACAAGATTTTGGATGCTTTCAGATCCAGGCTTGATGGTTGGAAAGCAAAATCTCTCTCCTTTGCAGGAAGGCTGATCTTGATCAAACATGTGCTCTCCTCCATTCCCCTTCATGCCTCTCTTGTCATCCCTTTCCCATCCAGAACCTGCATGCAGATTGAAAAGATCATGAGGAATTTTCTATGGTCCTCTAGTGCTGAATATAAGAGAAAAAACTTGGTGAAATGGGATCAAGTTTGTGTTCCAAAAGCTGAGGGAGGGCTGGGCCTGCGCAGGGTGAAGGAGTTTAACGAGGCTTGTTTAATGAAGCTGGCATGGTCAGCGGCAACCTCAACCTCCATCTGGGCTTCTTGGTTTAGGGGCAGATACTTCAGGAACTCTCCTATTTGGTCTTCCGGAAACCCAAAGGGTGGGTCTTGTATTTGGAAAAAGATAAGATCCTTTGGAACAATCCTTCAGCAGGGAAGTCGTTGGACTCTGGGAAATGGCCACAATATCCAATTATGGCTAGATAATTGGGTAGACCAAAATCCCATTGCCAATAGTTTTCCCCTCTTCCAATTCTCAGACAAAGACAGGGTGGCAGACCTGATTCAAAACAACTCTTGATTCATCCCATCTACCATCCCGGCTGAGGTGCAATGCTTTCTTCTTCAGCAAACAAGTCAAATTGTCCTCCCCACTCTCTCAACCCAGGACAATCTTACATGGAAAAGCTCCTCTTCTGGATCTCTTTCTCTGAAACAAGCCTGGGAAGCCTTAAGATCTAGAAAAACAGTAGTTCCGTGGCATGGGCTCGTCTGGAACAACCTAATGAGTCCAAGACTTTCTTGCTTCAGTTGGCGTCTTCTCCTAAGGAAAACTCCTACCGATGAATGGGCAAGGTGTAAAGGGATCTCCATGGCCTCTAGATGTTATTCTTGTCGCTGTAACTCTGAATCAGATCTGCACATCTTCTTCTCTTGTCCCATAGCTCAGCAACTGTGGTCCTGGATTCTCAGTCTTCTGGATATTTCGTTCGCTCTCCCCCTTTCACCTTCTTCGATTTGGTCTGCCTTCAGCAACGATGCAGATGCTAAGGGAAAATATTCAGCTGCATCCATCTTCTTCCAACTCATATATATTCTCTGGTTCTTAAGGAATGAAGCTAAGCATCATAGTAAAAAGCCTTCCCTGGTGATAGCTCAAAAGATGTTCATCAATTTTTGTAGTGGCTTATCTTGCTGCTCTTCAGGTAAGCTTACTCACTCTCATCCAATTCTGAGGGCCTTGGGCTGTGTTGAGGCCCCCTCTTAGCTGGTTTGGCCTGCTTTGGTCCTCTGCCTGGGTTAATTGCTGCGGCTGGAGTGTTGGGATGAAGTGTTTCCTCTGCCTGGGTTTGTGGTTTCCAGTGCTCTGTTGTGGAGAGCAAGGCGGTTTTGATCTTGGTATGCTCTATTGTGATGTTCTTCCCTTTCAGTGTTCAGCAGAATTTTGTGTTTGCTCTGGGCAATGGAGTGTGGAGAGGTGGTTAGAGGAGGTTTGGTGCTGTTTTGAGTGGAGCTTTGCAGTGTGTTGTGCCTCTCCATCTTAGGTTCAGCTGTTCAGTTGGAAAGTGCTTTGCTTGGATGGTTTTCTCTCTTTGCTGTCCCCCTTCTTGGCTGCTTGAGGTCCTTCTTAGCTGCTTCCCTCTTCCTTTGGGTTGGCTCCTTAGAAGCTCTTTTCTTGGAAGTCAGGGAGGCCCTGGGGAAGATCTGTCTGTTGGTGGGTGTCGGCAGTTGGGCTCTGTTTGGGCAGTTGTCAGTTGGGCCCTGTTATGGGGGTTGGGCCTTCTCTTTGCTTCTCTGCTGCTGGTCGGTTCAGTGCTCGTCAGTTGTTCTTGTGTAGGGGAGCTTTCTCTGTTCTGTAGCTGGTTGGTTCTGTGTTCAGCGAGAGTTGTGGCTCGTTGGCTTTTTGCTCTGGCTTGTGTTTGGTTTTGCTTCGCTGAGCTGTGCTTCGTTTTGTGGTGATGCCCTCTTTCTGTTGCTGGCTTGCGCAGAGTTTTGCTGTTCTTGAGCTTTGCGGAGTAGAGGAGATTTCTTCCATCTCCTTGTTGGTTAGCTTTCAGTTTCTGTTGCTTTTAGCTCTTTTTTCTGTTGTTTCGTGTCCTTCTTGTTTCCGGGTTTGCCTTTCTGGTTGTTTTCTTTTGGTTGTATTTTTTCTTCTCCTTGTCCTGGGGGCTTTGCCCTTCTTCTTTCTCTTAATTCAAATTTACCAATTAGCAAAAAAGTCTCACTCCACGCTTTACTCAATGAACTTCACTTCACACTTGAGTTGTTCACAAATAGTGACTAAGCACTCCTATTTATGGGCAGTGGGACTTTGGTCGGTGGAGAGCATGTGGTACTTAAGTGGGATACGGGCCCAATGCACACCATGTCAGTGGGAGAGAATTCTGAATGAGTGAAGTCTCATGTGACTTCTAGAAAGGTCAAGAAGAGTGAAATCCTGGATTGGTCTTTCCAAATAACTCTTGAAATGGGTTGTTTACAAAGTCAGTATTTGACTGACAAGGTTATGACATATTAATCTTAAATGATTCTTTTACCAAAAAGAGAAAAATCTTTAAGAGTTATTAAGACACGAAGCAGTGCTAACTGAGATATCATTAATAAATGACATAAATTAAAATACATTCTTCATCCTTAGAAAGTAGTTATTTCCAAAAAGTGTATTCTATAAAACCTAACTGCCCATTTCTTTTACTTTGGCTAAGAAAGTCTAACTATCGATTTAGACGCAGAGAGAAAGGTGGAGAATACTATCTACAATTCAAAGTAATTGTCTGTACAATTTTCTCCACTCGGCTGCTCATTCTTGACCCTATTGCTGTAGAAGAGAGGAACCATACATGCTTACCACTTGATAAGTAAACAAAATCCTCCATCTTCAGGAAATCAGTTTAATTTTTATATTTTTTGCAAGGAAAATGTGGAGCATCAAATAAAAATAAATAAAAAAACAGTGGGCTTCATGAAAACTTATAGAAAATTCCCTCTCTATCATAGAATCCTCTTTAGTAGCGCAAATACAACCCAAGAGAATATACAAGGTGAAAAATAATATACACCATAAAGCAGTGTGATTTTGCACAAGTTGGAATTGCACATACGTAAATCAGAGATTATTTTTTGCTTTTGAGAACTAAGATGTGGTGGCGTAATTTTGGTTGATCTAACCCGTTCATAGCACATCTTCCTCTATATATAAAATTACTAACCCAAGGGATTTTTTTTTTTTTTTTAGATCGCTAGCCCAAGTTTTACTTCATCAAAGAAATACAATGCTGACCCAATCATGCCTAGAAAAACACATTAAAATATTTTCTAAACACGACCAATTCTACAATACATGATAGCTTTCTTTTCAGACTTACAACTGAAATTTAGGACGACCTTTTTATACAGAGTGTCCCTGTGATATGTCTGAGGTTTGTAGGTGGGCCAGACACAATATTATAAGTAGAAAGGTGCCATCAGCACCATTCAAACAGTAGCATGCTTCATTTTATTTTGGTAAGCTGGTGCCCTTTAGCTTGTTAAGTTAACATCCATCCTTGTTCTTGTGTGGTCATAATTTTGGTCGAGCCATCGTCCTCACCGTAAAACTATTGTTGTGTCGTTTCCTATTACTAATTGGTTTTGGGATAAGTGATAGCTCAATGGGGTGTAAGATCCTACAAGTGCTATCGGAGCCTAGCAGGTCGTGTGTTCGAGTCACGGGACACGTGCCGTTGGGGGAGGAGATATTGAGGTCAACATCCACCCTCGCACTTGAGCGGTCATAGTTGACTATTGCTGTGCGACCTTTTTGGTTTATTTTTTTATTATTTCGCCGAGCGGCGATATCCTGCAAATACGACCAGGCTCATTTTTTCTTCTCTCTTTCTTTCTTCCCTTCCGCTTTCATCTCCTTCTCTGCCATCACCTGCACCCCAGCAGCCACAACTCACAGTGCCCCCCCATCTCCACCTTCTTCCTTCTTTCTTTCTAATTTCTTTTTCTTTTCCTCCCTCTCTTCTCTTCTTCCTCCCTCCATCACCGAGCTCGTCTCCCTTTTTCCTCCATCATCGGCGGACTCCCCTCATCTTGGGTTGGGCCATCTGATCAAATGGGCTGTCTAAATAGAACCTCCCAACCTTAAAACATGGTAGGACTAGACAGTTCGAGATACACCCTAGATCAATTGGGGCCCACTTATATAACTGACTGATTTATTTATTTTTAAATTGCAGCCAGGGACTTACATGTATCATGCCCACTATGGAATGCAAAGAGAAGCAGGACTATTCGGATCCCTACGGGTGTCAGTTCCTGATGGAGTGAGCGAACCCTTTACATACGACTTTGATCGAAGCATCATACTCTCTGATTGGTGGCACAAGAGCATCTACGAACAATCCGCTGGCTTATCCTCCATACCCTTTCAATGGGTCAATGAGCCCGAGGTATATATATGTCTTGATCATTAACCATCTATTTCATCTAACCAGTATCCTATCCTATTTTCGGATGGCCCATCCATCTAATCCATTGGTTATGTCCCTTGCTGTGATGGCCCAGCCTGACCTGTTGTTTGATTGCTTGATTCACATCTCGTAATTTTTTATTTTTATTTTTTTAATGTTAGTCACATCTCGTAAGTTGTCCTCTTGATGCAAGTACTTGGGCTCGTTTTGGGATCGGTCTCCTGATCAATCAGGCCGGCCGGGCTTATGCATCCAGGCCCGGCCTTACTTTAGAAACACAGGCCGGTATCTTGGAGAACACAGACTGTACTTACCAGGCCCACTCTGGCCGCCTCAAATTAATCAAGCGCGAGCCGCTCGTTTAGTCAATTGGCACAGGCTTTCTATCACTTGATTTAGCAAATCAGCTACTAAACTATAAGCTATACTTATTCGGACTAAGGAACCAATCCTTGGGCTTTTTATCGCTCAATCCAAGCCCAATCTTAATATTACACTTGCCCAAATATTAAATCCGGGCTCGGCCCAAATACTAAAACCCATGGCCCGAACTTGGACCCGGTACAAAAACCCAATCCAAGGGCAGAACCCGGTCCAAAGCGTTTAAGGCCTTTCTTAACTAAAACAGATTGTAGGCTGCATCATGCAATCGTTTAAGGCCCGAGTTTTACATCAGCAAGCTCAGCCCATTTGCAGCTCTTGGTTGTACACATCTGCACTCTCTCATTAAATATTTTTATTAACATAACAGCATGTTCTTCACTACTTACTCTCAGGTAATGGATCAATCTGATTTTATTTTTATCTCTTGTGTCATCACTTCTAATCCAAGGAAGGGGAAGATTCAATTGCTCCACACTGGGTCCATCAACTAATGGTGTCTGCAATTCAACAAGTCCTGACTGTTCTCCCTATTTTATCACAGTGGTGCCTGGAAAAACATACCGCCTAAGAATAGCAAGCCTCACTTCTCTATCTGCGCTTAGTTTCAAGATAGAGGTAATTAGCTATTCTTGTTCAAACTCTCTTTCTTATTCCATCCCTTCCAAGAGATTGCTCACTCAAATCTGTATTTAAAAACTGAGAAGATAACGCTAACTCTCTTTCTTTCTACACAGGGACACAACATGACTGTGGTCGAATCCGATGGGCATTACGTTGAGCCATTTGTCACCGATAATCTATTCATCTACTCCGGCGAGACCTACTCAGTCCTTGTTAAAGCAGATCAAGACCCATCCAGGAACTACTGGGCTGCAACCAATGTAGTCAGTCGCGAGCCCAAGACTCCTCCAGGGCTAGCCATCTTCAACTACTATCCTAACCACCCTCGAAAGGCCCCACCAACTCCTCCACCCACTGGGCCAATCTGGAATGACACTGAAGCCCGACTAGCTCAGAATCTCAGAATCAAGTCCCACCAAGGTTACATTCACCCTCCTCCCCTGACCTCAGACAGGGTCATCATACTCCTCAACACACAGAACACGATCAATGGCTACATTCGTTGGTCTGTTAACAACATGTCCCTCACCCTCCCCAATACCCCATACCTCGTCGCGCTTAAAGAGAAGTTAACCAATGCCTTTGATCAATCCCCTCGGCCGGACACCTATGATTACAAGAACTATGACGTCTACAGCGTTGCGAATAACACCAATGCCATTTCAACCAACTCCATCTACAGGTTGAAATTCAATTCTACTGTGGACATCATTCTACAAAATGCAAACACCTTGAATGAGAACAACAGTGAGACGCATCCTTGGCATCTCCATGGACATGATTTTTGGGTGTTGGGCTATGGTAAAGGAAAGTTTGATCCAGAGAATGACCCAAAAAAGTATAATTTGTTGGACCCTATAATGAAGAACACAGTTGCGTTGCAACCCTATGGATGGACTGCGTTAAGGTTCAAAGCGGATAATCCAGGTGCATGGGCTTTCCATTGCCATATAGAAGCTCATGTTTACATGGGCATGGGTGTGGTATTTGAAGAAGGCGTGGAGATGGTGGGGGAGCTTCCTCAGTCTGTAACTGGGTGTGGTTTAACTAGGGGTGGATATTATTGATGTGATCACTCCTAGAGAACAACCACTTACCTCACTGATAAGTAGCGACAATTTTCACTTGGCTACCTGGAGTTCAAACTCTCGGGGAAGCCGGCTCTTCCCACTTGTGTGGGCATTCTTTCTACTTGTTCGTGTTTCCTTTCCACTTGTATAAGCATTCTTCCTGCTTGTGCGGGCTGTCACTCATAGTGCGTGCTGGCTCTGTCTTGGGTACCAGCTTCTTTAGCGGGGTTAAAAAAAAAAAGTAGCCTCTATGTTCTTATTTATTTATTTATCTATATTTTGTCAGAACTTTACGCATTTAATTCATAAGTTGGTTTTAGGAATAACCAAACCATTTTCACATAATAAAGAGTTACAAATGTCACTACAAAATATAGCAAGCCATTGAACTGCTTTCAAAGCCATGTAAGCTTGTGATGTAATCCATTTTTAGGGCACGTTAATTTGGGCATGCCCTTTTTTGTAATCCCTTGTTTGTGGAGATCATTTCCTAAACAAAAAGGTAAGTCCTCTTTATATTCAAGTGATATTTTTAAATGTTTTGGTGCAAACAGACTCTTTGCCGAAAATCCCTTTTTTGTGGGATGTATTTTGTGCAAAATAAGAAATACGAGTCCAACTTTCCCTTATCATAAAGGCATTTCCGTGGAATAAGAACCTGTGTTTCCTCTTCTTCAGCATAACGCAAACAAGCCTTTTAAGAAATTTCATATTCTTCCATGAATCACAAAACATAGATAAGCTAGAAACTTATATATTCAGCATACCTCTTCTCACACAAGAGGACAATACACTACATTTACTAGGTGGACTTCAAGAACAAGCCACCTCTATACCACACCATAGACATCTGATTTGGGGAGAAGTTCCTATACTATGCACATAATAAAGAAGCACAATTTAAAAGAGGATAGTGTATTAACATTTTGTCCCATTTGCCGTAGATAGTTGCGGAAAGGCCAGCACATTGCTCGAGAAACAGCCCCCAATCGTGTATGGATATAGGGGAGTTCATGGCCGGGCTAAGGCAAATCCATGCCCGGCCCTGCACTATAAACAGTAGTTCAGGCCCTACCCAAGACCGACACGGGCAGTAAGAGTTAGGTCTAGGATCCGAGTAGGGCTTTTTATTACTTTTGTGGGTATTTGATCAATTGTTGAACTAATTAAATCAAATTACATGCATTTCTTTTATGAGCCGGGCCAAGCTGGTCCTATCAATTAATCCACGCCCCGCCCAACGGGCCCTAATTATATATCCATCCCAAATTCCTCATGTATTATCGTTGAGTGGAGATTTCGTGGGTGCGGCCTCGACGGACGGATATAGGAGATGGCGGGAGTTTTAAGTGGAATAGGTTCGAAGGGTACGAGGGAGATAGCAGGAGAGAGTGATCAGGCATGATCTAGAAGAAATGGAAACACCTGTTACTGTTTGAGAATAATCTTTTCAAGGCCTTTCATGAGAGTGAGAGAGAGAGAGAGAGGGAGATGAGAATCAAAAAGGCAGGGGATAGAAATGTAAGCGTCATTGGCGCGATTAAAGATGATGAGATCTGGGCCACTTTGGAGGTTCACTATGGAGTGATATCCAGGTTTTTTTTTTTTTTTCTCTTTTTTTCAATGACTTGGAACGAAGTACTTAAGATCAATTTGATTTGTGGATCAAGAAGAAAGCCAAATTCTTATATTCCATTTTGTTGTGATCTACGGCCTGTAAGAAGAGATCATGCTCGCACAAGAGAACACAGAGATTTATGTGGTTCGGCTTTTGGCCTACGTCCACAGGGAAGACGAGAGAATTAACTATGCAATCAGAAGAGGTGTACATCCTAGAGACTCTTAGTCTCTATTTATAATATCAACCTAAATTCTTGTTACACGCAAACACTACTTCTTAATCACAGTAGACCTATAACAGGCCTACTTCTAATTATAGTACAAGTTGGGCAATCCTAGGGCCTGGTTAACCAAGATTTATTAACTTCTATTGAGCCATACAAACTAACAAATATCCACCTTGGCGAACATTGAAGCTGATTCTCGTACACAAAACACGTCTCACTGTCTCCACCGGCCCCTGAGGGCACTTAGGTACCGAGCACACCAATCAAGTCCAAGTAATGCTTGTACTTGAATTTAACACATTCCTTCATGAATGCACCAAATTGTTTGTACCATTGTCCAGAAGCTTGCTTCGACCAGTACAATGATTTCTTTAAACTACATACATGATCAGGAACTTTAAACTGCCCTTTACCTGCACTGGAAGCTCCTTCGTCTTCCTCATAGAACCGCTTGCATCCGAAGGCCTAATTTTCATTATCAAGAGACTCCATCTCTTCAGTCATAGTAGCTGCATGTTGACTACTTTCCAGCCCTTCCATTAATTCAAGAGACTCATTTATCAATGCGTATGCAACCATATCATCACGGCCACTGTCTGATGTTGACGCGTACGTCATCATATCCTCGAAACCGTATCTAACCGGCGGTATCCTTTCTTTCTGCGGTTTACCCGTCTGCGGCTTTGTCCGCTGCATCTACTGCACAGTCTGACTATCCCCTGTATCCCGGGAGGAGCCGGATGCATTCTCCTTTGTCACTAGGACGTCTAACTCCACCCGAATGGTGTCACTGTTGCTACCTACTTTTGTCTCCTCCACCTGCTTTCTCGTTTCGAGTAAAGCATCCTCATGAAATGTAACATCCCCGCTAATGATAAATCTGGGTGAATCCTGATCGATATACCACAACCTGTATTGTTTCACACAGAACCATATCCCACCAAAATGCACTTCACAGCCCTTGGTTCTAACTTATCGATTTTCACGCGAGCATAAGCCGAACAATCGAAGATCCTTAAGATAAAATAATCAGCTAGATTACCTGACCACATTTCTTCCTATGTTTTGCAACCAATCTTTATGTGTGGAGCCTATTTATCAAGTAGCCTGCAGCATTTATACCTTAACCCAAAAGTTCTTGAACAATCCTGCAGTAAACAACATACAATGAGCTCTTTCTAAGATCGTTCTGTTCATCCTCTTTGCAACTCCATTATGTTCTGGAGTTTCTGTAGTTATGAAATGCCAAACTATGACATGATCCATGCAATAGTTCTCAAACTTTGTTGATTTGTACTCCTTGCCATTACATGTCCTCAACTTCTTCACGTTTCTGCCAATCTATTACTCAACAATTTCCTTCCATCGCTTGAATGTAACAAAGGTCTGATCCTTCGTCTTCAGAGTATAAACCCAGACTTTCCTATAATAATCATCGATAAAAGTCAGCATAAACCGGGACTTGCCCTTGGAGCAAACCTTAGAAGGCCCCCATACATCTGAATGAACATAATCAAGGATACATTTCGTGCGATGAATACATGTCTTGAAACTGACCTTTCCATGCTTTCCAAAGATGCATCTCTCACAAAAATTCAACTTGCTTGTTTTCGTGCTACATAGCAGATTCTGATTGCTCAGTATTATCAATCCCTTCTCACTCATGCAACCTAGGCGCAAGTGCCATAAGCACGTTGAGATAGATTCATGGTTATCTGAGGAAGATACTGCAGCTCCACCTATAACAATATTTTTGAACAAAACATACAAATTTCTGACTCTATTGCCTCTCATAAAAACCAGAGCATCATTCACAACCTTCATAACTCTACATTCAGCTAAGAACTTACAACCGTCGGAGTCCAAGGAACCAAGAGAAATAAGATTCTTTTTCAGATCAAGAACATGCCGAACCTCTGCCAACGTTCTGACGATTCCATCATACATCTTAATTTTCACTGTTCCAATTCCAACCGTCTTATATGCAACGTTGTTGCCTATCAAGACACTACCACCTTCGATTTCTCTATAAGTAGTAAACTAGTCCCTATTGGGACACATATGGTAGGAACAACCTGAATCAAAAATCCATTCATCCTGACGACAAATTCTATTTTCAATCTCAGAATGTGTATTGTCGAAAACATAATCTGATCTTCCATCTGCAACACTAACTGAATCATTAGATAACGAGTCTTCCATTATTTCTTTCCCTTTCCTCTGCCTTTCGGGATAATTTTTTCTGATGTGCCCTTTCTTATGGCAATAATAACATTCAATGTTTTTTCTGTTGGATCTATGTTTACGCTTACTTCTGGAGTCTTTTGTTCTTCCTCGTACTACCAAACCCTCACCCCAACCATCATTGTCAGCCGCAACATATTTCTTCAACTCCTTGGAGTTCAAGGCTGCATCTACATCCTCTTTGGATAGAGTATATCTACCATACATCATGGTATCAACAAAATGCTCATATGAGGGTGGTTACGAGCACAACAACATAATAGCTTGGTCCTCATCATCAATTTCAACATTAATATTTTTTAAATCCATAATAGCTTTTGTGAAAGAATCAAGGTGAGTTAAAACAGACGTACCTTCTTGCATTTGTAACGTGAACAACCGTTTCTTCAGATACAAGCAATTCGTGAGAGACTTCGTGATGTACTAGCTCTCCAACTTCTGCCATATGCCAGCAGCAATTTTCTCCTTAGCAACATTTCTCAATACACCATCACTCAAAAACAGCAGAATCTGACCATACGCCTTCTCCAACAACTCATCATCTAAAAATTTTTTAGATAAAGCAATATTTCCCTTCAAAGCCTTATACAACACATTCTGACCCAATGAAGCATGCATCTTCAAACGTCACAGACTGAAATCGTTGTTTCCATTGAATTTCTCAATTTTAAACTTCGCAGTCATTCCGCGAATCTTTCACAGTACATGTGTAGATCTGGTCACCACGAGCACGCTGGAAGAAACGGATTTAAAATCTATCTCCGGATGGCTAAGATATTGCAGAAATAAGTTTTTACGCTCCAATCAGTCAATCTCCTTCGTTGACCATTGGACAGACAATCTTTTTTCACAATCGTGTAGATCTGCTCGCAATGAGTCCGTAGGTTCAAACGAATCTCTAATTAGACTCCGGATCTCCAAGATATCGCGAAATCAAACTTCAGCTTTTGATCTGATTAAACTGGCTTTGATTGTACGGATTCGCTGACGTCAACGCCTTTTCTTGCGGGCTTTGCTTCTGAGCTTCTGCTTCACGAGTCAGGTCAACCTGGACTGGACCCAACCCGGACTGGTGGATGGGCTTCTCAAACAAGTCAGGCTTGACCTGACCTGAACTCAAACCCGTCTAAAAACCGACCCAAGAAGGGTTGTCTTCTTCCCCCTCTTCTCCTTTTGCAACCAAACAGCAGCATCGCTGCTTCTCTTTCGGCCAAGGCATGGTGCGGCAACACGGGGCTCCGGCGAGGAGGCAGTCCGGCAACTGCAGTCCTCTTCTCCGGTTGCGGTAACAGGGTCGTCTGCGGCATGAGTCACAGCAACGACTTCTCTCTTCTCGTTCTGCAACCAGACAAGGACAGCATCAGCAACTGCAACAGCGGCGATCAATCCCGCAAGAAACCGAATCTGATCAGTCAGATCTGGTCTCCCTCACTGTGAGATCAGACCTTTTCTTGAACCTCTGCAGCAACCGAATCTGAGAATCGAGAGTCCCCACTCTTCTTCGATCAATCCCCTTCGTCCCTCTGCTACAACAACCAATCTTAGGCACAACCAATCTTAGGCAACAAGAGCAGCAGGAACGAATCTTCATCTAGTTCGGTTTCCTCGATTTCTTCTCTAAAAGTTGTGTGGCCCACCGAGATCAAACGATCTCCTTCGCATGATCCAGAAAACACTATCTCAATCCTGAGATATAATCCGTCGATCACGCAGCCATAACTCCAGACCTTTGAAATATGATTCGTCGGATCTCCTGTTACACCCCGACCCGAACTAATCACGATTAAGGCTAATTAATTGTGATTAATGCTAAATAAGTATGAATAATTGGATTAATCAAGATTAATGACTCAAGAGAGATAAATCAGTTTTAAATAACACATTAAGCCTAATGAAATGGATTTGAAGGGAATTGAATGGATTAAAATGAGTTTAGACTCAAACAAGGTGAACTAAGGACTTTTTCGTAAATACGAGTTTTCACGTATTTCGTCAAATACGGAAATTCTTGATACCAACGTGTGTATCTCGAAGAGTACGATAACTTTCATAATAAACACGATTCCATTTGACCTCAAATGGGCCAAATGAGGAGTCATTTGACTCAAATTGAGAATATGCTAAATAAGTGGGGGTTTTGGTGTTAAGAGAGCTATATTAGAATGAAATGAGAGAGAGATGGGTTCATTTCTCATTTTCCATTCTCAAGAGAAACCCTAGAGGTCTCTATTTTCTCCCTTCCTTTTTCCATTCCTCTTGATTAAGAGTGAGATTTAAGAGTGATTGAAGTGGTGTTTGAGGAAAGCATCTTCAACTTCATCTTCTTCCCTAAGAAAATCCACCATTGTTGAAAAGAAAAGCTTGAGAGGGATCTCAAGAATCATTTTCTTTTAACTACAAGTAAGTAATGGATCCCCCTTGTGAATTCCAAGTTCTATTAGTGATTAAGTAGTGATTTCTAGCACAAATGACTCATGGAGTCCATTTGTTTGTTTTTATAAATTAGGGTTTGAAGTTTGGGGGTTTAATCTCAAACCAAGCTAGGCAAAAGAGGGTTTTGGCTAATAGCTTCCAAAAAGGCAAGTATAAACCTTGCTTGTGATTAGTATTAACCATTGTAATTGTTCATAGATTTGCCATGGATTATATGCATTCTACATTGGTTTTTGGGTTTAATATGAATGTCTAATGAGGTGATTAAGGAATGATTAGAAGTGTGATTATAGATGAATGTGAATGGATGATGCATGAGGGGGGAACAGGAGGTTCCCATTTACCATGCAGGTTGTAGAAATGTGATGAAGGAAGTAGAGGAGAAGAAGAGTGAGCTGAACAGAATCCGGACTGAAATTCTGGACAGTTTGCTCGAGCGACCTAGACTCTGTCTGGACGAAATGAAAATCTACGCAGTCCGCTCGAGCAAACATGGTTCTGTGTGAGTTCGCTCGAGCGAATAGTGAGTTCGCTCGAGCGACCATCGTTCTGCCTGGGTCCGCTCGAGCGAACAGTGGATCCGCTCGAGCGAACCTTATACTGGCCCGGTGAATTTTGAGTTTTGGATTTTTACGAGAATTTGGAGTATAACTCTTAAGTATAAATGCGTTCCCGATTAGTTTTTAAGATTAATCATGGGTTAAACTAAGTTATTGAGAATTAATGGTATTTTAAGAAGGTTCCTTGAACGAACCATAATTGATGATGGCCTAAACTCCATGGGTGATGATTACGGGGACTAGAAATGCACATACTAAATGTATAAATGTGATGTCCATAAAAAATAACACGTGCATTTGGAAACCAATGGTTACACCCGAATGGTTGTTTAGGACTAAGATAGGATTTGAATAGGATTGAGTAAAACCGTATGTAGTTAGTATTGCTCTCATTGTGTCATTGTGATCAATCTAATAAGATTGACATTATTGTCGTTCATTTCCTTGGTTATGAAAGGAATTATTGAACTGAATGGGATCCATAAAAGGATTTCTTGCTGACTGTTATTGATCATTGAGTCTGGCACTACTTAGCGATTGTATTAGAACTTCAAGTGAGTTCAATGAATAATGAATGATTAATCCTGCTGCAGCAGATGGATATTGGGGTGTTCCGGAGCTCCGTGGTGATGCTAGTGTCCCTAGCCCGGACACTGGTAAGTCCCACTAGAAATTCCGATCATATCTTCGGATATTGATTGAAGCCTCCCTTTGAGGGGAGATGGTAAATGATAATCCTTCCTTTGAGGGAAGATGGATATGAAATGAATGAAATACAATTTAATGAATGCTATGGTAGTTGCCAATTTGCACATGTATATTGACTGTCATTGTCTATTATTGATTATTGTAGAATTGTCTAGATTCCTCTAGCATTGAAATTGTCATTATTGCAATATGAATGTATTGATATACTATTGCAAGATTGTTTGTACATTGTTGAACCGTCGTATTCATTAGTATTATTGATGGCATTACAGGCCCGATTGCCCCTGCCGGCATTGCAGCGCCCCTGGCGCCAGCAGAAGAGACCGCTCCGGTTCCTCCAGGAGGTCTGATAGAGTGGAACCGGCGGGATACCATCTGATTTGGTATCCGAGTGCATTTGGAACTTGACAACATTTTGAGAACTGTTTATAAATTCATTTTGGGAATGTAATTAATGATTTGGAAATGTAATTAATGGTTGTCTGTATAGTATTTTGTATATACAGCGATTGTCAAGTGTATATTGGAACGATACATGTATAAGAACTTTCTTTTGTATACATATAAATGTTAAGTTGTTATTGTCAAATATATATATATATATTGTTTCCGCAAAAGTTTTATATTTGACAGGTATTTGCGATTGATATCCCTTGTGGATCTCGTTTTAACTTCGGTTAATTCGGGGTTTGCGGGAGTAAGTATGTTGTTCGCGGCTCGGGTTTGCCGGTCCTCGGGCCCGGGTCGTGACATCTCCTTTGATCACGCGCAATGATCTGATACCAGTTTGTTGTGATCTAGGGCCTACGAGAAGAGATCATGTACGCACAAGAGAACACAGAGATTTACGTGGTTCGACTTTTGGCCTACGTCCATGGGAAAGACAGGAGAAGTTACTATGCAATCAGAAGAGGTGTACATCTTAAAGACTCTTAGGCCTTGTTTGGATCGTCTTATTTTTTTTACTTCTTAATCTGTCTGAAAAAGATCTGCGAGTTTAAGATCTTATTAGAGTTGCGAGTTTAAGATCTTATTAGCTATTCTGTAATAAGATCGTTTGGCAACACCTGAACGCTATGAGATCTGAATTGAATAAGACTGTTTGGTATTGCATCTTATCCAATACACAGATCGTTTCATAAACCTATGAGTAGACTCCACAAACCTATTAACCAAACCAAACATGGAATCCAATGCTATATCTCTTCAAACCAATAGAGTTTGGACAAACCCAAAAATTACAACGAATTAATAAATCAAACTTCAATAAAATCCGAATATCCAATCTTCCATACCAAACGAAAAAAACAAAAACCCAAGAAAAGAGAGGGGATGAGAAGGGAAGGAAGATGAAGAAAAAGTTTACCTTTGACTTTGGATCCAAGACAAGAAGAAGGAATTACGGGAATTACGGGAATTTTAAAATTATTTTAAAGTCTTGAAGTGTCTTACCGCTTAAGATGTTGGGGTCTTAATTCCAGGAGCTGGATTTCAAGCTCCTAGAATTAAGATAAATCTCGTCTTAAATAACAAGTCATCTTAGCGCTTAAGACATGTTGGTATTGCGTACCAAACAATCTTATTTAGTTTTTTTGTCTTAGCGCTTAAGACATAAGATATTAAGACTCAAACTTAAGATGACCCAAACATTACCTTAGTCTCTATTTATAATATTAGTTCATGCCTACTTCTAATTACAATACAAGTTGGACAATCCAGGAGTCCGGTTAACCAAGATTTATTAACTTCTATTGAGTCATACAAACTAACACTTTTCTTGAACTTTAAAGTAGGAGACAATATGATAGTTTATAGTATAGGTACTGAATGCTCCTACTTGCCTATTCTAGGGTTGTGAGATGAATGTAAAAGGCTACCATCCATCTTACATTTGGTGGGCCAATGCAACCGACACATTCTTTTGGATGTCCTATTTTAAAAAGCAATTAAAAGATCCTGAATGTTGAAGAGTGTAAAGGATGCATATTCAAATGTAGAGTGAAGAGAACAAGCCACTAAATTCGATTGAGTGGACAAGTTCGTTCAGAAACGATTTGGATCCCCTACATAATGTACTTGTTTGTGTTAGTAAGCACTAGACATGACAAAGCTTGCATGGCCATCTAATCCTATCAGATAGGAGATTGCATTGAGATCTAGCCAACTGAAATAACTTTGATTTATTAGATGTTGATTACTAGTGTCAGATTTAAAGTCTGAAAATGGATAGTAACAAAATAAAATGTGTGATTTGATTGGGACGATCTATTTTATAATTTTAGATTGGACAATTATGAACATCAAGTTAATTTGAATTTTCATTTATAACTATTTTGAAATCCTTTTGTATTTGATAGCGCTAAAAACATACAATCTGTCAAAAATGAAGAAGAATCCAGTGAGACAAATGGTGTAAAAAAAAAAAACCAACAACTTGTGCAGCCAAGTTAATGTTAAATGATCGAGATCACTCCAAAAAAAGCAAGTTTTACATTTATTTATTTATTTTTAAAGCAGAAATCCATTAAAGAGAACAAAAAAAATAATAGAAATAAAGAAAATCCCAAAAAGGCTACATCCCATCCATTCTGGATGGGAGCCACAGTGAAAAGAACCGCCCCAAAAACAATTGCTACGTGCCAAGGAGCTAAACTACACTATAGAATGAACCACCCTATTAAATTTTCTAGGAATAAAAGAGAAACTAACACTTAGTTGAAGTCAATGATGATGTAGAATATATTTAAACATTCAGGTAACACTAGATGAACCCACGACTGATTTAGCAATGAAGCTAGCCAGCTAGGAATGGTGAAGCAGTAGATAGGAGTCAGGACTGATTTGGGTCAGGTTGACCTCTGAGGATAATGGATATGGACCTAAACTGAACTCAACCTGTTTATTGACAGATTTGGGAATGTGGACGCTAAGTCCACAGCCCTGTATGTCATGCAGGTTGAGATCTTTCATGCATGGAAACAGGTGTCATCAGGAGAGGAAGAGGGCCCACATATTAATACAAAGAAATTAAATAATGAGGGAAATTAGTCTACGGATGTGAAGTGATGGGTCATGGAGATGGGCCGAAGCCGTTGTGGGCTAATTGGGCCAAAGATAGTAGTACCCCAATTGGACTTTGTCCACTGGGATACTCACAGGTAAGCCTCAGCTCAAACACATATCAATGGGTGTGGAGTGTGGACCACTTCATTGCAGCCCATTTTAACATGCTGAAGCTGGCCAGGTTACTCTCCAGCTTTAACATTCTTTGATTGATCAGGATAGTGTTAGTAGTTGATACAATAAATTTAAATAAATAAATAAAATGCATGCATCCTTATCTGGAATCCCAATGTTGATAATTTCCCTATCAATGATGTGCAGCTTCATCCATTGGCATTAACGTAACGAAATCGTTGCTTATTGATCATAATACAGACATAAAGTAGGATCTTCTTTCCTTTGGGTTGATACACAAGCAAAACCCACTTGCATCACATATTCACAATTATTTGAAACCTTAGCGTTTAAGTTCATTAAAACAAAACCAAATGATGAAAACACCCTTGTGTCCATAACACTTAATGTTAATAACAATAAATTAATGATAAATAATGAACATGTATGCTGGTTTCCCATAATATATTTTATAAAACATATACTTCTTTTCAGTCACAATCGAGTCATCTTTGTTTGATCAAAATCATTGAAGTCTCAATACTTTTCATTAATATGTACCGAATAAAATTTCACTTCAATTAAAATGGTATAAAAAATTAACTCATATGAGTTAAAAAAAAAAATGCATATAAACAAAATCTCATTCTTTTCGTGCACACATTCCAAGAAGACCACATTTCTCACCTAAGTGCCTAGAATCCTACCTCTGAATTATCTATAGGAGCTGGCTTATTTTCTTGCAGTAGCATACTTCTTTTTCATACCTATGCTCTCCCGTGAGTCTCGCCCGTCTAGCTGAGCTATTTACCCAAAGGGCCATTGACCATCTAGATCTAGAGTCAAGTCAATACTAAAGAGCTAGAGTGGGAAACCATCAAAAACAAACCAAATACCAAAGAAATTAACGACACTCCCTCCAGAGGCAAAGTCAAAGATAAATATATTGAAAACGACGCGTTCATACTTTGTAGAAGGCAAGAGTTAAGAGTTTTGAGTACTTGTGACTTACTTGGAAGCGAAGAGGAAGGGGATGGAAATCACTGAGTGGGCCTTTTGGAGTCTTCAGTAAATACCTTTCAACATCCATACACGTCCTTCAAACCTTCAAATGCCAAGCGTAGATCTCTAACCTTGATCTTTTCATTTTCTTGTCCGTTTGCATTTGTTGATTTTGTCTGTCAGTTTCGTATGATACCTCAGCTTCTTGATGTTATCAAACGCGCTTTCTGAATTTCTTAGGAAATCTCTTGTTCCTGAAATTATATTATAGTCATAGTTGAGAGAGAAGGATTCCTTCTTTTGTAATTTCTCCTCCCTCTAGAGAGATCAGAGAAGGACTCTTTCATGTCAAAGGGGCCTAGATCAATTCGAGTTCCCGTGACGATGAATGAATCAATTGACCCGAAAAAGTCAATCCTGCTGAATAGTCAACTGTACTGTAAGTTTTGCATTGGAAGACTTTCCAAGTCAAATCAAATAAATCAGGAATTTTTAAAATCAGAAAACCATTTCAGTTAATATAAATTATACAACAATCATGTGCTAGAACAAACCCCCAAATTCAAATGAAATGAATTAACTCCACTAGACCCGGTCGGGCCGGTCCTATAACAACCCTCATGTGCTAGAAAGAAAAATGGCATGCATTGACTAATGACTTCCAATGGGAAAAGGGATCGATTCAGCAAAGTAGTCACAGACTGGGCCAAAGAAAATTTGAATGTGTCACCTCATCATATATCGCCATATGATATAAGCAGGTTAAATCTATCATAAAGTTTACTAGAACTTTACAAAAGTAAAGGCATGATTCACATGTAAAAGTAGAAGCTAAAAATTGATGTTCATCTTATAAATTTAATTTAATATAATCTTATAGAGAGGGAGGAGCCCACATGCTTTTCCCAATTATGATATCTTTAAACAAGATCAAATCTAAGTGCTTCTCACACCATACATTGTGTATGTGTGTGGGGTATGTATTTATTACAATCTTCAGGAGATTTCACAGCAATCTATAATTAATAAGATTTATGCAACATTCTCCTTCTAGCTAATCAATGTTACAAAACCTGATTATAATGAAACTGGAAATCCAAGAAGCCACCTTTTTTGTAATGGATGCATTGAATTATTCATCAAAGAAAAAAAGTGTCTCCTCTAGTTCTTGATAGAGAAGACAGTATATGGTAGGTTGTGATTGTTAAATATCTTTATCACACTAATCATAATATTAGGAATAATATCTTAGGAATAATGTCTTAGAAGATTCTAATTATATTCCACAGTCAACACATACTATAACTGACTTCTCGAGGGATGACAGTGGGTCAGATATAAATGGGGACCGGGTACCGGATTTGGTAGTGTGGTAGGAGAAGGTTCAGGTCAATAACACATGTTTTCCATATACTAACCCAAGCCTTTTCAAGTCTTCACTAAAATAATTAGTTTTTTAAAATCTTCACTAAAATATTCAGTTTATATATTATTTTAAAATATTAAATCAATCACTTAACAAATTCAATCCTACTAATAATGACCTTCGGTTTGATATCAGTATGGCAACCATAAAAGCCACTCGTCGGTACGCGTGTGGAATAGTGCTATGCCGAGTATTCTCTATGAATAGTTCTTTCCCGCGTTCTTTTTCCTGTACACCAATAATATTTCAAGCCGGTGTTTATGACTGGGTCACTGTCAAATACCATGGACAAGTTTTATAAGAAGCTGCAAAGAAAGTTTCCTCTACACCACTACAAATTTCCAATATAAAACCTCTGGTGATGTCTCATAACGGATATCACTACGCATCTTGCTTTGCTCACTCCACCCCACATGTGCAAGAACCCCCTCTCAATCTCATTTCTCATTACATATTTTCAGTTGAACCAAACAAAGCTGAAACTTTGAGACTAGAGGAAGATGGCTCCACCCCATGCTCTTTCAGCTACCAACTTATTGAGTCTATTTTGTTTCTTCATCTTGCTAGCAACTCAAACGGCTGATGCTAAGATCAAAAGGTACAAATGGGAAGTGAATTACCAGTTCAAGTCGCCTGATTGCTACAAGAAGCTGGCTATAGCCATTAATGGAAGGACTCCTGGTCCCACCATCCTCGCGCAACAGGGCGACACTGTTATCGTCGAGCTGAAGAACAGTTTGGTCACTGAAAATATTGCAATTCACTGGCATGGAATTCGACAGGTAGAGTCTTAAGAACCATCTTAATTAATTCATATTCACAAGGGTCTCTTTTCTTTGTGGATGAAGAAGTTTGATTTTTTTTTTTTGTTTTGACCTTTTGTTTTGGGCTGCAGATCGGATCTCCATGGAGTGATGGAACGGAAGGTGTGAGCCAGTGCCCGATTTTGCCCGGAGACACCTTTGTGTACAAGTTCGTTGTTGATAGGGTAGGTTATGAAATATTAATCTTAAATGGTTCTTTTACCAAAAAGAGAAAAATCTTTAAGAGTTATTAAGAGATGAGGCAGTGCTAACTGAGATATCATTAATACATGACATAAATTAAAATTCATTCTTCATCCTTAGGAAGTAATTATATTGAGAAAGTCTCTTGTATAAAATCTAACTATCCATTTCTTTTACTTTGGCTAGAAAGCCTAACTATCGATTTAGATGCATAGGAAGGGTAGAGAATACTATCTACAGTTCAAAGTAATTGTCTGTACAGTTCTCTTCACCTGGCTTCTCATTCCCTTTTTCTCTGCATTGAAATGGACCCTATTGTTTGTCCAACTGGATTCCATGCTTTGCGAATTTTAGTTTATGTGGGAGAGAGGTGGTCCCCTTTTGCCCTAAGGCCAGTTTGGTAACTCTATTAATATAGTTAAGTCAAGTAAAGTTCATTTTGAAAAAAGAATAAAATATAAGTTAGTTATGATGGTATTTTATTTTTAGTTGTCTCTACTAATATAGTCAAGTCAAGTAAAGTTGATTTTGAAGAAAGAATAAAATATAAGTTAGTTATAATGGTATTTTATTTAGATGTTTGTTATGGAATCTTTTTTACTTTTTATATGAAAAATTGGAGTTTTTTTTTTTTTTTGTATTTTAGTGGATGAAGGTAGTTGTTTTTTGACTTTTTGTATGAAAAAGATGGGAGAATTTTTTAATAAAGTGCATTTGATGTGGCATCTTCTCTAAAAAATGGAGGCTTTACTTGACTTTAATTGTATTAGTAAAGTATCAAATGGGCCCTTAGGGCGTGTTTGGGGGCTTTACTAGTAGAGTCAAGTAAGGTAAGCCCAAATTTCTATAAAAAAATTTCTCACAAAAACACTTTAATTCAAATTTTTCATTATATTTTTTCAAAAAAAGATCAAAAAGTAACCTCATTTCTTTACTAAAAGACAAAAAAACGCCACTTTTTAATAAAAAAAAAGTCAAATCAAATTCATTACAAACAACTAAAAATAAAATATCATCATAATTTATTTATATTTTAATATTTTTTTAAAATAACATTAAATTCACTCAACTCCACTAATAAAACCCCGTAGTGGCCGGCGCTCTTTTAACTTTTCTAAGATAACAAAGGCACCTTACCGACAGAAGAAAAAGTTAACATGCATTATTGAATAATGCATGAAATGTGCCTACGTGGAAATATACTTTACAAGAGCAGGAATAGTCTCTATAGTCCTGCGGTTACGTGATCCTGTGATTGACAGAGACCCTATTGCAATTATTGAGGAACAGTTATACTTTTCTTATCATTTACGCTTTGGCACTGTCTTTGATTTTAACCTTTCTGAACTTATTGAGGAACATTTATACTTTTCTTATCATTTCGCATTCACACCATGTCGATCACTTTTCCACATGAACTCTCTTCGCCAATCTGAACAAACTGGTCAATTTGTCAATTAAAAACAAAAGGTCCACTAGATATTTATTATTGTTACAAATACAGGCATTTATGTAAATTTCACACCCATATAAATTAAGGGATAGGATCATGTTAAATTTGATGGGATTAGCTCTCCCTCCCTCTCTCTCAAAGGTGGCCAGTCAAAAAAAGGAGGGAAAAAGGTGTTCTCTAAAAAATAATACTCTTTTTTTTTTTTTTTTTTTTTTGCATTTTTTAAACTTATAATTTGACAAGTAGATGAGGTGTGTTTCATGCCATTCCAACCAGAAAGTGGACTTGATAGGCATAAGAACACATACATGAACATATATGTATGTTTTTTTGAGGATCCATTGATAAACTCTGCATACAGCCCAGATTAATTGGTTCCCACTTATATAACTGACTGATATTTTATTTATTTTTTAAATTGCAGCCAGGGACTTACATGTATCATGCCCATTATGGAATGCAAAGAGAAGCAGGATTATTCGGATCCCTTCGGGTGTCAGTTCCTGATGGAGTGAGCGAACCCTTTACATACGACTTTGATCGAAGCATCATACTCTCTGATTGGTGGCACAAGAGCACCTATGAACAATCCGCTGGCTTATCCTCCTTACCCTTTCAATGGGTCAATGAGCCCGAGGTATATATATGTCTTGATCATTAACCATCTATTCCATCTAACCAGTATCCTATCCTATTTTCGGATGGACCATCCATCTAATCCATTGGTTATGTCCCTTGCTGTGATGGCCCAGCCTGACCTGTTGTTTGATTGCTTGATTCACATCACATCCCGTAAATTGTATTCTTGATGCAAGTACTTGGGCTCGTTTTGGGATAGATCAACTAATCGATCAGGTCGGCCGGGTTATGTATCCAGGCCCGGCCTTACTTTAGAAACAAAGGCCGGAATAGATCTTGGCGAACACAGGCTATACTTGCCGGGCCCACCCTGGCCGCCTCAAATTAGTGAAGCGCGAGCTCGCTCATTTAGTCAATTGGCTCGTACAGGCTTTCTATCACTTGCTTTAGCAAATTAGCTACTAAACAATAAGCTATAAGCTATACTTATTCGGGCTAAGGAACAGAGCGTTGGGCATTTTATCGCTCAATCCAAGCCCAATCCTAACATTAAACTGTCCCAAACATTAAATCCAGGCTCACCCAAATACTAAAACCCATGGCCCGAACTCGGCCCCAGTACCAAAACCCAATCCAGGGGCAGAGCCCGGTACAAAGCGGGTTGATCCCAAATGAAGCTGAGTTTGCCCGGACATGAGCACCCTGCACCCCCAGCATAGTGCCTGTCTTAACTAGAAAGGATTGTAGGCTGCATCATGCAATCGTTTAAGGCCCAAGTTTCACATCAGCAAGCTCAGCCCATTTGCAGCTCTTGGGTGTAGACATCTGCACTCTCTCATTAAATATTTTTATTTAACATATCAGCTTGTTCTTCACTACTTACTCTGAGGTAATTGATCAATCTGATTTTATTTTTTTCTCTTGTTTCAGTCACTTCTAATCCAAGGAAGGGGAAGATTCAATTGCTCCACACTGGGTCCATCAACTAATGGTGTCTGCAATTCAACCAGTCCTGACTGTTCTCCCTATTTTATCACAGTGGTGCCAGGAAAAACATACCGCCTAAGAATAGCAAGCCTCACTTCTCTATCTGCGCTTAGTTTCAAGATAGAGGTAATTAGCTATTCTTGTTCTAACTCTCTTTCTTATTCCATCCCTTCCAAGAGCTTGCTTACTCAAATCTGTATTTAAAAACTGAGAAGATGAATGCTAACTTTTTTTTCTTCTGCACAGGGACACAACATGACTGTGGTCGAATCCGATGGCCATTACGTTGAGCCATTTGTCACAGATAATCTATTCATCTACTCCGGCGAGACCTACTCAGTCCTTGTTAAAGCAGATCAAGACCCATCCAGGAACTACTGGGCTGCAACCAATGTAGTCAGTCGCGAACCCAAGACTCCTCCTGGTCTAGCCATCTTCAACTACTATCCTAACCACCCTCGAAAGCCCCCACCAACTCCTCCACCCACTGGGCCAATGTGGAATGACACTGAAGCCCGACTAGCTCAGAGTCTCAGAATCAAGTCCCACCAAGGTTACATTCACCCGCCTCCCCTGACCTCAGACAGGGTCATCATACTCCTCAACACACAGAACAAGATCAATGGCTACACTCGTTGGTCTGTTAACAACATGTCCTTCACCCTCCCCCATACCCCATACCTCGTCGCGCTTAAAGAGAATTTAACCAATGCCTTTGATCAATCCCCTCCGCCGGACACCTATGATTACAAGAACTATGACATCTACAGCGTTGCGAATAACACCAATGCCACTTCAACCAACTCCATCTACAGGTTGAAATTCAATTCAACTGTGGACATCATTCTACAAAATGCAAACACCTTGAATGAGAACAACAGTGAGACGCATCCTTGGCATCTCCATGGACATGATTTTTGGGTGTTGGGCCATGGTAAAGGAAAGTTTGATCCAGAGAATGACCCAAAAAAGTATAATTTGGCGGACCCTATAATGAAGAACACGGTTGCGGTGCAACCCTATGGATGGACTGCGTTAAGGTTCAAAGCGGATAATCCAGGTGCATGGGCTTTCCATTGCCATATAGAAGCTCATTTTTACTTGGGCATGGGTGTGGTGCTTGAAGAAGGGGTGGAGATGTTGGGGGAGCTTCCTCAGTCTATAATGGGGTGTGGTTTAACTAGGGGTGGATCTCATTGATGCGACCACTTCTAGAGAATGGCCACTTACCTCACTGATAAGTAGCGGCGGTTCTCGCTTGGCTGCCTAGGGTTCGAACCCTAGGTAAGCCGCCTCTTCCCGCTCGTATGAGCATTCTTCTTGTTTGTGCGGGCTGTCATCCCATATGCATATTTGCTCTATCTTAGGTCCGTTCTCCCTTGTTGGGGTTTACCAAAAGAAAAAAGTAGTCCCTATGTTCGTATTTATTATTTTTTTTTTTTTTTTGTTAGAACTATACTCATTTAATTCATAAGTGGTTTTTAGGAATAACCAAACCATGTTCACATAATAAAAAGTTACAAGTGTTACTACAAAATATTGCAAGCCATTAAACTGCTTTCAGAGCCCTGTAAGCTTGTGATGTAATCCACTTTTAGGGCACATTAATTTGTGCATGCCCTTCTTTGTAATTCCTTGTTTGTGGAGGCCATTTCCTAAACAAAAAGGGAAGACCTCTTTATATTCACATGTTATTTTTTAATGTTTTGGTGCAACCAGATTGAAAATCCCGATTTTTGTGGGAACTATTCTATACAAGATATAAGAAATGCGAGTTCAACTTCCCCTCATCCTAAAGGCATTTCCGTGAAACAGAACCTGTGTTTCTTCTTCCGTAGCATAACGCAAAGAAGCCTTTTAAGAAATTCCATATTCTTCCATGAATCACAAAACATAGATTAGCTAGAAACTTATATATTCAGCATACCTCCTCACACAAGAGGACAATACACTACATTTACTAGGTGGACTTTAAGAACAAGCCACCTCTATACCACACCATAGACATGAGATTTTGGGGATAGTTCCTATACTATGCACAATAAAGAAGCACGATTAAAGGAGGATAGTGTACGTATTAACCTTTTAACTCATTTGCCGTAGATAGTTGCAGACATAATTTCATATCCATTGCGAGCCTTCCTGCTAGTAAGGGCGATAGGCCTAGTACCTTTTCTGGTTCTGGCCCTGATTCTGGATTTGGTTCCCCTCCATGAATGTTGGCTTAGATATCCTGATGGTGCCCACCTTTTCCTAGTGACCCAGACACAAGACTCTTAGATCAATGTTCTTAGACCTTAATATTTATAAAAGAAAACTATGAAACTATAGTATCATGGTCATAAGTTCTTTATGTTATACTGTGTCCTAACATCTCGGGTGCCATGGTAAAAGTCCTAGGTGCCATGAATGATAACGCCGATTTGAGACCTGCAAGTAGCCCAAAATTGTCAAAGGTTATGTCTGTCTCCAATTTGAACCCCGGCGAGACCGTACTCGGTAATGATTAGTGTGTCCTAACATCTCCATTCAGCCAATGACTTGTGGATGGGTGTGACTACACTTTCCACTTATCTTTTTATATTTGTACATACTTGTTTTTACCCGAGGGGTTGAAGAATACTTTGAAAATTCTGTTAGACCAAATAATTACTTAAATATACTTAGGGCGTGCTTGTTTTTGTGTAATCTAACATATAGGAATTGTATGCCTTCTGAAAGTGGTAAAAATTGAAGAAACAAAAGAGAGTTGTTGAATAAAGGGGAAATGAGTATGAATCCTAGCGATTCAAAATCTTAGAAAAGTAAAAGTTGCATTTACATCTTCACCATCTATCCTTTAAGCCCTGTGGTAGGAGGGCCATATGATTCCTAATATTTAATAATCCCTGCTGGAGCTCATTTGACCATGAATTTCTATGAATTAATTTTTGAGCGATCAAACAAACCCTTGGGTTCAATTTGATAACATGGATGTGGACGACCCTTAGGTCAGAAAACCTCCAAGACCCCTCAAATTCCTGTGAGAAATTCTTTTAGAATTTGCGTTTGTGCAGGAGAGTTTCTGCAGAGGCAGAACTCCTATTTTCGCTCAGTGAGGTGATTCCTTGTTTGGTGCAGTAAAGTACTTCTGTACTGATGCATATTAATACCAAGTTTCTAATTATAATGGAGCAGTAGATATAAGTGAGTAAACTCTTTTACCTTTGGAGTCACAGCTGATGCAGAAGCATTGCCCAAATATGAAATGTTTGAGAAGCCAGCAGATGTGGGGCCACCAAGTGTGGGGTTGTATGAGTGTAGCTGTGGGTCATTAGGTAAGCCCTTCCACTGGAGCGACAGATCATAAACTGAGTACATAGAAGCCCTACAATTTAGAAGGGGAGAAACAAATCTAGTAAGGTTCATTGAATATTCACAATGGCCCACTACTGTATGGTGATCAAAGGGTCATAGTAATACAGAACTCAAATATCAATCGGGAGTTTGATCATGATAATCAAAGAAGTCTTACTTTCCTTCCTTGAGTGGTTCAGATTGCATCAGAGTCGATGGATCAAAGTTGAATTGCATCTGGGGCACCCAAGTCATTGCATCTTGCCAAATAGAAGGGGTCTGCATCATGTAACCAATATATGTTGCAATAAAATCTATTATTCTATAAATCATTTTTCGTGATTAAGACTAATGTAACTTGTATTTTTATGCATATTAATACCAACATTTCACTCTTTTTAACTTGGCTCAGTTTAGTTTCTAATAATGGAACTGGAGATGCAAGTGAATAGACTTGATTGGAATTTTTGTTGGTTGGTACGTAAGGATAATTTTCTCGTTCACTCTGTAGTCCATTCGGATTGGTGTCAATTGTCACGAGGACTCCTTGAGATTCAAGGGCTTCCTGCCTTTGGGAACAGTTTGGGAACGGTCCGGATGAGCACTATGCGAATGAGAAGATTTTCCTTGCTACTTAGTACTAATTGAGGGTCATGAATCACTCTTCAACAATATCCAAAAGGAGCAGAGTTGTAACAGGTGGTACTAGGATGCTAAAACACCTTTGGAGACGCAGCATATGCAAAGGCGTCACCCAAAGAAGGCATGTTTGATGGGCCAGGAGATGTGGGGCCACCAATTGTTGGGTTCCGTAAGTGTAGGTGTGGGTCCGAAGATAAGCCCCTCCACTGGATCAACGGATCATATACTGAGTGCATCGGAGCCCTGCAAATAGAAAGGAGATTAAAACAAATCTACAAGGTTCATTGGATACTTAAAACTTCGAGAAATCAGTGCCCCACTAATGTAAGATGATCCAAGGGTTCATAGTCCATACACAACTCAAACATCAGCACAAAGTTTGATCATGATGATCATAGAAATCTTACTTTCCTTTCTTGGGTGGTTCAGATTTCATCAGAGACGATGGGTCGAAGTTGGATGGCATCTGTGGCACCCAAGTCATTTCATCCTGCCAATGAGAAGGGGTCTGGATGTAATTAATAAAACTTACAATAACCTCAATCAACCTAATAATCAACCACACATTAGTAGTTACAACTTACAATGGCACGGCTGTAGGCATTGCCCTTAAAGTGAGAAGGCAACATTGACCATACATCATAGCCGTCCATTTCCTGCTGTTAGAGTGTTGATGATCAGACCCCATGATCAAGTCCCATAAGCAAATATATGATAGTAAAGTGTAATTAATAACAATAAAGAGAGATTTGGGTCTCTCAAAGAGATTAACACCTCAAGAGGAGTTGGTCCCATGTTGAAGGGATCTTCTGGCAGATTAAATGGCTGCATTGTTTGTGTGTCCTGGCCCACCACTCCCTTCAATCAAGATGGTCAAAATTGAGATTGAAAATTAAAGGGAAAAAAAAAAAAAGAAAAAAGAACACCCAACAGTTTTGAAGGGAAGTAGATATTGGTGGGTACCATAGGATTGTTGAGAGGTTTGAGTGGGGTCTGCAAAGACTGGGATGGTGGTGGGGCCCTGGGCATGCGATGGCCGTTTAACATCTGTTTCATGAAAAGCATGATGTATAATGAGGGTCCATGATCAATCAAATGTAGAAGCATTGGCATTGGATTAGATTAGAGGGATTAAGGAGGGGAGCAAACCTTGTGCATGGGAAAAGGTGGTGGGGCCATCTCAAATGGATGATTAGTTGATGGAAGGCCCAGCAGCAGATGCTGATTCTTGTGCCATGCTGCAGCGTTTGCGAAACTAGGACGGCCATTGGGGTCAAGTGGGGGAATGAAGTTGGGGACCTCTCGCACTCGAACCACCCTACATACATTAATAAATGAAAATCTTGCACATCTTTTTCATCATCTATGTCTAGTCGAGGGGTCTTTTTTCCCTCTTCTAGAGTCTCACACGACTGTTTTGCAGGATTTTCAATCCTTACTTTTCTCATGGATGGCCGAGAGTGAGTTCCCCTCGTAATTAAAAGTGGATCTTATGATGGTGAAACGTAAGCCGAATTCGATTTGGAAAAGAGAGTACAATATGAATGGCTTGGATAAAAATTTTCGGATTTTAGGAGTTGCCTTCGGTAACAACAAGGCCTTTGGGTCTCATTATCTGGCTTGAATAGTGTCAATTCAACTGATAATCCATTTTTGTCTTAAGTCATGCAATAAGCCCGGATTCATTACATCACAATCTCATTTGCTGGTTATTTCATTTTTATTTTATTTTATTTGTGAGTGTTTTTCATGAGAGATGGTTCCAACAGTTCAGATTTTAGTAAGTTTAAATAGGTACGTGTTGAGTCCAAATACACCAGATCATCCTCCTAATTGTAATACAAATTATCATACAAAGATGATGATGATGATGATGATGATGATGAATATAAACAATATACTTTGTAGATGGCGCCGGCAATCGCTTTGATCTGAACTCTATAGGATGCGTAAACCCCTCCATGAAATCAATCTACATATGATTAAAATTCAAACAATATCAAGTTTTCTTAAGTTTAACAGAGGCCAATTTGCTGTTAACATGTTTGAATTCTTGGGGTTTTTGGAAAAGAAGTCACTGCCAATGAGGTTAAAGAGTAAAAAGGCAAAAGACGAAAACAGAAGGGAGAGAAAAACATGTGCCTGTCAACATATATAGCAAGAAAGCATTCCGAGCAAGAAAGGCTGTGGATGGGCCTGTATCTGGCCCTGTCAGTGGCCATTTGGGTGGGTCTTTCAATGGGCTGGACCTAGATCCATGTAATGGTGTAGATTAGGAATCACAACCTTAACCCCCATAGACTTGTATTATGCCCGTTTGTATTTATATAGGAAGATGCTCATATGAGAGATAGGGGTGGGGGCCCTCACATTTAAGTTGTTGGCATTGGATATGGATGTGAGGGCTCCAACTCAATCTCTCATTTAAAGCGAGAGATCTCTCTCATAGGAGCATCTCCCTTTATATAATATACATACCATAAATAATGCACAAAGCAATATTACCTTACAACAAACATAAGCTGTACAAATGTAAATCGTCATTATTTTCTTAGATTCTTTTTATGAATTCGGGCTCAGTTTGAAAGCCCATATCTGAACACTTAGGCATATCCATTTCCCAAATGGATTCATTCAAATCCAAACTAGGTTCGCATTAGACCCTGACCAGGCAATATACACATGTGAGCCCAGCCCAGCCCAAATCTATCCCGTGACGGTGTGACAAGCAACGATTAACGGGTCTCCACATGTGAATGAGACTAATCTTTTTCAGGCCTGAACCCATCTCAAAAGCCCAAATCCTAGCCCATATGAAACCCATTGTGGGCCGGGTTGGGTGGGACACTGGCTGGGCCAGGCCATGAGCCCAGATAGACATTTGCTAAAACTAAAAAAAGGACAAACATTGAAATCAATGTGAGGATATGCATGTCTTAAAATAAGGTTGGGCCCGACCTTTCTTTTCGAAACACGTGTCCAGGGACCGTGGTACGTTTTCTCTCGCTCTCTGAGTCTGTCCTCACTCGCCTAGAGACGTAGAGTTCATCGTTCCCTAAATACCCCCAGGAAAAAAGAGAATTACCATAGGAATGAGATCATATAACTGGTTTGGTGGCAGGTCAGTTGTGTAATTTACTCACTTCTCCATTTTGTTGGGCTCCTGCTGTTCTTCCTCCACTACTTTACCCTAAAAATGAGAAAAAGAGAATGTGAACATAATTTTCATATAAAGAATATCTAGTTCAAGGTTGTTTGCTCCATGGCTGCTGAATATTTTCGAGCTTAGTTAGGACCAAAGATTTTAAAAGTGAACGACTAGAAGGCAAAAGTTTTGAAAAGATGTTTAAATAAATGCCTCTTTAAAAATAAGTCTATTCATCTAAAGTCTTAATAAAATAAAATTTTAAAAATAGTTCATTTGATCTACATCTTCATGTAAAATCCTTCACTTTTCACTCTTTTTATGTTACTTTGATAAAGCTCTCTCTTTATAACGAAATCAAAGGAATGCATTACAACACATAGAGATCATTTCATTTGATTCTTATTTTCTTTTACCATAAAGTTGAAGAGAAACAATTCTCATATATTTTTCCTTCTTACTCAAGTTCACATCAAAGAGTCTGCATAATCTGCAGCAAATCATAAGTGAAAATAATTTTGTGAGTAAAAAACAAGAAATAATATACACAACAAAGAAATAGCAACCACTTTCAGAAGTGAGCTCCCCATTTTTCGGTTCCTCTAGGGGTATGGATATATAAATATAGGTAAAAGAAAAACACAGACTCATAGAGCAAGGCCAATTGAAGGGAACAAGTTGCAAGCGATTTTGGTGGCAGCCTAGGACAGAAACATAGAATCCAAGAGAGTGGAGGAGGGAGCATTGTCACGCTTTCCAACTTTACCTTCGTTTGTGACCTGAGAAGACGCATGCATGAATTTGTGCATGCAAAGAAATATGTAACAAAGGAAAGGCAGCGGATTAACCTTCATCCAAGATCAGTTAATCAACTAATCTTAAAATGGTAGCTAGTTATAATAAGAAGAAATACAACAATGAAAGAAGAATAAAAAGAAGAAGCAGGAGTTTGGTTGACAAAGTATCCATTTAATCTCAAATAACAAGCATAGCAGAGAAATTGAGAAATTAAATTCTTTTTCAATAAAAGAAGAACATGTTCATTAGATAAATGCAGAGCTCCAATAAATTAATTGAAATAATATGAAGAAGAAGAAGAAGAAGCGATGGTAGTGTTGGTGACAAAGCAACAATAGAAGAAACAGAAGAAGATGAGGATGATACTGATAATGAAAGGAGATGCATGAACTAAATACTAGGATGATACTAATATCTCACATAACAGAGTCAGATTAATGAAAAGAGCAACCACCTCTTCAATACCACGAAACAATGTTTAGAAAAACAATTGCACATAAGCAGCAATGAAAAAGATTGGAAAAAGAGGGATATGAGCGCTCCAAAGGAAAGAATGCTACCACAGAGAGAGAATGAACTAATGAGCTATTTATTAAGCGCAGTGGGAGGTTATTTCTTAATTATTATAATAAATATATTGGTTAAAGTTATCTTCAGTTAATCTCATTATTCCATAAATGCCCTTGTTATAATCAGGTTTTTCTATTTGTGTAGCATTTGTTTCTCTTTTAATTTTAAATTGACACAAACTATAAATACATAATAATCCAATTTTGAGAGACAAGATTGATGCAGAGTGAACGCAAACACATGCTGGGGAGAAGACCGTCTACGTACGTATGGAAGAGAGCTTAGGAATCAAGCATTGGGCGTTCAGGTGAGAACGAGACTCCCAACCACTACGCTATCCCTTTATTCAGAGAATGTCTCATTATCATACCATATGCAGTCAACATTTTAGCTTATATTTTTGAAAGAATGATCTCACTAATAAATTATGTAAATTTACAATCATTAATAATTTTGTCAGATATTGTCGGAAGTTATAGTTCGATGAAACGCCTATTTACATTTTGTTTTTCTCGATAGATCTTATATTTGTTTTCTACAAGAGGAAGAGAGAGAAAAAAGAATATATTACTTAGGAGTGGGCTCCATCCAAAGAAGAGTATTGAAAAGTATTTATACTACCTCTACTAACGCCTCGACATTTTAGTAGGAACGGTTAGCTAAAGAAATTTAATACATCTATGGATAGAAAAGACAAATGACGGTGAGAATACGTACACGCTCGAGCGATGAAATCACTGTTCACAATTTATTAAAGTATTTTCCCTATTGTTGGAATTGATTTCAAATTTAGAGATTTTCAAGTTCCATCACTATGAATTAATTCCTCAACTGTTGAAGAAACTAAAAAAACCTTGGATCCAAGGGAGCTCAGAGCCACTCCTCAAATCCTCTCATATACAAAGGTTGTTTGAACTTTGAAGGGCATCATAGACTAGAAAACTAGTTTCTAAAATCAAAGCTCTTCTCAAGGTTGTTCCAGCTCCCTCCCTTACTTTTGTCTAGCATTGGCATCATGAGGGCTTGAAACTGTATCTTTTATAATTCCCTCACATCTGTTAAGATGGCACTATTAAGAAGTTAACACACACACACACGCAGTACACTACACATGTTCCAAGATGAGTAAGCATTTTGTTTGTTCAGCTTTCTGTAACAACCTCCCCAAGGCAAGTGACATAAGCATATCCTATCTAACCCTCTATTTACACCCCATGCTAATTGCCAACCAACTGGAATCATTAAGGTTAACACGTGCCCGAGAGCCTTATCTGAGAAGTTAATTACACATCTATCTACATCTCAGAAGAGGACAAAAATTGGCCGTTCATCTGGCGGTGGGCCATGTTTTTCCAGTTTTTCTCATTTTCTTCCTAGTGGGCTGACAAGTTGTCATTGATAGATGTCTCAGATGTGCTGTCTGTAATGGTGTAGATTTACTTGAATGCCAAGCTTGGACTTGTATGTTTTTAGTAGATAAATGGTTGGGATTCTTTAACTGGTGCTGTTTTGCACAGAAGATCATAGGATCCATGTGTATGATGATGGGCCATGCTCATCTTTTGCAATCTGGGTCTGGAGCCAAAGTGGGTCTGATTTGAGTTCGGTTGACAATGGGCTCATGGCCAGCCGCAGTTGATTGGGCCATTCAGTTATCACCTGGTAAGGGGCCTTAGTTCCTTACTGATGAGCGGCAGCTGATTCAAGAATGGTATGGATATCTCATCATGCCATTTGTGGGGTGTTCATGGGCTTGGTCGGGTAGGTCTGGGCCCGAACCGACTTTCGTAGTGAAGGCCCGCATACCAGCCAATCCTACCATATAAGCGTCAAGCTAAAGCCACCCATTTAGAATATCAGGCCAGGTCGGGCCAGCAGAACTAGGCATTTTTTATCAATTGTAAGGTGACCTAACAGTCGTTTGAACAAATTATGACTAAATAACAAGCACTCCGGGCTTTAAGCTTTCTATCATTTAATCCAAGCAATGCCAAAATACTATATGGACCGAGATTATATATGCAAGCCTGGCCCGAAGCAGGCTGAGGCATATAGGGTGAGGTATGAAGGATATAAGGATATTAAGGGCCCGTTTGGATGTCTACGGAATAAAATATTTACAGATTTAAATATTGTAAGAATAAAATCGTATAGAATACAATAATGTAATATTATAATAGTATAATGTTTTTATTGTTTGGCAATTTTCTAAGAATATTACAGATTTCAAATTGAATAGTTTGGAATGTGTTATGATTAAAGTAAATTACATTATAAGAAAAAAATTTATTAAAGATTTTAATTTATATGTAATTTACCACGTTAGATAAAAAAGTAATGTAGTAAAGTAAAGTTTAACTTTCATATTTTTACTATAAGTTACTTTCTTTTATCGCAGAAAATCATGATAAAGTATAGTAAAGTAAAGTCAATAAAAAAATAACTACTTTATAACTCTCTCTCTCCCAGTTTGCTTTACCATATACTTCATCTGACCTTACTTTAATTTACCTCACCTTTTACCATGATATGACATCAATTAATTTTTATTTTATGTTACCACACCCGTAAACAAGTAATTTTTTCTTTACCATATAAAACTAAGATAAAATGTGATAAAATAAAGTAAAGTAAAGAAACTACTTTACCAATCTTTCCCACTTTACTTCACCATGCACTTTATCTCACCTTTATTTTACCAGACATTTACCATCCTGTGAGATTTACTTTTGCTTTACTTTACCATATGTGTAAACATAAACATTATGATGCATTTGATGAACTAAAATCTTTACTTTACTCTACCACTATGTAATAGTCATTTTTAAAAATTCCTATCTTGTAGAAAGTTTTCTAGAGGGGGGAGCTGTAGGAAAGAATATTGAGCTTTTTGAAAGAAAAGAATCTTTTCTTTAAATTTTTCTTGAGTTACCAAACGCACAAGATTTTCTTCTTTAAAAAATGAAAGATTATATTCTATAAAATATTATTTTCTTGTATTTTCTTGTGCATCCAAACAGGCCCTAAGTAAGCTAATGATTATCCTACGTATTGATGGCGTGCTATATATTCATCTCTTCTTTTCTTTTGATTTTATTTCCCCAAAAGTAAAAGTCATGTGATGCTTATTTTTAGAAGATTCACCTTTATTAAATCTTCCTTTTTAATCGCTTATGGTGTGAATCTTATGTATTCTAATCCAAACAAACATGATTTGGGGTGAGTCCTCTATTTACAACAAAAACTGATATCAGAGTTCCCTCTATTTCACGAGCCACTTACATAATTATTTTTCTTCTAAGAGAACTTTTTTCTCGGGTCCATTTACTTACAATAAGATTGGCCGGGGCGGGGGCAGGCTGAGGCATATCCAAGCCCAGCCCGCCTTTAGATGTAGGTAGGTACGTATCTTGGCCCAATCTCAACATCGATTTTAAATGCCTGCTCCAAACCTGGCCAGCCTCAAACATCTCGGGCCTGTGCATTCTATCACCTTCTTTTTATTCAGGCTTGCTGTCTTTTGTTTGGTAAATTCTGTATAACCAAATTATAGGCACGATTCATTTGAGCCAGCCCAGGCGGGCTTCTAGCTTTCTATCATCTAATCCAAGCCCAGTTCAAATATTAAACGGTCCGAAAATTTAGATCCAGGCTCAGCCTGAACACTAAAACGCAAGGCCCGAACCCAACGAAAGCGGGCCTGGCACGGCCCTTGATAACCCTTGAGCACCTCTACCTGACAACCCTGTAATCTATGTTGTTTATCAATATCATTCATCATAGTATAATAAAATATTATTTAGCAGTAAGTCACTGTTTAGATGTATGAATCCAAATCACCACTAAACATTTGAACTAGATTTCCATGTTGAAAGGCTTAAGCATTTATTCATTTTCCCATTTATTAAGGCAGACAACTTTTGAGGGAACTGCATTGGAAAAAAGGTCTTCTTCTTCTCACGTATCCATACAAAAACTGGTCCACTTCTGCAATCATGTGTGTTTTCTGATAACTATGAGAATTAAGGAAAAGGTGATTCACTAAATGCTGTATTTATGTCCGTATCTTTATGCTGCTCGTGATATCTCAGGTGAAAGGTACATTTGATCAATATTAAACTATGTTAGTTTGTTTGTCGCCTTCATGGTTCAGCCAACCAAGTTACAGCATGTCGAACATGCAAGTGCAACCCATGATGAAGCATTTTTTAACTATGCATGTGCAACATGAAACAATTGAATCTTCTAATTATAGATTGAGCTGTTTGGTTTTTTTTTTTTTTTTTACCCACCTTTGGGACCCCAGCCCTTTGGAGAGGGAAGTAGACCTTGGGTGAGACGAGAGAGCCCTCTGAAGAGAGAAGTAGACCTCCCGTGAGGTTGAATATCTCTCGAGTGAGGGAAGGTGACTGCCTAGTTAAGAACTGACGTCTTTTGGCTCTTACCATTAGGGTATAAAGCCTTTGATTGAGCTGTTCAGGATTCGGTTTCTCGCTTTTGAGCAATCCAAGTTTTCCCATCATTCTCCTTTGTCCATAGAATAATTAATAATCCTGCTACCATGTGGCAAAAAAAACACACCCAGAAAGCTATCAATTTTGTATATTGCAGGACGACATGAATTCTTGTTTACATTCTAAATTTATTGGGTACAGGTCATACATGGACTGAATCAGGGTATTTTAGGTGGTGCCAGTGTGGCTCCAACGCTTGTTGGTATATTTTCAACCAAGAAAAACATTTGATTTAAAAATGATTTTTTGTTTGGATTCAAACAATGTCAATGGTCAAGGTTTATGGGTAGTAGGATTGCAGATTGATCTTGACTGCCTGAAATGAAAAGGCAGAGGAAGATCTGATAGATGGTGCAGATTGATAATATTGGTAGATCAATATGTAGGATATGAGAAACTTTATTGCTATTTTGAGTGTTTTCTGCTTCGTTGGCAAATGCACTACAATGGAAACAGTGAGCAACAAAATGCTGGACCTGGTTGCTAATAAACAGTTCGTGTCAAGTTAAATCAGATGTGCTTTCATCCTATCTCATATCCTTGATCCTTGATCATAGTCACTTCAAATTTTTTAGGGGGATTCGGCGAGAGGTCTCTTAAAGTATGACTTTGTTGCAAACAATCCACAAAAAAAAGTCATGCAGCCAAATGTCCTCTAACAGATTCTCATACCTGATATGTCTAATTTACCCTTTCTTTAAATCATATCCCATAATTAATGGGATATCCCTTAATAATAGTCAACTATCATTCAATGGGCCACGATTAATGGAATCATGAGATTTTCAAATAAATTCTAAAAACACACAAATAAATTTCAAAATAACTCAAATAAATTTAAAAAATGCAATAATTTCAAAAATCGCAAATAAATTATAAAAAAAGGCAATAAATTTAAAAAAAATGAAAAATAAGTTTAAAAAAGATCAAAATAAATTTCAGAAACTATAAGTAAATTTCAAAAGATTCAAATAAATCTCAAAAGATCCAAAGAAAATTCAGAAAAATGCAAATAAATTTCAAAAGACGCAAATGAATTTCAAAGGACGCAAATAAAATCCAAAATACGTAAATAAAATTAAAAAATGTAAATAAATTTCAAAAAACGCAAAATGAATTTCAAAGGATGCAAATAAAATCCAAAATACGTAAATAAAATTAAAAAATGCAAATAAATTTAAAAAAATTAAAATACATTTTCCAAAACTAAGATAAACCAATTTTTCAAATTTCAGAAAAAAAATTTCAAAAACTCAAGTATTTTTTGTCAAAAACTCAGTTAAAATTATTTCAAAAAGTACAAATAAATTTTAAAAGACACAAATAAAATTCAAAAACACAAATAGATATAAGAAAATACAAATGGATTTGTTTAGAACTAAGATAAATTTTGTTCCAAACTCAAATAAATAGTCAAAAACTCAGATAGATTTGTTCAGAACTCAGATAAATTTGACAGAAACTCAGATAAATTTGATAAAAACTCAGATAAATTTGACAGAAACTCAGATAAATTTGATAAAAACTCAGATAAATTTTACAGAAACTCAGATAAATTTGATAAAGAATAAGGATGGACTTCTGGAACAGGGCCAGGTCGAACCTGACCTGGAACCAACCCGCCCAAACCGACCCGAACACAACCCGGAACCAAACCCAAATCGGTCTTCTTCCCCAAAGAGAACTGAAGGCTCGATCTCACGCCGAGGTTGAAGTCGATCTCTGTTTGGAAAGAAGGAACAGAAGCCACATGGTTTGAAGATCCGTTCTTGCCACCATTCTTTTCACAATATGGTTGTCTTGGTCAAAGAAAGAGTTTTTTGTCCTTTTATGGCATAAAGTGACGAAGTGGGTTGGAGCCTCTTTTGTTTCAGAAACTGTGATTGGAGAAAAGAGTTTGGATTTGTTGGTTGGTTCGGATTGTGGCTGGTGGCAAAGAAGCAGACCTGACGCCGAAATCGCAGCGCCACCGTTGCCGGAGAAGACCCCACAAGCCATCGCGCGCAAGTCGTTGTTCGCTGCCGGACTCCGGACTAGTGTAGAACAGGTTCGAAGAAGAAGACGACCCTGCACTGGGTTGATTTCAGGCCAGTTTTGTGATTTGAAGCCGCTACCGCCCATCGCCATATTCGTCGGAACTTGACCGGAGGAGGATCGTCGTCGTTGTGGAAAGTCTTCGGTTGCTGGGGAGGAAAAAGTTGCAGATCTGAATTGGATCGGGATCGAGTGGGAGAAGAAGGAACCCAGATCTCTGGGTCAGTTTTGGGTCGGTTCCAATCCGTCGATCACAAACGCAGCACAATCCAATCCTATAAACCTCAGGCTCTCTCCTTGTCCAGATTGAAGAAGAAGAAGAAGAGGGAGAATGGAAGATTTAAAATTTAAAATTTTGAAATTTTATGCCTAATCAGTTAAAAGGGCAAATCAGTCATTAAAATGTATGAGGTGGCATGTCCAGGGACCTCTCTCCATGAAGTGACGTGTCTAGGGACTTCTCATCCAAATATGTCCAGGCTGCATGGACTACAGGCCTTAGCAGAAAAGTTGATGGACTGGAGGCCTTACAAGTTCCATATGAGGGACCTTTCGCTAATTATCTCAATTTTTTAACCCAATGCTGCTTCAATGGCAAAGAAATAAAGTTCATCAGGAGATCGGAATATTATTAATGAAATTAATTTTTCTTTCCATTTTTGTATGCTGTTCAAACCTCTATTTTTAAGCAATCAATCAAAGTGTTAATCTTCCACTCCAGTAGAATTTTGAACCCACATCCATGATGAAATATATCCTTTAAAATATATATATATTAAAATAATAATAAAAAACATTGTCAAATGTTTGAAAGATAAATTTCAAGCAAATTCTTTCTTGGCAGAAACTTAGAAGGCGGGAGCAAATCCCATTAACAAACACCAGTTGACAGAAAGTTGAAATGATAAAGCTACAAAGTTGAAAATTCCTGTCACATTTTCCTATTAAAGCCCTTCTAATTGATTCTTTTTGTAACATATAGATAGAAAATAGACATGCTGTACTGACTTTGTGAAGATGGATGCACAGCACATGGTCTTATAAAGCAGTCTAGACTGTAGATATCTGGAGACAATACACATAGCCATGGACTGGATTGTGATACTCCAACATAAAGAGTAACAAAGTTCACATATTAAGGACAACAGAATAAAGGAGACTATTATTTAAAGCCAGCTGGGTCACCAAATAATCCACGTAAATCTAATTATCAACCACACCAACTCATTGAAGCAGTCCTCCAGGATGGCCCACCTGAACTGGTGATCAAAACCGTCCAAAGGGAAACCTCAACACCCGCCAGTGGTGGAGAAATCCATGGCTGATTATTTATTTCCTACCAACTATCTTTTCTATTTTGTAAATGGAATCACATGTAAATGTTATCTGTTGTGACCATTTGTGGATTGAAGGGCTAAGATCATTCACAGAAAGGTACTTTGCCCATGGGCTGTCTGTTAGCGAGGATGGTTTTTCGGTGCTACAGCTGTTCTTGTAAGTTTTTTTTTGGTATTGCAAGTAACACCCAAGAAAGCCAAGAGAACAGAACATATATAATCACCCCCTTGAATAACCAAAACAGACAATCAATCCCTTAAATAACTCTGCAAAACACAAACGACCCCTTAAACAACTCTGCAAAACTATATCAAGCCTCTTCTACTAGCTAGAAGTATAAAATACTTCATAAAATTTTTACATTGGTGGGTGGAGATCAGGAACATATTACATTCAGCAAAATGACAAAACCCCATTTTTTTTTATCCAGTAGAAATCATTCATATATGTTCTCTACATGATAGAACAGGCATTTGGATTCTCATCACTGAACATGTTGGAGTACTGATCATCCTGTCTGTATGCAGTGTTGGTGTTGCCAATGAACTCAACATTTCTGACATAACCCGGAGGGGCTTTCTTGTCATATGCCTGAGCTGTGTAGGGTTGAGCCACAAGGTTGTAAGGAACATAAGGCCAAATCTCAGCCTTCTTCCCTGTGGATTTTGCCTTCTTCAGTACCTTGTTTGGCTCCACATAACCAGTCACAGTCACCTTCTGCTGTTTCCTGTTTATGTCCACAGATTTCACTCCTGCAAAAAAAAAAAATAATAAACACGTCATCAAACAAGTTAGATTTCATCACAAAGCAAATGACACCAACGCCAATTTCTAATAGAAACTAGAGTGGAGAAAGATCCAAACCTTCCATTGAAGAAAGTGCTTTCTTGACTTTGAGCTCACACCCTTCACAGTCCATCCTGACCTTGAGTTCTACAGTCTGCAGCTGCTTCTTTTTCTTGTGCTTGTGGCCACTGGCCAACAAATCAGAGAAGTATTCCAAAGTACCTCCTACTCCCATTTTTGAAACTTGTGGTGTTTGGAAGATGGTTTCTTTTGGAAATTGGAGCACTTAATAGGCCTTACTTGGAAATGACAAGGATGAACAAGCAAATGGCTAGGATGAATGCTTAAGGATTTGAAAGAAACTACAGAAAGAGGAGCTGGGAAATGAAAGAGTAACACAGGTGGGAAAGAAAGGGTGATGGATTTGAGAATTCTCTGAATGAGGACTCCTCAAAACAAAAATCCTGATCTGGGTTTTGCTAGAAACCAAAGAAACTTCTTCCTCAATAAAATATCTGATCACCAGCTCTTTCCACTGCTTCTCTGAGCCTTAACCTGCCCTGAAGCTCCCCTTATATAGGCCTTTCAAAAAGGCAGAGAAGTGAGCAGCATAAAATGCTTTTCCACTACAGGAGCAGAAGGAAAGGCGGTGGAAAAACCCCAAACAGAAAAAAGAATCCTTGTTACTCTGTTTTTACTATGATTTGATCTTGATTACAAAATAATATATAAAGCCTTTATGACAGTGGCGAAGTGTAGTGCAAGAAAGCTGTGGGGTTGGAAGCTGTGAAATTGTTTTAGCTCACAATGAAAGAAAACAAATTGGCAATTGGAGAAAAGGAAAGAAAGAGACAGCTGGGAAATGGTGTGGTCGATGCACAAAGGCAAAAATATGTTGGCGCTGATATGCCAGCTAAACTGCAACAGCCATCTCATGTTAAAACTGATCTGGGTCCAGACTCCAGATTGCCTGATTTGGACCATTGATCTAACAAGCCCACCAGAGACCTACATTTATGCTTTTGGGGGCAGTCGCCCCCTGTGAGACACGGGTCCACTTTCAAAATTCATATGAAAAATCTGAATCCACTTTCAAAATCCACGTGAAAATCCCAAATTTGCTCTAAGACCCAACCACCTGTTTGGGTCCAACCCCCTTGAAGGAAGAAGTCCTGGATCTATCAGGGGTTCATTCATTCCCCAAATGCTCCACTCACTGATTGGATATTTTGGAAAGCAAATGGATATTAGTTCGAAAACAAAGCCAAGAAAGGTCAAGACTAATAAAATATTTCCATCTGGGCCAGACAGATCCACGGTGTAGGATCATAGGACGGTTAAAGGGCCACAAAATAAGCAAAAGGTCTCCTGATGGGAGGTGCCGTAACCATGGGCGAGAACACGTTGTGGAACTGTCAAATGAAAAATTCTATTTGATTGGCTGCTTAGAGAATAGAGAGAGCTGGTAGAAAGCAAGAAAAGGAAATTTTAAAGCTGCCAACTTTTCAATAATACGTTTGAAGTTTGAACTTGGAAACCTCCCTCCCACTCCACTACATGCATTTTCTATTACCTTCTTTCGATTGCTAATGGGGTCTTTTTTAGATATTTCTCCTGCTTGTGCTATCAAAGGTGCCACCACCTGATCACCTGATAGAGACATGGACTCAGATCTAAACTGTTGTTCCATCTGGGATAACTATGAATAGGCCTAAAAATCACATGAATCATATAATTCTAGCCAGTCGTTTAAAAGAAAGGAAAAATATTGAATACTTCCATGAACCATCCATATCCCTCCCTCAAAAGTCCTCAAAATGAATGGTTCCAGTTGTCCCAATGAAATGATTATTAGGATCTGGCCCATCTAGAAATTTAGAACATGCTTGACAGCCTTTGATTGATGTCATAGTCTTATTGAGTCTCTGGCTCTCTGCTACTTGTGGATATGATAATGTTATGAATCAAATGCAAGAGAGATGATACTCCGATGATAGCTGCGTAAAGCTTAATGTAATGTTTGATATTTATAGAGACTAATTGTTTAGAATACACTGGACATTGGTCCACATTGGGCACATACTACATAAAGCTTAAATGTCTGTTCATATATTTCGTAATGTTTTGGGGAGCATAATCTCAAGGGGTTGGCTGAGTGGTCAAGACCACATTTCATCTCTCTTCTGGAGCTAGAACACTTGTGGTTTCACAAGGATTTTATCTGACTTCTCTCTAGGCTCGGAGGAATTAATCCAGCCCAAAGGGTTAGGAACCCTCCATTAGCGAAAAAGAAAAAAAAAAGTGTGGGGCATTATAGATGATTGATGTAGTCTTTATATAATTTAGGGATTCTCATTTTAGGGTACCACTAATGAAATTGTAGAGCCGTGAGAGAAAAAACTCGAGATTCTGTACCACCTTATTTTTTTCAAAACATAGTAAAAGTTCAATTTCACCAATGGTCGTGGGCACATCATCCTCAGATTTCTTGTTTGTTGAGTCTGTATACTTCTTTCTTCCTTTTGCATAAAAATGATAAGTTATTTTCACAACAAGTAAGGCCTAATTCTTTAGAGGTATTTCTAATAAAAATTTCTACGTGGGGAAATTGTTGAAATTAATATGATAGTTGTCTAATTAGAATTTCAAATGTTATAATTCATACATATGAAATTATGAGTTCCAATCCACATAAAAAGTCACGAATAGCCCTCAGAATCCCAATATTTCAAATACTAAACGGGCTATGAGAATTTGAAATTCTCTTATTCTCTAGAGAAGAACTCTCACCATTCTTACAAGAGGAAAGGCCCTTAACACGGTGTCACCTTCTTACGAGTTATTATCCACTTCTATTCAAAACAAATCTTTGATAGAACATAAAATGTAATTATAAAAACTAACATTTCACCAAGATAATAATATTCACCATTGAATTAATAATATGTCCTTGATAAATAAGATTAAATGTTTTTTAAGAAAAGATTAGTAATCACACATCTTAACCATAATTACATTCCCACTGAGTCTCTCACCATTAGCATTGTAGCCAGAGATTGTTAACTATGTGAAAGGGTAAGGAAGCAAACCACCCACCACAAGGTATTAAAGATACATGATGAATAAAGATGAAGATTTGGGTTTAACTCTCATCACTACTGGTACAAACGACAAATATATATATTTGAACATACACATATATGGGTTTTGAGTATGTGATTGTGACACTTTCATGTGTCTGATGATGATGATATGTTAATTAATATGAGGAGCGGCCCTCACGTAGCTTTCCCTTGACAGGACATTTCATGACTTATCTATGATACATCTTTCCTGGTTTCCTTGTGATGAAGACTGTTCGGCCAATCACCTGCTCCATCACACTATCAATGACCATCATCAAATCTTGATAGTGGGTCCCCACATGGATGCTTACAAGTTCTCCAGGAAATGCTCCCACAATATTATTGGCCGGATTCATGTGGAGTTTTGATGAACGTGTTGATGACTTCATTAATTGATGAATGTGGGGCGCACTTTTGCTTCTATTAATGTGGCATTCACATAAAGCTAATTGATTGAAACATTCATACATCCTGTGTATGTGCTGTGAGAGGAATTGCAATATTGAGGAACTTTGTTTTAATTTCTTGTCCAGCCTTTTTCTATATTAGAGGTAAAAATTTAAAATATCTCTCTCTCTCTCACCAAAATAGATGTTTCATGGAAAGTGGAATCCTTGGCCCTCACCCTAAAAAAAATGATGGTTATAATTTGATAAAGTGACATAGGAGTAAGCCTAGTGCCAAGCCATAGCTTGATGGCTATGTAAAACGTAACCGTGTATGATGATTGATGACTGGAGGAGAGTGAGTAGAAGTAACATCCATACAGCTAATAAAAACAACCTACACACGACAATATCAAATATAAAAATGCCTATGATTGAATGTATACTGGTGGGAATGCTGCACCGAGGAAAGGAAGCGAGTGGGGGAACTTCAAACTTCATTAACAAATCAAGTACAAGTACAATTTTTGTCCAATCTCTTCTACTAAACTCCAGCCCCACATGGGATTTGAGTTTCTCTGAGACGGTAGAGCAGAACTCCTCAATGGAGCCTGTCTAATGAAAATTCAAGCTGTTTAAAATTTACACCCTCCCATTATAGAGGGGTCGTTCGAATTTTATCCCGATATAAGTCAGTCCCATATGAATAAAATATAAGATTGTGTTTATCACGTGTTTTTTTTTTTTTATCAGAATGTCATTTCTAAGGTGGTACCCAACTTTTATTGGGATAAAATTTGAAGATACCTTATCAACAAATAGAGCATTTATTTTGAGCCCGATTTTTTTCAATAGTTCTACTATTTCAACTCAACAAATCTGTAAAGACTTAATGATCTGGGCTCCAGGCCAGCTCCTCTTTATCAAGCTCACCTGCCGCGTCCCTTGTTTTTAACATGCTGAAAGTGGTGTGAAGCTTCTTGCCTTTGTATCTTTGCATCTATGAATAGGAAAAAGAATAAAGGAAAAGGACATCATGCCCCCAACCACTTTTGTCCCAAAGGAAGAAAGAGTGTGAGATACAATTCAAGAGCCTGGGTGGCCCTTTCCTAGTAAAGATGTGCTTTCAAAAGCATGGGGGTGGTTTGGTGGGACCATCCACACCAATCATGCTTCTTAACTAATTAATATTGTTTCTGACTTCTTCTCACTTCAAAACTAAAATCAATTATAGTAGTTCTGTAGATGCAACACAAACTGCCCACAAGAGTGGCCGGCATGGATGACTGGGGCCTCCATTTCACCAAGGCTTATAAATGTGGCGAATTTGAAACAGATGAGTTGTGTGGCCAATTTAAAAGATATTCAAACTTTACATTCATTATGAATAGATTTGGAGAACAAAAGGGAATCAATTCTATGTACCTAAGATCTGAGTACTAACCAAGAGTCGGGATCCTATGAGGCTTTTAACTTGAATAAACCCTGAGTTTTTCAGAATAATAAAATTCAGTAGGTGGGCTCAACTACAAAATTCAAACAGTTTAAAATAAATGAACTCTCGATATATCGGGTAACCTCACATTTTATGTCAATCTGAGTTTCTCAACCGTTGGACTGACAGGTTGATGAGAAACATGATACGAAATATGCATAAGATAGTGTTAATCAGTTTTTACATTAAACAGTCAATCAAATGGTAGAAAAGACTTGATTAATGTAAGATTTAAGCACACCCCACATAATTGAAGGACGTTGATTCTGAACGGTTTGGATTTCAGTACGTGAGCTCCAATTTTATATTCCACTCATATCACTCAGGATTTCTCTAGGCTAAGGCCTCCTACACTCTAGATTAACTCACAAAATGAATAATTGATTAACCGATCATTTAAATTTTAATCGGTTTAGGATGAAATGTGCAACACATCAACACATGGGGATCGAACAAAGGCAGGACTTGGCTGAAGTTGACGACATTAATGGCTCCAATGAAGCCAATAAATTTATGAGTTGGATTGACAGGTAGATGAGAAACATGATACGAAACATGCATAAGATAGTGTTAATCAGTTTTTACGTTAAACAGTCAATCAAATGGTAGAAAAGACTTGATTAATGTAAGATTTAAGCACACCCCATATAACTGAAGGACGTTAATTTTGAACGGTTTGGATTTCAGTAAGTGAGTGCCTCCTAGACTCCGGATTCACTCACAAAATGAATAACTAATTAACCGATCATTTAAATTTTAATCGGTTCAGGATGAAATGTGGAACACATGGGGATCGGACAAAGGTCCCAGGACTTGGTTGAAGTTGATGACATCAATGGTTGCAATAAAGCCAACAAACTTATGAGTTGGACTGACAGGTTGATCACATACGAAATATGCATAAGATAGTGTTAATCAGTTTTTACATTAAACAGTCAATCAAATGGTAGAAAAGACTTGATTAATGTAAGATTGAAGCAGATTTAAGCACACCCCATATAAATGAAGGACATTAATTTTGAACGGTTTGAATTTCAGTAGGTGAGTTCTATTTTGAGATTCCACTCATAAAAGTCAGAATTTCTCTAGGCTAAGGCCTCCTAGACTCCGGATTCACTCACAAAATGAATAATTGGATAGTGTTAATCAGTTTTTACATTAAACAGTCAATCGAATGGTAGAAAAGACTTGATTAATGTAAGATTGAAGCAGATTTAAGCACACCCCATATAAATGAAGGACATTAATTTTGAACGGTTTGGATTTCAGTAGGTGAGTTCTATTTTGAGATTCCACTCATAAAAGTCAGGATTTCTCTAGGCTAAGGCCTCCTAGACTCCGGATTCACTCACAAAATGAATAATTGATTAACTGATCATTTAAATTTTAATCAGTTTAGGATGAAATGTGGAACACATGGGGATCGGACAAAGGCAGGACTTGGTTGAAGTTGACGACATTAATGGCTGCAGTGAAGCCAACAAACTTATGAGTTGGACTGACAGGTTGATGAGAAACATAATACGAAATATGCATAAGATAGTGTTAATCAATTTTTACGTTAAACAATCAGTCAAATGGTAGAAAAGACTTGATTAATATAAGATTTAAGCACACCCTATATAACTGAAGGACGTTAATTTTGAACGGTTTGGATTTCAGTAGGTGAGTGCCTCCTAGACTCCGGATTCACTCACAAAATGAATAACTAATTAACCGATCATTTAAATTTTAATCGGTTCAGGATGAAATGTGGAACACATGGGGATCGGACAAAAGGTCCCAGGACTTGGTTGAAGTTGATGACATCAATGGCTGCAATGAAGCCAACAAACTTATGAGTTGGACTGACAGGTTGATGACGTACAAAATATGCATAAGATAGTGTTAATCAGTTTTTACATTAAACAGTCAATCAAATGGTAGAAAAGACTTGATTAATGTAAGATTTAAGCAGATTTAAGCACACCCCATATAATTGAAGGACATTAATTTTGAACGGTTTGGATTTCAGTAGGTGAGTTCTATTTTGAGATTCCACTCATATAACTCAGGATTTCTCTAGGCTAAGGCCTCCTAGACTCCGGATTCACTCACAAAATGAATAATTGATTAACCGATCATTTAAATTTTAATCAGTTCAGGATGAAATGTGGAACACATGGGGATCGGACAAAGGTAGGACTTGGCTGAAGTTGACGACATTAATGGCTGCAATGAAGCCAACAAACTTATGAGTTGGACTGACAGGTTGATGAGAAACATAATACGAAATATGCATAAGATAGTGTTAATCAATTTTTACGTTAAACAATCAGTCAAATGGTAGAAAAGACTTGATTAATGTAAGATTTAAGCACACCCCATATAACTGAAGGACGTTAATTTTGAACGGTTTGGATTTCAGTAGGTGAGTGCCTTCTAGACTTCGGATTCACTCACAAAATGAATAACTAATTAACCGATCATTTAAATTTTAATCGGTTCAGGATGAAATGTGGAACACATGGGGATCGGACAAAGGTCCCAGGACTTGGTTGAAGTTGATGACATCAATGGCTACAATGAAGCCAACAAACTTTTGAGTTGGACTGACAGGTTGATGACATACGAAATATGCATAAGATAGTGTTAATCAGTTTTTACAAAAAACAGTCAATCAAATGGTAGAAAAGACTTGATTAATGTAAGATTTAAGCAGATTTAAGCACACCCCATATAACTGAAGGACATTAATTTTGAACGGTTTGGATTTCAGTAGGTGAGTTCTATTTTGAGATTCCACTCATATAACTCAGGATTTCTCTAGGCTAAGGCCTCCTAGACTCCGGATTCACTCACAAAATGAATAATTGATTAACCGATCATTTAAATTTTAATCAGTTCAGTATGAAATGTGGAACACATGGGGATCAGACAAAGGCAGGACTTGGTTGAAGTTGACGACATTAATGGCTGCAATGAAGCCAACAAACTTATGAGTTGGACTGACAGGTTGATGAGAAACATGATACGAAATATGCATAAGATAGTGTTCATCAATTTTTACATTAAACAATCAGTCAAATGGTAGAAAAGACTTGATTAATGTAAGATTTAAGCACACCCCATATAACTGAAGGATGTTAATTTTGAACAATTTGTATATCAGTAGGTGAATTCCGTTTTGAGATTTCACTCATATAACTCAGGATTTCTCTTGACTAAGGCCTTCTAGACTCCGGATTCACTCACAAAATGAATAACCGATTAACCACTCATTTAAATTTTAATCAGTTTAGGATAAAATGTGGAACACATGTGGATCGGACGAAGGTAGGACTTGGTTGAAGTTGACGACATTAATGGCTGCAAGAGCCAACAAACTTACGAGTGGGTCAGTGCTGCACCAAAAGTCCTGGCCACTCGAAACCTAAAATATCAAAACTGTGGGTGCACCTGCATCTATCGCCTTTCGAACTGCCAACATCTTACATGTATGATGTGACCAATCACAAAACAAAATGCGTGAGTGAACCAGTCTAATCGGAGGAGAAAGTGACGGTGAGATATTCTCCCAATATAGGGCCCATTTGGGATTACCTTTTATCAGTGCAGCCCACTCTTTTCATTTTATACTACTATGATTGATCCTTCACTTATTATATCATTGAACCTTCACTCATCGTTGGCTTAATTCTAAAAAAACTATCTACGGCTAAAATATTATTAAAATTTAAAACTATCTAATCGAGGTCTAAATTATCCAAAAAAAATTTCCACACCCCAATAAGGGGAAAAAAAAAACAAAAAAAAGTGATAGGCATGCTCAAGTATATGATCAATATACAGTCTGCTTGTAGTAGAAAAGTAAGAGTCTCTTTTGGTCATTGATGGTTGAAAAAAGAACCATAGATTGCATCACAAACGCTCGGCTCACTTCCTTGGTGACGGTAATATTTGAATGGCAAGATTTTCTCATATATCAGGAAAGTCTCTAGGTGCGGATGCCCAGATCCAGACGTTAAAGAGGTGGGTTCCATAAAAACCCAAGACCCCATGAGTTTAACAGGACCCACCGCAGATGTCTATCAGAGAAAATTTCCCGCTTTTGATCAAAACCACAAATCCACCTTCTCCAACGCGATGGTACCAGCATGGTACAGAACCAATCAGACAATTGGGTTTTGAAAACAAATAACACAAGTTTTATGTAGGTTTTCGCCCTTTTCTGAGCATAAGCAGGATTTTTGTATGAATTTTCAAAGCAGAGCAAAGAATTTCATTATATTTTTAGAAGCAGGGAGAGGTCCAATAGATTTGGTACCCCTGAAACATAGCCAACAAGCAGGGTTTGGGGCGAATGAGTCTCAAGTTTTAACGTAAGTCGAATTTAGAACAGGTTAAGGTTTTAGGTTGGTTGTGCTTAACCTGCCCCACCTCGCCCCATCCCATCCCATTTTCTTTCATTCACTTAACTTTGTAAGTTTTAAACCAAAAAAAATATCAACACGCACAAGCAACTATGAGAGGGAAAAAAAGAGTTGGGGGGGGGGGGGGGGGGGGGGGGGGGCGGCCGCGAGGTTAAAAAGCTAAGGGTTGCAAGATTTTATTTATGGATAATACTCAGGTGAGAACTAAACTATGGGTGGAGCCCACCTAATACCCAATCCAAAACCTTGCAATGAACATGGACCCCTTATAGTCACACGCATTTGGGGCCAATGCGAATGAACTGGATCGTTGAATCGACTATATACCCATACGAATGGATTGTGTTTGTCGACCATGGATGAATGGTGAATGAAGGGATTGTGCTTGGTGCCAAACTTGATATTCGAGGTGGTCCTATATAGATCTTTCAATCCCCACCAGTCTCATTCCAAAATGAGGCCCCCAGTGGGCCCCACAAAAAAGCTCTCACGGTGACTCCATGAGAACGGTGAGAATCACATTCCTTTATTTTGTATTCTTAAGTAAAAGTGTAATACAATCTAACTTTGCAAAAAGCCCAACCTGTCTTGGGGCCCTAAATCTGTCATGGGTTGGGTCGAGTATGAAGTACGATCACCCATTGCCAATTTGCCATCCCTTTTTTTTTTTTTTTATAACCCTCTTTTTTTTTATTATTATTATAAAGAGCCCGGTACACCCAAGAAGAAAGCCTGACACACCCAGGAAAGAAGCCCACCGAAACATAAAGAAAGCCCGCATATAAACATTCAGGATTACATAGAACCACTGCCCTCCCCAATAAAAACCCAATTCCTAACCCGTGGTTAAGGAGCATACCCCAAAAAAAATAAAAAAACGTAGAGGGCAGACCGGCAGAGACACAGAAGTTGCGGTCCACCCATGGCAGGGATCCGATGCCGTCCAAACACCAATTATAGATCAAGATCTCAATCAAAAGAAGAGAAATCCAACCAGTCTACAGTACCTTTGCTTATACTTCTGGGCCAGGTGGCCAAACCCTAAATCTACTACCAAACCCACCCACCCCATGGAAGTAGGTAATGCAGGTCACCCGTTCAACCCAACCTGATTTTTAACCCCGTTCCAAGTTGCGAGGTTACCTCTCAGCACAAGAAATCCATGTGGTAGATTAAGGATTTAAAAAGGTCAAAAAAGGCCCCACACAAAGAATGGCAGAGTCGGCCTCTAGAGCCCACCAAATACAAGGGGAGAATGATCCCAATGAGACCCCGGGATGTTTAAAATATAAATATAATTGCATCATTCTAACCCCTTTTCAAGTCTTATTTGGATAGACAAAAAATAGAGTAGAATAACGTTAAATGAGCCCTAACAGTCTAAAATTTGAACTTTAACCCGTTTGGATGAATCTAGCCCGATTATTGAAGTAATGTTGTGAACTACATATACTCAATTTCACTTTAACTCAAAATACTTCAATTTCCTTGAGTAAAAATAGATTCTACTCCAAACCTTAACTTAAAAAATAAGCATCTAAATGAAGTGAAGTACTCTACTTTGATTTCAACCTACTTCTCTTCACCCCACTCCACATGTGAAATCCACTTCATTTTATTCCACCACTATTTATCCAAACATGCCCTAAAACTGTTTCAAAAGGACAATTAACTTTTTTAGGCTTTCGGCCTGTAACAATTCTTGGGAGGTGGCATATAGGTTGGCATAAAAAATAAAAAAAAGGCGGTTCGCTCAGTTCTTACTTTTGAATATAGATTTAAATTTAAAAAAAGACGAATCTCCCACTAGTAGTGGAAATCAATCCAATGAGCTCAAGAAACAACACTGGATAAAAGAATCCTGCCAGCAACATTGGATTTTTACACTGGTATATACAAATATAATGATAAATATAGATATAGATATAAATACAGTAGTAATATTCAATCCTATAGCACTACTATAAAAAAAGATGGTACGAGCAACCTCAGCAGACAAAATTGCCAGAATGGAACTCCAGTGAAAGGAAGGGCAGCAGCATGGTTTGGAGGCGTCCTCCCTGCAACTGCCGGAGAAACAGCATGACTGCCAGGAGAATTCTGCTGCTCGCTTGCAGGCAATGGATTCTGAAGCCCGTGGTGAGGAGGTGCAGTAAGTGGTACTCTGGTGCTCCCATCCAAATCACGACCTGTCCATCCAATATACCCATGTCAATTGGAGCTTAACTCAAGAAAGGCTTTATAGAGTACCCAGTTTCCATTCCTTCCAAGCATTCTATAATTGCTGCAGTTAATTTTTGTTGGCCCAGTAGTACCTTGTCTAGATTGTTCTTGTGTTTGAATCCACAAATCATATGGACTGGCCCAGTACTACAACGTCCATTTTGAACTCATGGAAATAGAGCACAATCCCATCCCATCAGTAAAAATTTTACCACAGGAAAACCCATACTAGGAAGTAGGAACCATATGATGAGAGTACATTCCATTGGAGGATGTGCCACGAGTCCAACATCACCGCCATGATCAGGATACCTTCCCCAAGCAAAGCAGTTAGGTTTGGTCTCATCATATTCTTAAGTCTTAACTCACAAATTTTCTAATCCAATTAAACTTTTTACAGGCATGGCAATTGAAAACAGATGCCTCCTATTTTAACTCGGAAATATTGAACGTTGAAAGGTGTCATAGGAGAGGCTGAGCTCACAATTAGAAGGAGACCATCCGAGCTTTAGATTCTCACGATCAAACACTATGCGGTAACCCGTCATAAAATTCTCTGCATACCAGGGAAAAAAACCTCTGCAGTAAAAAAATAATATCTCCTACACTAATAAAAGATTAAGGAATAAATAATAACAAATACACTGGCAGAGAGTACTGAAGGAAACTCACGCCCAATGGTGCCAATGTCTTCTGCTGCTGACTGTAGAGCTAAACAAAATCCAACCAACTCTCCCTGCATCGTTCAAGGGGATCGTTACTCATTAATGTTCTCTCTCATCATACACCCAAATCACATGCTCCTTTTGGACACATGAATTCAGCATTTGAAGCCTAGATGGTGAGTTTCCACCAAGGAAAAAGTATGACAAGCAATCATACTACCATTATCCTTTCAGCTCTTATCTAGGTTCAAGGAAATAATGATGATTGTCATTACAACTGACACTACGTACCTTCTTAAAGTATGGAAAAATAGGATTGCGAACCACATAGCTAATATTCTCCGCAAACATTAGAGTCACCGTAGGAATCTCAGGCAAATTCAGAGAACTGTTCCCACAAGGAGTCACTATCAGAACAGAAGGATGCAATTAAGTTTGTAAAGTATCACTTCAATTTAAATATTGTAAATTCACCTGGCCTTGTAACAATATTCCCAAGGATCTCCATCGGGGATGAAACTTGAAGCATTCATTTGTCTGTCAAACTATCATTTCAAGGAGTAACCTTATATTCAGACTTAAAGACAAAGAATAGAATTTCCTTCATTGATGTCCAGGAAAAAGAAAATACCTCCACAGTAACTCTTTCATACACATCAGCTGGGAGAAATGTGAAAGATGTTCCACTGTCAACCAATGCCCGGAAACCAGTGTGTTTTAGACATGCAGTCCCAATACAAAAACTGTCCACCCCAACACTATAGTCGACACTGTACTCCAAATTACAAAATTCATTGTTTAAAAAAACTGGGTGAAAAAAGAAAGAGACATTGAGTGCCATTTGTGCAAAATGAATAACAACCAAGAGCTTAAGGCTATAATACAGAACGAATGAGCACCATTTAGAAGCCACATAATTCTAAAATGATGCATCATGGATTTGACTCAAGCAGATAATTACATATTCAAATACAAATTATCATTTCATCCAGAATATGATAGGTGCCAGAAGTCAAAACTCGACCTCAATAAATAAACAGGGAAGAAATATGTATGGCATTACTTAGCAGAGGCGGTGAAATAAAAAGTGGGGCAAAAAATGAAAAGGTACATGTCTCAGTAAGTCAGTAGTACCTACATAGTGCAGGTTTTGTAGGGAAAAATTGGAAAGAAAAATACTCATCTTTCCCCATTTAACCATTCCAAAAAAAAAAAAAAAAAGTATTCATCATCTGGGAAAGATTTAGAAAAGAATAAAAAGAATAGAAAAAATAATAATAACACTTAGTGTAACTTCCATTCTCCCCCATCAACATCTTATCCAATTCCAGCAAGGGCCGAGGGGCCATTGACAGTGGCGACTTGACAAGTGAAACCTAATCTGTCACAAGCCGCAACATTATTCCAAAATCAAGCAAAACTTTTCTAAAACATGACCTGGACTTTTTTTCTTTCTTTCATTATATCAAACCGGAGTTTCTTTTGTTTCTTCCCTTCCAAGAATTACTAGGGAAATATATATATATTCTTTTTCCAAAAAAAAGGTGCTATATGCTGATAGCTGTCAAAGATCATCTACTTGTGTGAGATGACCAGAAACAGTACAACAAACAAAGTGTTATTTTTTCTAATGATAACTTTCATTAAAAGGAATTATCAGTACAACAAACTAAGTGTTCAGCCTCCAGGAACTAGAACAAAAGACCAGTAAAGATTTGCCATGCAGTCATCACAAGATTCATGTTAGATTATAGAGTGACCAGTAAAGATTTGCAATGCAGTCATCACAAGAGCTGTGTTACATTGTAGAGTGACAGAAATATCCCATAAATGGAACAGGTGGAAAAGTAGAGTTTGCAATAACCAAATAGATGGGATAAGGCTTCTATGATGATATGTGAATATACTATTATGCCGATAATTAGTGCATGCATCACCATTCATGAATAGTCTTAAGATGGCTTACTATTTTCCTTCCCAAGCCAAGAATGGTGTAGATTGTTGGGTAGACATTCCTTGATCCCCAATGAAAATTCTCCCAGAATCATCTTCGTTAAAACACATTGAGAATGAGTTCCGCACCAACCCTGCTTTTGCAAGGAAGCTTGGAACTGAAATATCCCCAAATCCTAAACCAAGAAGGCCATCAGGAGCAATTCCATCCAAATAACCACCGGTTTGCTTTCTACCACAGCTACATTAAAGAAAATAGAAAGAAAATTTAGTGCACAGTCAGAAACAAACTTTGTAAAGAAGATAGTGCAATTTGCAAGTTGGAAACGTACATTGGACCAAGAAACAAAGAGAGCATACCCGATAATTACTGGAGTCTGCACGGTACCAGAAGATGCATGTGTGTCATTCGACATCAAGTACAGTGTATCCTCCACCAACATTCCTGAACTTGATGTATTTTCAGAGAAATAGCTAACAGTGTAAGGACAGGGCTGGTCTGGGGATTTGCAGTTACGGGGATTTGCACATAGATCATGACTGCAAGAGAGTGGCTTGCTCGTTCTTGACTCGGATGGGCTATACACACTTAGATCTCTGTCCTGCATAATAGATGCCCCAAATACCAGGGAGCACCTGCCAATCAATCATTGGAAATAAGTGCTAAACCTGTTACAAAGTCTAAGCAATGCAGCTGAAGACTTAACAATTCATTCAAAGAAATAGGACTGGACAGATTCAATCTACATCTATAAAGGGGAAAAAAAAAGGATGAGATTATGATTAATTTCTTAGCCATCAAATTTTTCATATAAATGATCTGAGCTTTCTTTCTATTATTAATTTTTTGAGTGGTAAAATGACTTGAAGCAGCAACCGTGTGGTTGCAATGATAAGCACCTTCCAACTATAATACATGCACTTGTTAAAAAAAAAAAGAAAGAAAAAGATCTTGACTTTCTATGTATCTGAAGTTATGGGGTTGTGTGTTAGCCATACCCAAACTCACTGTCACATTAGCGGATTTGTTGGAAGAATGAGAAATGATACTTTTCAGAGACGTGCATTAAAAACCACTTTTGCCCTTTTCATCTTTCTCTGCTTTTATTTTTTATTCAATAGAACCATTCTCTAACAGAACTCGTTGATAAAAACACAAAACAACAAATCAAGATGGAACCACCTGAATCCCTACTGGGCTCCAGGTGACTCATCAGACTCATTTGTTTCAGGGTCCAACAGTTATATAAAGTGTTTTTTACCCCTTTTGCAACCCTAGCTCACTTCTCTTTCTGTGTTTCCCTCTTTCCTCTCATCGAGGGTCCTTACGAGCTGATTGTTTGCCAGATTTCATCATCTGAAGTCCGTGGATTTTGATTCTTTTCCCCCATTGTCTCATCATATTCCTTCGTACCCTCTACTTATCTCTTTAAAGGCTTCTAGTGCTTAAGTCTAACAACTCTTTGAGCTAGAAATCAAGAGTTCAACCCTATTTTTTAGATCTAGACTTGAAAAGCTTGAGCAACCGAAGGAAGGTTTCAAGAAATTTCATGTTTTTTGTGTTTTTGTTTAATGGATGCTCTAATCATTGAGTTAAGATGCATTTAGATTCATGCCAGCCCTTCATTATTATCTTAAACATACAACACGCTTCTTTTCTTACTGTTCTGTTCTGTGGTGAGTTATGAGTATGGCTGGGAGATGGGAGACCTGGAATCATATTAGAGGTAAAATCTATGCTTCCGGTCTGCCTTATTATTATCATGTTATTTTCAGCTCATGATTTATAAAATGTTAAGACATGTTAATTTAAATTGTTAAACTTACATACTAATTTGTCAGATAATTTTATCAACTTTGTCTCATCTAACCACAAAAGATAAAGAGGTGGCACTCCAGAAAGTATGTAAGGAAAAAAAAAATTTTTTTTCTAGCATGAACATGTGACTTCAAAACAACCAAGATAAAAAAGCTTGTACCAAGGAGCAAGGACTGATAGCTTTTTTGTGAAATTACATGGATGAAGGCAGCAAAAATAAACTTTTCAAAAATAGATAAGGAAAATGAATTAGGGATGTCGGCCTACCAGACTATAGTAATTAGCAGACAAGGGAGCACATTGTATGCAATCACATGGCACCCAAAATAGATCACTTTCAGTATCTAATGCAACAAGAAATGAAACATTTGGCGTCCCTATATCAATCCACGTATAGTGTAACCTGTCCATCAAGCAAAGAAGCATCTCAGATATAGGTATACGCACATAATAAAATGTAAGAAATAATCAATAATGGCGGAAAACTTGAGATCAAATTACTTATAAAGTCTTTAAGAAAGAAATTAATATCAACATTAATGGTTAAGTCCAACTATACTTGTGGAAACATGGGCGGACCTACCTTATAATGATATGGGGGCGGCCGCCCCATGTCAGATCTTGAAATCCCAAAGAGGTGAATGGGCTCTTGGACCATGCCCCACATAAGTCTAAACGATCGCCCCACATGTCTTATGTCTAAACCTTCGTCTCCTTCTCTCTGTCTAAAAAAGCTCTTCTTTTGACCCTTTTTCTCTCCTAGTTTCTCTTGCCATCTTTGCAATGCTTCATCATTTTCTTCTTCTTTTTTATCACCCGCTAACTATCCAAATCTTAAGAAGTCCCTCTCAATCCGATCTAGCTCAATTTCCCTTTTTTGTTTTCCCTCTTGGATGATTTAGTGTTGAAAATCAATTATTTCTTTATTTTTCCATAACCCAAGGCAAAAAGATAATCAAGACTTTTGCATGTTTCTTCTTGCACTTTCATTGCGATTTCAGACACTTGTCAAACATTTTCTTTTGTTCATTTGCAATATTACTCCTGTCGTCCTTGCAATTCATGTGTGTTGAATCTTACGTGGATGGAAGAGATTTTAATTTGTAGCGTATACACTATTTGATTTAAAGAAATCAAAATTGGATCTTATGCGAACTGTATTTCTTATTGACCATGTGCCCTTGGATTTATGATTTTCTTAGATTACTGTTGTATCATGTTGTGCCTTATAGTTACATCTATTGGCTAATTTTTACAATTATGTTGTCCATCTTGTATTCTTGTTTCTGGGAAAGCTAGTGATGTTGTTGATTTTTTTGCTAAGGGCATTGTTTTTCCAATTGACCATTATCCACCCCACCCAAGCGAAAATCCTGGGTCCGTCACTGTGTGGAAACAACATTATTTATGACTGGGGAGGATATAAACTGCAACTACGAGCATGAAACTACAAGACATCATCATCAACTAGCAGGAATCAGAAAAAACGTTAAACTTTAATCCACTTGGAAATCTTAACCAACTTTTGAAATCTTTGGGCAAACCTAACATTTATTATTATTATTATTTTATTTTTTTGGATCGATATAACATTTATAATTTGGATCTTACAATTACACAACAAGCTTCCACACTTTCGAATAATAATAAGAATAATAAAAATGGCCAAAATTAAACTTTGAACCAATCAAAACCATAAACTTGGGCCATTCTCTGTGGCCCCCTAATCGGACAGTGGGACCGTAGGCCCCGCCCCTATTGGGCAGTACGAGTAACTAAAAAGTAAGATTAAACTACCCTTACATTTACGGAGTGCACCAGCCGATGCCTCCCTGCTTCCACCAAGGCCTGATCATATGATCTTGCGACCCTTGGGAGGACTTTTATGCTGCTTACCACCTAAGCTTGCTTACAGGGCGGTCATTTTGCCATTTTACAAATCAAAATAATTGCATTATTCTTATTGTATATTTTATCTCCGTATACACTTTCCAAGTTATCGCATACCTGTAAAAGGCTAATATGTTTCTTACTAGGCCCCCTTCTTCCCAAAGACCTAAACTTATAAAGAGATATAACAGTCACTTTATAGTTGAAAGGGCGATATAGTCACTAGTCAGAAACCTAGAACCAGACCAGGAGTCAGCCCAAGAGCCGCAAGTCTACCAAGAAGTGGGACCAAGGCGCAATATAACAGGCCTTTATCAATCCATATTGGACTGTGCACAAAAAGTGGAGAAGATTTTCAAGTAGCGTGTCTATTTCATAGCTTCAGTGAAACAATTAGTCACATCTCAAATTAGTTTTTTTGTTTTTCTATCTTTTATTTATGTAATGGCAGGAGTCTTGAATCAAAGTCCCATGTTTATTAGGGAGTAATGGCAGGAGTCTTGAATCAAATTCCCATGTTTATTAGGCATGTGCAAACTTCATAAATCAAATTATTTTAAAATCATGTGAAATAAGTGTATTTGATAGATTATCCAGTTATCTACCCAACAAGTCCAAGACTCTGCAATTGAAGAAGTTATAACCCGTTTTTTTTTATAATGCAATACAGTCTAGTTCCTAGGTTGAGCATAAGGCTGAAAGAAACTCTTCAACCATTACCCTGAACAATAAGCATCGAGCAGATATTATACCAAACAAGCAATTCATATGTTCAGGAAATCAGCTTAGATGTTCAATAGTGGTCACTCGAAAGAAAGAAAAAATCAACAGGCAAACGAGAATTCAAACGTTGAAAACGTCCAATCTCAAAAGAGAAAAAAAGGGTATGTGTGAAATTTTGATGCCCCCCACCCAAAAAAAAAGATAGCAATCAATTTCAATATTAGACCTAGGATGAACAGTAAGTGATCCTAACGCACGCTTGGCTTGACCCATAAACCAGAATCACATAATATGCAGTTTATCCAACTTCTCCGCCCCAACCACTACCCAGCAAGTATACTGAGCTGAAAAACTCACAGAACCAAAAACTCACAAAATGTGGCTTCTTCTACCCAAAAAAAACCGTTTTTTTTTTTTTTTTTTTGGTGGCTTCGAATTCCCATTCTATCATTCACATCACCATTTACAACTGCTAGAGATTCATGCGTAGGAATTGAATTCGAAGGATTCATGCCATAAGTAGTTAAAAACGCAGACAAAGTGAGTTTTCATAAATGAGCATCAAATAACCTATCAAAGGAAGAATTTTAACCACTTGTAGCATGAATCATATGCATTCCAATGCAAACAAACAGTCCATTAGGGTGTACCATCCATACGCAACTCAATTAAAAAAGAAGAAGAAGAAGAAGAAGAAGAAGAAGAAAAAGTTCATATTCACCATCCGAAATCGTTTCCGAAAGACATGGTCTCGCTCCCTTTCAATGGAAACAGAGCTGAGTACTTAGCGCCGAGCTTCATCTTCTGCCTCTCCAAATCGCTGCGAGCAAGCATTCTATAGTGATCCATGCTCCGAAATCTCGGCCATTCGTGGGAAATCTCTCCTCCTCCATTTCTGGAAGTCATAAACGCCTTTGCTTCGTCCGAGAAACGATGGATGAGTCTGGACGAGAAGGTGTAAGAACAAGCATTTCCAATGAGGGAAAACGCCAGTGATAGAGAGACGAAGAAGCGAGTCGCCATGGCTAGCGACTCGGAGAGGAAAGGAGACGAATTTAGGGTTTTAGAGGGTCGAAATGACAAGAAGGAATGAGATACTTGGGGGATTTTGGAGAGAATTCTAGGGTTTCTTGACAGATCAGTGGAAAAAGAAGACTAGGGTTTCAAATGCAGAGAGAGATCTTTTGAATCTCTCGCTCACTCTCTGAGTAGAAAAAGCACAAAAAAGACCCTAGATTTTCAGACAGCCTCAAAAAGGCCCTGTTTTTTTTTTTCACAAAGGACCCCTGGTTTGACTTCAATTTTGATAAATGATAGAAATACCCTTCTTCTAAGGTTAGCAAATCTTACTCACTCAATTTATTTTAGTGGACCCACCAAAATGCAAAATGACCAAGTGAGGCATTGCGATGGAAATACTTCAATTTTAGAATAGGAAAATACGTAATATTAAACCAAGTTCTCAAATTTTAAGAGGGCAAAATTATCTTTTTATCTTGAGATTTCTACAAGGAAAATCCTTTTAAATATTGACGCCGAATGCACTCCCACCTCTTTTTTTCTTTTTTCACTTTTGACTTTTTAGCCCACAAGCAATAATACTGTCATTCGTTTTTTTTTTTTTTTCCCCTTCTTTGTGCAAAAATGCTCCCCTTAGTACCACAGAGATGTCGTTTTATATGTGGCAGGCGGTGGATTTTAATTTTGAACACATGCCTACTGTAAAGCGATCATCTTAGTAAAATAACCAACAATGGATATGAAATAAATAGATAATAAACAAGAATGTGGTCCATCACAGCATGAGTGGTTTGGTTGGTCTAATACGTATTTATCAATAGCATTTATTTCTTGAAAAGAGAAACATGCACTACGAGTCATTCATGAGAGAAAAAAAAGACTACAGGATTTATATTTTCTGAACATGCACTTTGAGGCGCGACCAAAAGCTATTGTAGATTTATATTTTCTGAACATCATCTCCATTTTTTTATCCACCAATAAAGCCCAAATATATTGTCCAAGTAATTCTTGTGCATCATAAGCTCATAAACAAATTTGGTAGAGTAATGCTACTTGTCCCGGGTTTCTGTCCCGGGACATGACCTACGGTCCCTGTGCCCTGGGATCCAACGGTCCTAAGGACCGTTTCCATGTCCCGGGACAGAAACCCGGGACAAGTAGACTTTTCTAATTTGGTATAGCATAAGCACCAATCTACATCATTGAAGAAGAAGAGGAAATAAAATAACAATAAAATCTACACCATTGAATAGGAAGAGGAAATAAAATAACAATCTCACTTATCAAAATAAAACCGACAATCACATCATTAACAGCAAACGACATTATCATTATTTGTTGGCAACAAATTATTAAAAGGAAGAAGAAGCATAAGCAGCAGAAAGGGATGGGAGGGCCTTTGGCATCAATATTTAAGTTTTCGGTCCTCCACCATTGTTTTCAAAGTATAATGGGATTTTTTCTCAAAAAAAAAAAAAAAAAAAAAAACCTCTTTAATCTTTTAAATCATGGATAAATAAGGGTAAATTGGTCGAAAATTAAAAATAATAATAGTTTAGTCACCCATCCTATAGTTGGACATTTACTTAAGGGGTCTTACTAAAAGTATAAAATACAGAGGTGTTTTTTTAGGTTGTGTGAAAATATAGGGTACTTTTTGTAAAAAACTCAAACTACAAAAACTAAGATGTTCGGTTGGAAGTTGGATACTAACGTGCGCCTTTATGCGCAATACTGTGCGCCTTTTTTTGGCGGACACGTTAGCGGCTGGCGTGAGCCGAAAACAACGGTCGCGAGAATATTTGCTTTTCCGTTCGGACGTGTATTAGGCATCATGTAATAAGTAGTTTGAGATTGTTTTTGACCGTTGGATGTGGAGATCTAAAACTAAAAAGCTCATCTGCGCCGTACACGACAATGAAATGTCCGTTGTCGTTGCTCCTTTTCTTACCAAATCCACTGCTTCGATTGAGTGGGGCCCTCGTTCGGTAGACCTACCACTAGCCAATGAAGTGAAGATCCGTATGTGGGCCAGGCCACCAAGGGTCCAAAAGTTTGGCCCAGGTCCTTCTTCTTTTTTTTTTTTTTCCTAATTATATCTGTCTAGGCCAAGGTACAGTTAGGGCATTAGTCTTATGATTTATGAAGGCTCTAGCCTGATTAACTATTGGGACCAGAAAGGGCTCAGGCAGAGCCAGTAGGCATTAAAAAAAGAAAATAACAAGGTCTAAATCTTAGGTCAATGGGGGTGAGTTTGTCTTTCCAACCAATTTGGCCGTCAATAGTTTGCTCTTGAGATTAATAGACCACCAAATGCAGCCAAGTGTTCCCCTGTTGTAGCTCAATTGATTAGGGACTTGGATGTGTAAGTATAATATATAAGTAAGAAGGTGCAGCTAAATTAATTCAAAAATCTAAAATTTAAAAAAAGTCAACATCGATCAATCAAAGGTTCTACAATCAATTATCCAGTAATAAGGCTCTCTCAACTGGCCGGATTTAAGCCGAACTCATTTGTCTTGAAAGAAAGCAGAGAATATTGAAGCGTACATGGCATTCTCAAAGTTTACATCAATATAAGTTGGTCTCATAGTAAAATTGACCGCTCAAATATAATGTGATTGACACAATTTTATGAATTATTCAATATTCATGCAATTTATCGAAGAGTCACTCTTACAATGAGAACCCTCCTATTGAAATAAAATCTGGGGATATCGTATTTATTTATTAGTAGTTTGATTTTCGAATAAGTAAGCGCTCCTATTGAAATAAAATTTAGGGATACTATATTTATTTATTAGTAGTTTGATTTTCGAATAAATAAGCCCCATTGTTTTCTTTGCTGGAATTCCTGGATGCCTCTTCTTGCTTGAGCATCCAAGAATTTCATCAAAATATATAGGAAGTGGAATTCATGAAATCCTAAAGGTCAAAAGAGACATTTGATTTGATTGGAATCTAGAAATGCTAATGAAGAAATATATAATTTAGAAATTTTAGGAAATAATCTATCACATCATGTCCAAAAAATTTTCCGACGTAATAAAATTTCCAACAAAAATTCCACTAAATAAGCAAAACCAAGCGCACGATAGCAGGATATTTTTATTTTATCCGGTGGAGACCGGAGAGTGTGTAGTGCGCATGCATGAAGTGATGAAGTAAAGTGATGAAGGGGAGCACCCAAAAGAAAGCTATCATGATTATAGGGTCACGTGTGTGGTCGGATGAGAGTACGCGTCTCCGAAGAATCGGTGATCTGTCACATCTGACCCGATTCAGATGCAGCCTTTCGGCCTTTTTGGGAATAAAGTAGGGGAGCCTTTTGGCTCTTGTGCGCTCTCAGGGGGTGCCTCTCGAGACTCCAGATTCCTCGTTCGAGGTATTGTGGTTTTGGCCATTGTCCTCCATGAAATCAATGGTGGGTCACACCATTGAGATCAACAATGTGATTTTGTTGCTGGATTTAAGGTGTATATATCTATATATATATATATAGATATGGTTTTTTTTTTTTTTTTTTTTTTATAATGTGGATAGCTCTAGGTTTTTTTTTATTTTTTTCAGCGGGATTGATCTCTCGAGTGGTGCCCGCTAAACCTACACAAATGTATATGGATAAATGTGAAGCGGATTTTGAATACAAACTGGAGAGTAAACTCATTCCTTATGCCAATCCACTAACTCCCAAGTATAATTAGGGAAAGTTTTTAAGAAAATCCTTCAAGTCTTCAGCACAATATATATTATTAGGCCCTATTTATTTTATGTAATTGGATTTCTTAAAATTCTAATATTTGTATTTTTAAAACTGTTTAAAATTAAAGAAGCATAAAAAAAAAATAGTTATGACCACGAAATAGTTTATCTTACAATGAGAAATAAATGAAGAGAAATGATGAATGAATGTCTAGCTATTACCCTAATAATTGAGATCGTGGGAGAGTCAAGGTCAATCCACATCACCACCTTACACCCTTAGCCGCTCCCTTCTTTAATAACTTTTTGTTTGGGCCCCATTAGATCATGAATGTTTATGTATTCAAACGCATTGCAAACAAACGGCCTAGGAATTTCTAATTTTCTTTCAATTTATATTAGAATGAAAAGCTCAAATTCTTTACATTTCAGTGAATCTCATAAAGTCCAAGCTTGAAAAGAACATTATGAATCTTAAAATGCAACCAAAATTGCTGCCATTGTTGGATGGCTAGAGACATCCGGTGCAACTTATTTAAGGATGACTAACCAATCAATCGAAGTAAAATCTGGAAACGTCTGTGCATGCAAAGACATGGGCCCTGATAAGATTGAATTGGGTTTTAGCTGCTATCAATTTGGTATCATAATCAACACGATTGCAGATCATTTCTCCTTTCTTAAAATGACTGGGCCCGTAGATGTTTTGGCTACTGCTCCAGTGTTACCTGGGTGCACACAGTGGGACCAATGATTTCCTTCCATTCATGGGAGTCCTTTTTTTTATTTTTCTTCTCCTCTGAAAGGGTGATGCATCATGCATTGCTGGTGAAGAACTGCACAATTAAGAGTATCAATATAGGTCCAACCTAGAAGTCTTAACAGTGACAACTTAACTCAACATCCATGAAAACTGATATAAGAAGTTACCTCCTCTAGGCCATGTCCATTCCATCCTTTGAGTATTGATAAAGTCTGTGACATTTATTTTGTAGAAGAAGCTCTTCCTGGAACTTAATCACCTACCACAATAAAATCTGGAAGTGAGTTGGTAAAGAGAGTCAATGTTGGAGTTGCTAATTTAGCTAGTGAGTCACTGATATCAGCAAGACTGAGCACTCCATGCAGCTAGTTTATCAAGATAGTTTTTTTTTTTTTTCCCTTCTCCTCTTCTCTAAACTGAAATCACTTGCCAAGAGAATTTGCTTGATTGTGGATAGCATCTATGATAGTCATAAAGTACCTCTCAATGAGGTCACTGATGCCCTGATTGTGGCTTAGTTCAGGTCCTACTAAGGGGATCTGAAGTTCAGCCATCAGTGACTGTGTGCAACACAGTAGGTTAGAACATTTGCTGATGTTTGTTGGATTTTGCTAATTAATTGCATGAGCCAGATTTGTTGCATTGTCAATGCCCTTCGGTCACCATCTCTCTTTTAATAAGAGGGCCTCCTTCTTAAATCAAAGCACTCACATTTTCAGAAGAAAAGAGACTATCTATTAGTGGACACTGGTATCATCCAAATTGGACACAATCTCAAGCAGATTTCATTGCAGGGGTGGACCTAGGTCTGGCTTGTGTCCAGCCCAAGCCTGGATCAAAGGTGAATATCTAAAAATGACCAGAAAATAATTGACATTCACTTTTGATAGAAACTGAAGCAAGAAAAGATCATTGGCCGGTAAAGTCAAGATGCCGTCTAGATAGTACATTTTGTCTTTCACCCCTCACCTTTTAATAATCTTTCAGTGGAGCTCATTTGACTATAAATTCTTATGTGTTCATTTCCTATGTATTATATGCAGGCAAACAGTCCCTAGCATGTACGGCTATATATATATATACACACTAAATCCACCAGCCAAATACCCTAATTTCAGAATTAGGTGAGAGTGGAATTCTAAATGGGCTAATGCCCGACTCAAACCTCAAATATTGGGGGAGACATAGCCAAAAAGGAAGACTACCTGGACATCCTCCTTCTCCTCACTACTCTGACGTCAGGCATTTGAATAAAAAAATGAGACATTGTTATGAGAAAGGACAAATGCTAGTTTTCTGGGAGTAAATAAGGTTTCTTTTCCAATAAAAGAACAGCCATGTGGATTCATAAAATTATACAGGTATTGAAAAACACGATCCAGTTAGTTGCTTGAATTCTGAGAATTCCTTTTTGCGGGTTTTATGAATTCCTCAAATGTTGTATTCCACTTGGTTTTTTTTGAAAAAATTTTGAGTCTGCGATTTTTAGATTCGTCCACTCAAACAAACAATCCAATAGTATGTAAAAATAAATAATATGAAGCGGAAATTAAATCAACAAGGACACCAAATTTAAGGTGGAAAATCCTAACCGTGTGAAAAACCACCGATCCGAACTGGATCAAATCAAGCACTATGAATCTCGCAATTACAAGAAACTCATATATCTTCCCTAGATATCCCCTACCCAAGGATTGAAGTTACCTTGTATCGCTTCACGCTTCTACGACTTCACACCATTGATTGCAATAGATTCCAACCAACACTTGATTCCTCAAATCTTCTCGCAGGAAGATAATCTTTTACAAATGATGCAGAAGAACTGACTCTAGAGAACTTGACAGCACAACTTCATAAAAATCTCTAGAAAAGAATTCTCTCAATGATAATCTCTACTCAGCACTATGAGGGATGAGGTGTCTCTTTGCAATAGCCTTTGAGTCCTTTAAATAGCCCTTGGGACGTGCTTAAGGTTGCCTAAATTGATTAGAACTAAAATCAGCAAATTGATAACAATTAGAAAATCAACTTTTCAAAATTCATCCAACTCTGCACTTGGTTCGCTCGAGCGGTCAACATGTTTGCTCGAACGGACCAGTCTCCTTTTCAGAACTGGGCTAGTCTGACTCTGTTCGCTCAAGCAAATGTAGTGGTCGCCCGAGCGGACCCCTCTCTGTCTGATATGGAATTTCAGTACGAACTTTCCATCTTTTCTCTTCTAATTCTTTCAGGCTTTCCCCTTATTAGTCCTTCCAACCTTCTAACTTTAGAGTCATTGTCTAAATAAAAATTACAACTCAAAAGACTCAGAGTTTTGTCCTACTCATAAATTAGCCAACACTCAAAATCCTAACATTCCCTTTTAAGTATGTAGTAGAATTCTAAAAATTAAAATTTAGAGAATTCCACAAGCGAAAAGTGATATATCATAAGTCTGATTTTTGGTATCCCATAATTCAAACAAAAAAATCTAAATGCCTGGTGACAGCAACTGCCATTGCTATCACGAATTTCCAACATTTTAAATTACCATTAGAATAACCTCCAAATAACCAGGCCCAAAGTTAAATATACGTGTCTCGGGGTCTCGGGCTATATAGTTTAGTTGATTAGGAACGTGAGTGTGGGGTTGAGCACACAGTTTTGAATCCCAAATGTGGGAAGAAAAAAAAAAAAAACACTTAAAAATAAAGCATAGTTGAAAGCAAACAAGGTAAAAACAAAAGACACTGTATTAGTTTAAAAACTGTAGATGCCCAAAGCTCCTGTGCAGACTATACAAAAACACACTCTCTCTCTCTCTCTCTCTCTCTCTCTCTCTCTTAAAAAACAAAGGCAGCACAGTGCTACACAGCCTCCCCCTTAAGTGGAGAGAGGCTATTTCCGTGTTTCAAACTCGTGACGCTCAAATCGACGCTCAAATCGCAATGGAGCAACCTTACCCTTGCGCCAAGGCATGACATCTACAAAAGGGCAGCCTAGTGCTCGAGGCTCGTGCCACTGTGGGGTCTGGGGAGGGTACATAATTAAATGCATGTGGAAAAAATGGAAGTGTACATCATCTGTAAGACTGCTTCCAAAATCATACGGCTGTTATTTGTTTGACCAGTGGAATTCAATCTCCAGGTTCCTAGGGGGGCCGCTTTTGCTAACAGGCAGCAGTGGGTACTCTCCAGAAACTGCACCCAACATAACGACTTGGTTGATCTGAATTATTACTTTACCGAACGAGCTCTGTCATTGGATGAGAAAAAGCAACTTGGGTCATATCTCTAGGAAACAAAACTGAAAAATGAGTTGCATGAAAAATGTTCTACCTTCCCCATTTTGTTCTTATTCTTGCAAGAGATGTGTAGCCTCTGGCCTTTAGGAGGGCTGTCAAATGACCATGCAAAGCTTTCATTCCATTCAGGGGTTGATCCAGTCGACAGAACCTGATGCACACATTACATTACTAGTGGAATTATGAGTCTCCTCAATTGATATGTGATTAAAGGCTTTGGAATCACCATGTGAAGTAGTAACTAAAGCTTAAAAAAAATACAAAAATACATCTAAAAAATGTAAGATCTTCTCTTATATGGTTGAATTAAGGGCTATAAGCTCTACAGTTTTTACCAATGCATGTTCATAATTCACAGACTATATGCTGGTTTTCAAGGCTATTTTTTTAAATAATGTTTCCCATATTTTGTTTGAGATCATCTGTTGAAGAAGATTCGCGACCACAGGCAAGTATAGGAAACCTGGAAACATTAGTTTGTCTTATTCTGAGAAACCGTTATGCTGCGTAGTTATATGAACTAAAACCTTTAAACCTTCTGCAAAGAGGACTCAAGCTTTATAATAGGCATGACTGCCTAAATGGTCATCTATCTTCAGCAAGATCTCAGTTCCACCGTCCACGCGTAAATATTTCAAACATGATAGAACTTAACTAGAGCTCTTGAATATATTATCAGTCCCAACTATGTTGGAAAGTACTTCCTTAGATTAAGGAAAATATATGTTTTTACCTCAGGACTTACCTTAGTTTGCCTTGGTTGAGTGTTGGCAAGCTTGAGCTTACAATACGCATTGGGATTTCCAACAGATTGCTTCAAATTGTTGCCACGCTTTATAATAACCTTTAGTGTCCCTGGTAAACAATGCAAAAGGTGTTCTGCCTTCTCCTGAAACCTAGATTGGCCTGATTGAATTATGTGCTGCAGTGAAGGAATTGCCTCTGAAGCCGCGACTGACTGAACTTTATAGACTTCAGCTGGGCATGCTGGGCATGTCTGTCTCAGAAGGTAAAGTGAATCTAATGCTGCTTCTTGAGTTGCCTCAGTACCAGCTTTTAAGTTCTTGATCAGATGAGGAATAATGAGTGTGGCCGGCTCTGTTGCTCTCAAACGCGGGAAGCTACTAAATAATGTATTTAAGGCTCTCAAGTACTCCTCATTCACAGTTCCAGCGGCACATAAATTCTTTTCAATAACAGCTTTTATAAACAGAAATAGATAAATTAGACACAGCAAGAAGATAAAGAGGAAAAATGCTGTCTTAACCAGATAAAATAAACTGAAGCAGCTTCCACCCCAGGAGTTTACAACAGAAACAAGTTAGTACTCAAATACAAGTGAATAATAACAAAGTTCATCTATTTTGCTACTAGCACTACTGTACCAAATGACTAAACATTGTTTGTTCTATAAACCCTAAGCGAGTAATGTCCACCTTCGATGGTCAAAACCTGGTGGTTGGAGTTGTGGACTTGTTGCAAATTCTCTCCCAAGAAATTATATGACCATTCATCAGGTCGAGTCTTCCTGTTTAATGTGAAGCACTGGTTGTGCATTAGCAACTCATGATGAACACGTGCATTTTGGATTGATGCTCCATGATCAATGAAACCAATTAATGAACCATCTACTTAACCATGTGAACTCTTGTAATTTTACTCATAAGAGAGTCAAGATTCTTATCAAAGAATGAGATTGTTAACTGCACATATTTTCAAGAGGACAGCCTTCATACAGGATACAGCTAGACCAACTCATTGAGACCACTGTTGAGGTCAACGTCCACCCTCGCTCCTGAGCGGTCATAATTGTGGTGAGCCCTCACCCTCACTATAAAACCATTGTTGTGCCATTTCCCATCACCAATTGGTTTTGGGATAAGTGGTAGCTCAATGGGGTCTAAGATCCTACAACCACCTATGGTCAATCCAACTCCCTCACACTCACTGATGCCCACCATCCTCCTGCACCTACTTTTCATATGCCTTTTCTAATTAAAATTCATGCTTATCATGATCAGTTTTTACGTTGGTCAAAACATCGGCCCTGCCCGACCTTCACAATTAAGGTTTCAAGCCTTCAAAGTTTAATGGTTTTCAAGTATGTAGTTATTCTATCATTCAATTCAAAGATATATTTTTAATTGTTAAACACAAAATCAAATAGTTAAGGAACACATACCGCTTATAGCTCTCACTGTTTCGCTAGAAGCATATTCTTGCAGAGTATGGTTAGAGAAGATGAGCTTTACTAAAATTGCTGCCTGAACAGATGTTTCCGGGTCACCGGAACTGACAAGGTCGAGTACCACTTGAACTCCACCAGCTTCTGCAACTGCTCTTTTATTTGACCAGCTATGCGTGACAAGGTTTTGCAAGGCACAGATGACAACTAGCTTCATTTCTTCTTTTAGCTGATCCTCAAGCAGATTTACAAGGGCTCGACAAGCTGAAACAGCATCAGTAGACCGAGCAAGTGCCTCATTCTGGAATAAATCACCAAGGGCAAGAGCTGTTAACAACCTTGCCTGCTGAGCTTGGGTTTGTGAATCCAGAAGGTACTGGGATATTGGCAAAATTGCAGACCTAGCAGCTTGTGTTTCTCTAATCTTCACATTGTTCAGCAATGCTTCCAGCAGTCTTGCTGAAGATTCCTCACACCGATGAGACATAAGAAGTTCCAAAAGTGCCTCTATTGCACCACATTCAACCATCGCCTCTGCACTGGTTGCATCATCTCTTTCCAGCACAAGTAAAGCATTTAGTGCACCAACAACTGTAATTTCCATGGCTGAATGAAGTAACCTAATTAAAACCACAATTGGTATCTCCAAATAAAACTCAGAGCTAAACTGCAAAATACTAGATAAAACACATGCAGCAGATTCCCACAAGGCATGAGGCAATGAAGAGTCAGGTTGCAATATTATTTTTGATAGCTCCCCAACACCATTCTCTTTCACGATCAAATTTGGCCAAGTTAATGCAGTGCTAACAAGTGCTTTTATAGCTCCCTGTTGCAGTATGGATATGCCCGATCGAAGAATCTGAATTAGGGGACGGATTGCATTCTGTGTTATCATATCCTTCTGTAGATATTCTTCCAATAGTAGATGGGAAAGAAGTTCGGCTGTCAGCTGCTGCACTGCCTGATTTGGTGAATCTAACAAGTAGATAAGTGGCTCAATAACCTGATGGGGTGTTAGGCTATGTTCAGCACGACATTGAGGATGCTCCAAAATATTAACAAGAACTTGTAAAACACTGTGCTGTCCATCATAACAAAACTCAGATCTAGCTAGCAACAAGAACAGGGGATCCACCAGTTTTGCTGCTGATGAGCTCTTCGCAATGGTGGTATTGTTGGTCAATATCATTAGCAACTCAGCAAAAGCAGCACAAAGAAAATTAGGTGCAGCGTCGAGAACATCAAGTATTCTCTCAATGGTTCCAGCTTTTACCATATCCATCTTGCAAGCAGGTCTTCCTTTTCCCAACTTAACTAGAGCTCTAGAAACAGACTCATGAAGTGCATAATTTTTACCAAACAAAAGACTGGCGAGAGGAATGACAGCACCATGTGCAGCAACTAGTTCTGCTAAATCCTCATCATCCAATAGTTTATGCAGTGCACAAACCACTGAATACTGAGCTGGGCTGAATGCAGCTAGAAGTAATGACACAAGAGGCTGCACACATTGAATTGTAGCCATTGAAGACCTGGTGTTTGTGTTTTCAAAAAGTATGCAGCACAACTCTGCAGCATCTCCTTTCAGCTCCATTGAACAGTTCGAGGAAAGAATTTGACAGAGGACATCCACTACATTCATTTCAGCATCTGAAACAGCAAGGATTCTTGATGGGTTTCCACACAACAACCTAGTAATAGCAGCAATTGCAGCATGTTGCTCCTTCTCCAAACCAGTATTAAGGACCTCAAGAAGAGGTTCAATGGCTTGCCAAGCTATTTCTTCATTCCTAATATGGTCTGAGGAAAATAAGAACTCCAATGCTTTAGCTGCACTGTACCTAGAATTCCTGCCACCCAAATGTAGAACTGCAACAAGCTGGTTGACAGCACCATAAGCAGATTCATGTTGCCTAATTTCAGCACTTGTAAATAGCATCCCCAACAAGTTTGCTGCTGCTTCTTCTGTAGCATCCTGTGGACCAAGTGAAAGATACTTGGTCAATGCTTCCAGAGACCCAGCTTCTACCATCATAAGTGTGTTTGAGGGGCTATCCTTTGCAAGCTGGGTCAGGAGCCCAAGTGCTAAAGAAGATGCGCTGGGACGGTCTGGAATTGGTTTGAGCAACTCAACAAGAGCAGGTATTGCTTTCCGAGAAGTTGCACCTACTCTTGTATCATCAACTTTGAACAATTTTTCCAGAGTAACTAGCTCTGGATTGCACGCCAAACCAAACTCCTTTGACAGTTCCAGAAGATCAGATATATTGGCCTCCGAACAGCCAAGCATGGATATAAGTGCACTGGCTGCCCCAGAATTGGCAATAGCCAGAAGTGTCCCTCTGCTACCATTACAGGCAAGACAGGCCAGTGCTTGTGCTGCAAAATATCTATCTGCTGACTCCCTTGACTTCAACAAATCTGCAAGTACATGAATAGATTGCATGGTCGCATGTGATCGAATGATATCTCTATCTTGAAACAGCACTGCAAGAAGCAATGCACAGACCCATGTACTGCTGCCACCTTCAAAATCATCCTGCATTATTTGCATGTGCATTATTTGTATGCATTATAAGAAAAGAATTATTTTCACCTACTTCACCACAACTTTAAAACCACAACAACAGGTAATAACAGTAAAGACAGATTGTGCAAATGCTCAGAATAAAGCCATTTACCACTTAAAATAGCTCCCTTCTACAGCAACAAGAAAGCTAATTATAGAAATCATGCAAAATACCTTAGCAGCTTGAGACATATATTTAGCAGTTTTTTCTGTGAGCACATTAACAGCTTCAGCCTCCACAGTTGCAGTTTTGCTTTTGTCATCATGACATGCAAGTATAGAAAGTAGCCATATTGATAGAGTGTCACCCAAGATCACAGGTGTGCTACATTCGGTTTTATCACATCTCTTTTGTCCTGCAGTATTCCTGGAAATGATTATGTCCTTGATATCATGGTCCACATGAGAATGTGCCAAATTAATCATATTGACGAGAGATCGAATGAGATTCAAGAAAAAGCTTGAATCATTTAGGGCTTTTATAACCTTCTCTTGATGCCCATTCACAGCACAAATAAGAAGTGCAGTACCCCCAACCTTCACTTTTATGCAATCGCTGCTAATCACCCGTCCTGTTATTGATGATATACACCCAGAACTGCTAGCTATAGTGTTCCCCAGAGCACCAGACTGATCTTGGCAAAGCTTAGACAATATTTCTATAGCTTTGTCCTGCAGCAAGGGTGTTCCGGAAGCTAAGCATGAAACTAGTGGAAGTATCGTGTGAGGATGCTCAGCGAGGACTGCCCATACAGGTTTTACATGCCCACTAGCTCCTTCCAACCTTGACAATAGAGCGAGTGCATCAAGCGCTTCTGATGTGGCAGTAGCTTCAATACCAGAAGACTCCAGAAGAGAAACTAGCTCAAGCATTGTTCCTGCACAATTTACACTATTAGAAAGTCCATGGTCAATTGGGCGAGACTGAACGAGGCGAGCAATTGCTGCTGCAGCATGTGTCCTTCCATCAAGCGTGCCATCACGCAAGACTTTAGTTGCAGGAAAAATAATCTCTTCAGGAAATGCTTGCATTGAGATCTCAGTATCCAAAAACATATTCGCCAAGGCCCATGTTGCTGATTCGGCAACTCCTATAACAGAAGAATTCATAAGCACAACTAACTGAGGAAATGCATCTCTACCAACAGCAGCTACGTCCTGATTTTCTTTAATGGAAAGGAAAATGGAAGCAAGACAGAATGAAGACTCTATCAATATTCTTTCAGAATCCACATTAAGCAGCTTCTTGACTGACCAAACTGCCTTGACAGCAATGCTGCTTTCTCGCAAGTCTTTCCGGCAAGCAAATAGTGCTGCAAGAACTGAGGCTGCCTTAACCTGAGTTTCTTCCTTTGTAGAACTCAACATTTTTATAATTGTTTCAATGGCATCATTGGCAGAACTCCCTTCATTCAATATGTCATTAACAGAAAAATTGGAAAGCAGACTTCTCAGTGCATCCAAAACATAAACTTTAGACTCAGGCAGATCACTGGTAAGTAATGCAGTGAGTTGACTAATAGTCATAGTATCAGATTTATGGATTACATGATTCAATGTCTTTGCTGCAATCTCTTTTCCATCTTGACTTCCATATTTCAACAACCACAATAAAGCAGGAAGGGCATCAGCACTTTCGACACATGCTCGTATATCTTCACTGTGACTACATAGGTTTCCAAGAATTTTTGCCGAATCTTCCTTTGCTCTAGCAGATCCTGTTTCTAAAATTTGAACAAGAGGAGGTATGCCCCCAGCAGCAGTGATAGCCCATTTACTTTCATCATTCTCATTACATAAAAGACAGAGCAATGCAACCACACATTCTTGCTGCTGCTCTGATGAAAGGCCAAGAAGAGAGATTAACAGTTGAACCCCCTGGCGACCTTTAAGTGCATACCATAGACTACCATTGTTGCAAAGAATGATCAAAGATCTTATAATCTCTTCCTGAACCTCATTGGTTGTCATGGTAATCAAACCAACAAGCAACTGTTTCGCATTGGAATTTGTTAGCTTTCTAGAGAATAAATTGTTTCCATATAAGCTGGCTAGGGCTTCAATTGTATGTTGCTGCACAAGAAATGGTAACTGTGGTTTAAACTGTTCAATCAGTATCTGTTCAATAATGAGAGGGTTTGATGCTCTTGTAGCCTGTGCTTTGCTGTCATATATCATAAGGGCAGAAGCTAAAGCCCCTAATGTATCAGCAACTTGCACAGGGGAAGTGCATGATTTAAGGCTTTCACCAAGGCTTGAGATGACATACGACAACCCACCTGATATATTTGACAGTGCACACATTGCATTGTCCTGCAGTGCTTGGGCATGCTCACCTTGCATGAACTCTTTTGATGGGGCTATGGTAGCATTTATCAATGCAGGAATCCCATTAGAATTAGCTAGCTCCCATCTTGCTTCTTTACACTGTGCAGAAAGAGATTTAAGAGCACCTGCTGCTTCTGCTCTGACTGAGGCTTCATTGCCAGGTGACAGTAGCTTGAGGAGTTGTTTAGTAGCATCTGCAGCTAAGACCCTAGGACAAACTGAAGAATCTTCCATCATCACACGTGCAAGAAGAAAGCAAACATTTTCTTTGGTCTTTGAATCTCCTGATGCAAGTAACTCCATAAGTATATCCACCCCTCCTGCTTCTGTTGTTGCGGGCCAAAATCCCTCAGTACTGCCAGAGAGGTTTCTCAAAGCTCCAGTGAGTAGATTAACAACTAGGCTTTCAACTCTTAGCCCATTTTGCAGCTGCTGCCACAGAACAGAAACAACTCCTTCAGTTGAGAAGATCTTTGATCTAACATGATCCTTTGATCCACCTTGAGATACAGCATAAATAGTCTTGGCTGCAGCAGTTTCGACCTTCTGCTGAGCTGGACTTGAGGAGGCCAAGCAGTGGTGGAATGCAACCCCCAAGCAATACTTTTACCCTCAGTTCATTCTCCTTACAGAGAGAGCCTAAAACAGTAGCAGCCTGCATCTTAACTCCAAGTGGTCCAGACCTAAGAAGAGACACAAGGACTGAAATTGCTTGAGAGTGAGATCCAACCGCACTGAAAGTATTGTCTGATGTGTTAATAATCTCAAGCAACTGCTTTAAGGAGTTTTCTTTCTCTTGCGCAGTTGAAGAACTGCAACACAGCAGCTCAATGCACCGGGCAACAGTTGCTAAAGTCCCATCTGGGTCTTCCATGCGACCACGCTCCCTGCTGGTATAAGTTGCATGAGTTCAGACCACAAAGCTTCAGTTGTAAGATTATAACTTAGATGTAAACATGACATAAATCAACAGTTGTAAGATTATAACTTAGATGTAAACATGACATAAATAAATACGAAGGCATATCATAACAAGTAAAAATGTGACTAACAAACTCATACAACTGTCAAACAAGCTCATGTTTTACCAGATGTAACAAAAACTTTCAAAATTGAGAAAATATATAAAACTCCTAAAGGAAAAATATATTAAATTTTTATTGATTCTATAATCCATATTCTGCAACCTAGAATCGCCAAAACCTCCCCTGATATATTCAAAGTGAGTTCAAAATATGCTCAAAATTTAAGTTGATGACTACATAAGACTGGTAACTGGCCAACACACCTTACGAAGTCATGTCTGTGAAAAATATATTACATTGATTTTGTTTCACCAAGGATTTCATTTTCTGTATAAATTTAAGACTGAAGACTCCACTTACTGCATTTTTAAATTTCCATCATTTTATGCGGTTAAGACTGAAGACTAAGGACTCAGGATAGATCAGAATGGGGAAACAGATTTCATGTAGCCAACCCGAACATAGTTGGGACAAGGCTTTGATGATGATGACAAAGCATTTTCTATGATGAAATGCATTTATCTAGCAATGAGGTACCAATTCTATAGCACATACATTCGAATATGCTTTCCACAAAAATCAAGATATAGCCCAGAAAATCAAAACCATAGAAAATGTCATTACAGAACAAAGGAAAGTTGATCCATCTTGGAAAATATTTTCTTTTTTCCCCTGAAAATGCGTCATACGAACATGTATATTAAATAGACTGCTTATGAGGGGGATTCTCTAATAAATGTGGCCATCATCGATCAGAGGCTCATGGTGCTTTAATGTTGAGTCCTGATAAGCCCAAGTTGTATAAATCATCAGCCATTTGATCAAAATCTCACTTAGATATATTCTGGATCAGCTCAAAGTATCATCTGGCTTTCAAATAACAACTACATATGACAGACCAATGGGCAACCACGCTCCCTTGGAAATTAAATGCAAATATATTTGCCTGTAAATAAAATATGTTACTCATATATTTGCTTTTAAGGCCTTACATAGTCTAAAAATATTTTATTATAAAATGATGATCAAGTAGTCACTTAACCCAACTAGGCTAGTTAAGCGGTCAATAGATGACTTTTACAATCCATATGCTATCCAGTGCAAGTTACGGATGGAAGGATATAGGTTAGTTAAATAAAGGAGAATGAAAAGATATCTGCTGTTCATGGAGTTTTAGCTTTGCAAGAGCATTTTTCCTTTACAGAGTGAAGATGTCACGGAAACTTTATATATAAATATATATTTCAAGTGCATCTATCCCTCACCATAGGGTGAGAGATACTCCCCTTTTCGGGAAGTTTCAAGTACAAAAGCACTCTTATACTTTTTGAGAAGATTCTCTTTTGTACTTGAAACTTTCCGAAAAAGGGAATGTCCCTCACCCTATGGTGAGGGATAGATGCACTTGAATATTTCCCTATATATAATTGTATATATTTCATTTATTATAAATGTAAAAGATGCATCCTCGAAGTTGAACCTGGCCCAGTCGCTCTCAATTTGAGCATAAGAGGCCCAGTCAGATCCAACATGAGGCCAATATGCCCCAACCAGGCCTCCCCAGCCCACCAGGGCCAGCTTGTAAATCTAGTAGGACAAGTGCTCACCTTCATGAAACCATCCACAAGACATCCAATACAAAATTTTGTATTAAGAAAAACCAGCTTGTAAATCTAGTACGACGTAACTGATAACCCAGCTTGCAAATCTTCCTACTCACTTTCATGAACTTGCAAAAGTTTCTGCTCACTGATATTATTTTGGAGCTTTCTAAGGATCTGATGGTAGGGCTATCAGTTATGTCGTATAAGAAACTGAAAATTTACAAGCTTCCGTGCATGTGATATTTGTTCAATGCATTTAATTGGTTTTCCCTGACTGTTCTGACATATTATAGATGCAAAAACATGTATAGCTGATTAATGAACAATGAAATGACTATAATCCAAAACATTTCTATAACAGGTAATATTATGAACTCACCTTAAACCTTTCTTCGTGACTGGGTTTGGTGCTGGAAGCTCCAGATTTTGAAGCTTTGCCACCACATTTGTTTCCTGTGATGATACAAAAATGGAAACAACATCACACAGAGGAAGTTGAGTCCATATTGGTGACTAAAGCTCAGTTTACACAAATCCTACAATTAATCAGTACCAAACATTTTTTTATTAGGATTAAATAAATAACACTGGAGCATGTTATTAATCTGGTAACAGATTTAGTTTGGCTGAATTATTGCCCAACAATACAATGGGGCAAAAAGAGGTGGCAGGTGTTAGACCTATCATTCCAGGGAGCAGCCTATGAAAAAGAATCAAGTTATGAATCATATTGTGTCCCTCTTTCAAGGTGCCTTTACAAATGGTAGGATATATTGGATGGCATCTTGGAGGTAAATGAATTCATTGAGTCAAAAGTAAAAAAGTATCATAACAAGAAATTCAAATTGGATATGGAGAAAGCATATGATCATCTGGAATGGTCCTTTGGTCCTTCCTATTATATCTACTAGGAACAACAGCATTCGGACCAAGTGCTGTTAATGAGTATAGGAATGCATACCAACAGAACATTTTTCAGTTTTAATCAATGGATCGCCAAATGACTACTTTAAATGCTCAAAAGAATTACATCAAGGAGATTGATTTTCGCCTGTTCTGTTAACAGTGGCAGAACTTAGTTAACTGCTTCATTGACAACAGAAGTTCTACTGTTTAGGGAATTCAAGTAAGGTCAACAGAGTTACAAATTTTTTTTTCTTTTGTCCTCTGATGCTCCCATTTAAGTTATTACAGAATAGTCTTGCACTATGAAGATGCATTGGGGTGGCGGCTTCATTGCTAGTGAACTTAAGAAAGAGCGCTATAAGAGCTCTATTGCCAGGGAATACATCTTCAAAAGATGGCATTGTTCATTTTGCAGAATTTATTGGCTGTCATACAGTATAACATATTAATTGATATTAAGGAAACATATGATAATGTGGATTGGTCCTTGGTATTATACTACTAAGAACAATGGGGGTTTCCAGTCAAAGTGGAGTCGATGGATGTCAGAGATGCATATCATCAGCACAATTTTCAATTTTAATCAATGGTCCACCAAAAGAGTGTTTTAAAATCTCAAGAGGTTTACTTCAAGGAGATCCATTTTCACCTTTTCCGTTACAGTACTGGTGGAAGGACTTGAACTACTTCAAAATGAGACAGATTTTAGTATACCAAGGGGATGCTGGTAGGTCAAGATGAAATGGAATTATCACTTTTGCAGTTACAGAGAAACAATTATTTTCTGCAATGCCTCCTTTGAGCAGTTGAAGAATCTTCTTGCATTGTCAATATGCATTGATACAGCTTCCAGATTGTAAGTGAATAATTGATGGTATGACATTTATTGAGGATGACATAATTCATTATGCAAATTCATCAACTTCCACTCCTGGAAGATCTAACCCTAGATTGCCTCCTACTGGAATATCACTATTGAAAATCAAGATCTCATGAAATAAAAACAAAACTTATCTGGGTTATGTTGGAGAAGGCATTAGTTTATTAATATTAATTATGGAGAGAATAATATAAAAAACAACAAGTGTTTTCTTAACCACCATTGAAAGATCGAGCAAACTTTAAACAAATAACCAGTCAGCTATTGAAAAATTGCATCTTCCATGAATAGACTGAATTATGGTTCACATAGACCTGTAATAGATAAACAAATATGCAGTTAACAAAACAAACTCAGGGTTAATACAATAGCCACAAAGACAGCATATGCAAAACTTGTTTCATGGGGTGAAGACATTTTTTATCAGTTAGGGTGAAGATATATTCAAAGATGCTAGTCAAGTGCTTGAACAAAATAACTGATTTGAAATGTACCAGATCCATAGTGCCATCCCCTGGAAACCTCCAACCCAGTGTCGTCGCCAGATTTTCCACCTTTCAAGTTCCCTTCAATCAAATCAACCTAGATTTCAAGATCTTTTCCATCAAAGTCAATTAGTAATGAATGAACTTCATAGCTGCAACAAAAAAAAAAAAAAAAAAAATCAACATCTCAAATTCAAAGCAGACATGCCACCTGCTAAAGCTGTCTTACTTACAGACAGACAAACTGAATCTCATCTAATCTAGACAAATGAAACCAAAAGATTCTAACATATTGAAATATCTCTTTAAAAGAGACAAACCCAGAGCTGTAATTGTCAGCATTCCCTTTAACTTCCACATTGATCTTTCCATTTCAGAATAATTAGGAGCAGACTCAATCAAAGCAATCCATAATACTCAATCTAATCTCACATGGTCAATCAAACTTCACTGGATAAACTCAACTTCCTCAATGTTTTAACAACATATAAACAGAGCACAGCCAATTTCAAAGCAATCAACAGCTCAAACCTTTAATCATTCAACAACACAACAGATAAAGCCAATTCGGAAAAATCAGTAGTAGAAGGAGAAGTGCTCGTAGATAAGAAAGAAACCTTGAAAAACGTTGGTTGGAATCTGAAAGTTTCTGCGTTTGGCACTTGGAAAAGCAGAGAGAGGAAGGAGGGATATGAGGAGTCGTTGATTTAATTCCTTGTTTCTCGTTATATAGTCTTGTCTTTTGGGTGCAGTGGTGGCACTGATGGTGGAGAGTGTTATGGCGCCTCGTAATAAGTGAGACAGCGTTTGCATGCTTTCCAAACGCGCGGAGGGCCAACGTGTATTTCATTTTCCACGCTCCATAGACAAACAAAATGTGGAAAATCAAGTTTGCCATTGAATGGTGGAAATTTAAATATTTTCCGCAGAGCTAATAGTGCAATAAAGGTGCGATATATATAGGATATCCTTTGATGCGAAATGTGTGATATTACATGGGCATAGAAAATCGCACAAACAATTTTATAGGAATTTATTAAACTTCAATCATTGATGGCCAAATATCAGGTATTATTAGGGTAGCGATACGGGCAAAATGCCTTTTCTCAATCTCTCTCTTTCTCCCTCTTTAAACACCGCCACTGACACTTATTTTGTTTCTTAAGACATGACCATGTGAATATAAAGAATAATTGATTTTTAATCGAAATATAAATTATTACTAGCATTTAGTGTTGGGAATTAAAAGACTGATGTGAAAGCATCCACTGGGGTTTTTGGAATGCTACGTTCTTTTGCCATGATTTTAAATTCCAACCACTTGAAAAGTTATAGAAGTAAAACCTTTTTCGAAAATCCAACATGCTAAAGCATTGTTTAGTGTCTCTACTCTTATTTCTACATAGCTATCAAAATAGAGTCATAAAGGGGCCACCAAAAAAAGAGGCTAAGGCTCTTATTTTCGCAAGCCCATGAATAGGGCCTTTTATTTTAACATGATTTGCATCTACTTTTTCTTAAAGCGGGTTTAGGGTGAATCATGTGTCAAACGTGCTTATCTTCTAAACCTCTACCCCATTCTAGACATTACAAATAAAAGTTGGAAATAGAGATGTCAAACATGGGCCTAAGCATTTCTGTATGCTCTAGTGAAGTGGAAGATTAAGGAATTCCACTTAGCAGACAACTTTTTGGGAGTCCATAAGCCTATACCGAGAGAAACTGCTTTTTTCTAACATCGCCAAGAAGTCACACAAACACTTCCTATATGCAGAGAGACTTGATGCTGCTTATGCAAAGTTGATTTGATCCACAGCCAGGAGTTCCACATCATGGTGAGTCTCAGGGTAAATTATAACATCAGTTTTCTTGGCCACAACGCATTAAACTCCTAGGAATTCAAAAGGAATTAGATAATACAAAGGAGCATGAAGGAAAGATGACTTTAATGATGTAAGCTGGATATATAGACGAAACAGTTACTTTCCTAGAAACATTAGGATATAAACATTGTCCTACCTGTCTAATTGCCTATGAATTTGACCATTGACTATTTTTTTCTTTTGAGGGCCCACTTGATGGTCCTCAGTCCCCAACCAAACTCCTTACCAACCATCCCTAAAAACCCATCACTTTATTCAACCCTACAAGGACTCAAATGAAGTATCATTCTTGTAAGTGATGATTATTTCTTGTTCGACCAAAACTTCCTTGAGGATGCATGCTTGCCTTGCATTTCTGTAATAATTTCAAGTATAAACAATAAAAAACGATTACTTATACTGTTATTAATATTAAAGTAGCAGGCATTATGATTAGTTGTTCTCTGTGCTGCCAGAGTATGATCACAGATAATAATGGAAATAATGGGCATGGCCAGCACTATTATTGCACTCAATGAACAGATTTTAACCTCATTGGTCAATCTGGTGCATTGAAGTAAATCACAACATTCAGTTGATGCATGAGAATATGCAATTGTGATAGGCCCCGTTTCATTTTGTGCAAGTGGGGGCCATTGATCAGATAAAAAAAATTATGATAGATGATGGGGCCCCCTCTTGGATGGCACACATCACTCTCAATCCAAGCTGTTTTCACTTTTTAGAAGATCAAGAAGGCTTGGATAAACGGTGTAGAAAAACTTGAGAGAGCATGAAAGGTGGGTCAGAGTGTGAGCTGTGTCTGTGAGAAATCCAAATTTATTGCTTCAAGAACTTTTTTTTTTCTTGTCTGAAGAGGAATGCCATTAAAAGAGAAAAACATCCAACAAAATAACCACAATATATTGCTTCAGATCTTACCCAGCATTAAGGTGGTAACTTACAAACAGCCCTAGGTACAATGTGTACAATATCGCAAAGCTATAAAATATGGCACGAACATCTCTTAAAAAATACTTAAATTTAAACCGCTCAAGAGCAAATTTCAGATCTAAGAACAGCTATATGATGAATATCGCAAGCACTTTTTAAAGAAAAAAATAAAGAGTAAAAAACAAATCCATTATACTCAAAGTTGAGAATGGTTAGGACTTTCCAAGTCAAAAGGTCAAAAAGGAGAAGGCGGAAACCTATCATCTGTTTCTTCCACCATATTAAAATCTGAGAAATCTGAGAATCTTGCTGTTTGTCTACCAGACCAGTGGAATTTGGCCTCTCAATCGTTACTTTCAGGATCCATTTCTTTTTAGTTTGTAAGTCTCAGTGTACTGTTGATCATGTAGGGATTACATGCCCCACAGAGAGTACTTTTTTCTGTAGAAAAACATGAAAGTATAATCCAATTGGAGTGGCTGACAAGCTATCTCTTATTCTGATATAGAAGGCACATTTTCCATGGGACCCACTTCTTATCTTTTTTGCTCTTTTTGGTTTTTTTATGGGGTCATGTTTTATCAATTAAATAGCTTTACAATTCAGCCCCTTTGGATTCACCATGTTCATAATTTTACATCCATACATTAGTTACTTTTGAATTTTATCAAAAATAAATAAATAATTGCATAATGTATAATTGAAAGGAAGTGCTATAATTAGTTGATCAATTATGCTTCCTTTGACGGTCATGCATTCAAAAGGGTTTAGCTAAAGGGGGCTTTTTTTTTTTTAAGGAAATGCCAAGGTGTTCTATAAAATCCTTTTGCATAAAAGCTTAAGGAGGCATTTGTTTGTGTGGGAGGGGGATTATGAATTCTACAAATACCGTCCAACTAGGATATTGCTAGAATTTTAAGAAATTGAAAGTCTAAAACTAACGAGAGCTGAATTTTGAGAATCCCAACAGTCGAATAAGAAATTTCAAATGTTCCATAAACAACAACTAACAACGCTTTGAGTAATTCCCAAACATAAAACATTGCTTTGAGTATTTTCTCATCCCATCTATGAACAAAGCAGCTGAGCTCAACAACTAAAAAGAAATAAGAGCTTCTTTGTGTAATGCACTAATGCTGCAGAAGAAGTAATGTGGGTTCCTCTTATAATACACCCACTAATACAATAACCCGTGCTTAGCACGGATATGGCCAACATTGCAATTTAAGAAGAAGATGTAGAGAAAAAAAAAACTAAAGAATGGGAAAGTTTCTTATAATACAAGAGCCCATGAGTCAAATAGTCCTATCTGTTTATAATGAGATAAAGTAGCCATGTAATTTCTCAAAATTATAACCATTAGTTAAAATATATAATCACTTTTTTTTTTTTTTTTTTTTTTTTTTTTTAAGACTAGGTTTCACAAAAAAAATCTCCAAGAATTTCAACCACTTCTTTTTAATTTTTAAATCAAATATATGTAAGTTTTCTCTAATTAATGATCTTTTATATCCATTAAATAAGAAACTCAGATTAGAAATTCCCAACGGTCATAAGCTCCCTTTCATTATATGCCTCAAAACGAGTGCAAAAATTGACACGCCAACAACAGTACAAATAGGGATTGCAGTTTTGACTAAAGTGGAATTGTGGTCTTAAAATCTTCCAGATGATTTACCTGCAACAAAAATTACAGTTACAACTCGATAGAAAATAAATATATGATCCATGGTCCATAATCAACGATCAAACAGCCATCACTAGAAAGATTCCAATCCATGAACAACTTGACTAAACCTATGTTTTTACTTCTGTATACTCCCTCCCTCTCCCTCTCTCTCTCTCTCTCTCTCTCGCTAAATAATTGACAACATCATCAGCCATTCTATAATCGGGTTTGCAATGGAGAACGCAACCAAGTTCTAGAATCGTCTCTTTTATAATGTGGTAAGGAGCGTTAGTTCTTATATATCTGGGATTTGAATTCCGTGTATATCATTTCTTCCCGCTTGTGCAGGCTCCTTTACCACTTATGTGGCTTTCTTTGTATTTGTGTCTGACATCCTTCCCACTTGAGAAGGCTACCTTCCCATATGTATGCGGGCTCTCTCATGGATTACAACCCCATTGATTGGAGTAAAAAAAAAAAAAAAACCAATGATGCTAAAGAGACCGGTGGTTGCATGTAAATGCCAAATAAAGAAATCAATGAGAGATAAAAGGGCTCACTAAAATGTTGTCTTGGGATGCCCTTCGAGTGATGGAAACTGTTAGTGGGAAAATGTTTTGTCCATAGAGTCTGGAATTATGTGTCTAGTGCTTTTGTTAGCAAGTGTGGGAATTTGCTATTTTACTAGGAAGTCTAATGGTGCATTGTATATTCTAGCTAGATTTGGTCTTAGGTCCCATGCATAGAGACATGGTGTGGTTTGATAATTTCCAGAACTTGCATTTAAGTTGATTAATCCTTTGGAGGTTACTTTGTTAGTTTGGAATAAAAGTTTTTTTTTTTTAATTTTTTTATAAAAAAGATGCTATTATCACTAAGATGAATTGATGACATGAAGATCCACAAATATAGAAGATCTTTTAGAGTTTGTTTGTTTCATGTAATTGAATTATTATGAATTATAAGATTGTATTTCTACAATGAAGAATAAAAGGGTGAATATAAATAAATGCAAGGACATGAATCCAGAAAAAAAAAAAGATGAGAAATAAATACTCATTTATCACTTGAGTAATTCAAATCGTAGAAAAGTCAAATGTCTCATTTACATCTATACCTTAGATCCTTCACTCCTTGTTTCTTTTATAACCCTTGCTGGAGTTCATTTGACAATGAATCGTAAAGTGAAACCTTCTTGTGCACTCATTCTTTTCTGATGTTTAGATGTTCTTTTCTAACTTTTGGACGTCTATGGAGACATAGAGAGGGGCTTGGAGATTCCATAAGAGGCCCGATCCAACAAAAGGCCTTGCATGTTTTGAAGACCATAAGACTCCGGCTTTGTGCAAAGCTGATGTTCATGTACCCCAAAGCAGTAAGAAAAAAAGATGGATGGATAAAAAAGCAGGTGGTCGTATACAGAGTCGCTCTTTGAATGCCTCTGAATGCCTTTCAAGACAATAAAGAGAAAGGTATACAATAACCAATATTATTTTCAAAACTCTGGCACAATTTAATTTTCATCTTTCTTGAATACCAAATAAGATATTCAAATTTTAATCATGGACTTAGATTGAAGGGAAATAAAAGATATAGTAAATTTACTGTATTATTTGGAATGTTATCTGGCTTATTGTTGGATCATGGCCAACTAGGCAAATAACCTGACCCAATGCCTTTCTACAGGGCAAGAAAGTAAAGTCGTCTTCGGCTCTGAAACCATTTATAACGACCCGGTCTACTGTCCACATGATATTATCTGCTTTGACTCATGGGTTTTCGACCCAATCTTGCCTTACGGTTTTTAGAAGACTTCATGTGAACGTCAAACTAGGTCACACACATACACGCCTAAGATCTGGACTAGTATATTTTCAATGTGAGACTTAAGCACCACTGCATACACAGTCTTCATAAGACCCAACTCCCTTCTACAGGGGAGCCACAGTTGTGATGACAAATTTCTTGTAATGTCATATATTGACTCGGCCAGTTTTTTAGCATCTCGGCTGATAAGACATATGATATGCACCAATTATCTACATTTTTTCTTTTTTAATATGAGTAATGTAAACAATATTTGAAGAGTTGAAAAAATCAAGCTGTTGGAAATTTATACTAAAAACATATTCTATGTATTTATCTTTGACTTATTTATTTTTTAGTATATTTTGTTTTCTCATCTAATTGAGATTTTGTATGGGCAAATGGTTGCATTATTATGCATGTGAGTATCTTTTATTCTATAAATGAGACAAGTTGGTGTATAGAGTTTTACTTATACACGGAAGACTTATTTGTCGGTTCTTATAGAATATAAGTTGTTTTTCACAAACTAGATGGATTTTGGACACACCATTGGTACAATTGTAACATAATGTTTCAGCAGGCTTGTCTTGGCTGCGATAAACGGTGTAGTTTCGACTCATTATGCTAGTACACTATGTGTGTATTGAATAGGACCATGTTTTTGGGTTTATTATCTTTATATTGACTATATAAGATGATGAACACCGAAATGGTTATTACGAGTGCTTGTACTCTTAATCCCGACATAAATAATAGACACATATATTTAGTGTTTGACATTTTGATTTACGAAGGAGTGAGATCTTTTATGGGTCAATAATCTCAGTGAATTGGATGACTACACTACGTGTATGGTGGATATTAGTTTATTGACGGAATCCACGTCCCGTAATAGGGATTAATGATATCCCATTGATTACGTTTTTAAGTTTTAATTATGTCAAACCCTGGAGGTGGACTTTGTGTCCGACATATCAAATAAGTTAAGTGTAAGGTCTCAACGAATTATAAAGATATAGATTAAATATAGATGTCAGTAATTATTTAATCGATGGATATCTGAAATCTTAACGTGGGGAAAGTGATGAGCATTTAATAACAAGAAGCTCGAAATATTATTTTGAGAATAAGGACAAGAGTGCAATTATAATTATTTAGTGACTGAATTATAATTTATGGAACTAGGATTCTAATTTTGGTTGAATTAGGATTTCCTGTTTCCATAAGGAGTCTATCCTTATTTCCTTCTTAAGGTCCCTATTGTAGCTTATAAATATGCGCTACTGCTCTCTAAGTTAACAATAAGAAAAATAAGAGAGAAATCTCGGTTTCTGGAGAGCACAGGAGAATTCGCAGAACAGGCTCACTCCCTGGTGTGAGTTCGAGCATATAGGAATACAGTAAAAGATTTTGAGGTTTTCGGGTTGCTGTAAGACCGAGATCAAATCATAGAGATCTCGCAGGTATGATTTAATCATTTAAGTTCAAAGTTATTTCCGCAATGATCTGTACGCAATGTTTAGAGATTCTAGCTTCTACTCGTTTCTAACACAAATAAGCATAAGCAGGTAGAATCCAAAAGCCTAAACCCTAGATTCTTGGAGTTGGAGGGTATCTCTAAAGATCCAGTGCATTTGCAGAACCATGAAGATTTATTTAGTCCCTAGAACTCTCAGAAGAATTCCATGGAGGGATCCAAAACAGATGAGGCTTAAAATAGACAAAATCCAAAGCAAAAGGTATTCTCCAATTAGGATTTTAAAGTTCCATAAACAAAAAGACCCGAGAGAGTTCCGAGTATCCAAGCAGTCCAGTATGAGAAGCCCTACAAGGAGTGTCTCCTTCACCCTTGGCAAAAGAGCCAATATTTCCATGTGCCTTTGTAGGGGCGTTTGTGTAGCGCCGGTTTCAATAGAAAAGGGTGGACAACAATCTGGTGCCTTGCTCGACATGTTTAGTGCAATAATGAAATGGCCTACCAATCCATCCATTTCATAATCGGGTCCAGATTTGATGGGAAACAATGGTCAAATGTCCCCAACACTAAAAAACTAAACTTTGCCCAAAAGACTGGAGATAGTTAATTTTCTTAAGAATTTTGTTTCTATTTATGCTTAACATCAAATAGGGCCAGGTATTTGTTCACTGTATTGAACATGGATGTAATTTCTTATACTTGGTTTCATTGCCAATGCTTCCATTAAATTATGGAGAAAAATGGTTTCTAATGATTTGTGGGGAAAAAAAAAACTAATAACTTCATTTTTTTACAGCATCATATAGGGGTGGCTTGTATGCCACTAAAATAAAACAAATAAATTATTTAGAAGCAAACATAGGCTTATTGGATATTGTTAGCCAATAGTAAATGCAAATTGTTTGGCCGCCGTATCATTGATTGTATCCATTGCCTTTTAGAGACAATGATAAAGTTTTTAAACAACATATTTTCTTGAAAGACTTTCCGACTAAATTTTGCTATTTTGGAAATTCATAAAGACAAAAAAAGAAAAAAAAGAAAAAAAGAGGCTTGAGAGTACACATGTTCTTCATCCCATTGTGAGCCAAAAAAAAAAAAAGGGTTTTCCTTTATTATTATTATTTTTTGCTTAAATTGTGTTTTCCATTTAGGATGGGCCGGGTCAGGCTTTGGGCTCTCTACTATTGCAGTCAATCCATTCCTGCCCCATATATTAAATGGGCCCAAAATAAACCCTAGTTCATCTCAGTATTAAAACCTTAGGCCCAAGCCCGATCGAAGCTAGTCGAGGCCGACTCAGACCCGGCCCGGTCCGGTCCATGACCACCCTTGAATCTCACTATAGAATTGTCCAGATCCTCATGATCCATGCCATCTCATAACTGGCCCAACTGATATGTAGAAATGAGAAATCCCATGGGCCATGGGCCATGGGCAAAAGAAAGCCGTTCATCTAGTGGGCCCCACAATTCGATTCCTAGGTACGTGTCAACCACACGAGACACAACCACCAAAACACGACGCACAATAAAAGAAAAAAACCCACAGGTCAGTTTTTTCCCTCTCTATCCGTCTCCGCGCAGCACTGCAGAGAGCTCGAAAACTCGGCAGCGGAAAAACCAAAAACCCTAGAAACCTTTCTTTTCCTCGATTTCTCGACGATTCCTCGTCTAATCTCTTTCTTTCTTACTTCCTTTTTCTTGTCTTTTTAGTTGTCTTTTTCAGGAAAAGAAGCGAAGGAAGATGGGGATCATTGGCGTTTGGCTCTTGTTTTGATAAGTTTCCGTTTTTTTTCCTGAATCTAATGGGTCTTTGTCTGTTTTGAAATTAGGGTTTTGCTTCTGAGCTGCAATTGTTGGAACCCAATATTTGGCGGGTGAGTTTTCTATGTTTTTGTTCATGGTTGGATGAGATTTTATCGTTTTCAATTTGGGTTCTTGCTGTTTATGTATCTTGTTTGCTTATATGAATTTTGGAGCGTAGGAAAGTAGTTGCTTTTTTGTAGCTTGTTGATGATTTCTTTCTCTTCCTTTTGCTTTCCATTTCATTTGAGAAAGTTGGTTTTAGGGTTTTTTTAAATCCCTTTTGTTTTGTGTTTTTTTTCTTTATAATGAGTGTATTGGGTTTTCTTTTTTCTTCTTTTTTTAGCTTGGTTTGTGCTTGTGTAACTGCTGTTAACAGTAAAAGATGAGTAGAAGACAAGAAGATGGTAGAGGAAAACACTTTGTAAGAGAGCAGAAATGTTCCATTAACATAATCCAGCAATACAAACTTTTCAAGTTAAAAGCTTTATCTAAAGTAACTACCCTATTTTACACAACTGAAAAACTACTTAACATATTAGCCTATTTGTTTCTGGTGTCTTTCTTCCATGTGGGTTGAATGGCGGTATGGCTGACTCTTTGGCCAAGCTAGGGGTTGATAGGACTGGTCATTTGTTTGCTTCTCTCTTGTAGTTTTTCTTTCGGTTTTGGTATAAGGCTTGTGTACCAATAGTTGGTATTTTTGTTTGTTTTTCTGAATTATTTTGCTTGTATGTTCCCTTTTCTTTTAATAAGATTTACTGTCACCGATGATTAAAAAGAAAATAAAAAACTATCCAACACATAACAAGAAACTACAATGGTAAAGCTATAAAAGAAATAGAGTAACTGTCCAATATGTGGAAGTAGATTGTACACTGCTCTTCCCTTATCTAAAACCTTGTTCACGTAGTTTGAATGAAATATGTCTTCGGTGAAACTTCTGCCATTTCTACCATGTCATGTATTCAGTGGGTAGATGAGCCCACTTAATGAGCGCTCCAATGTCAACTCAGTGGTTATGTTTCACTATCCTATGGTGCGGTATGGACTCTGACACAAGTTCAATGAACCCTTTCTAAGAAAACTTAGGAAGATTGTGGACCAATGTTGTTACTTGATTAATCTTTTTTCCTTAGCAGGAAACATGAAAAGCACAAATTTTTTTTATAACTTTTCAGATGTAACTCGGATTATAAGCAACAGGTTTAATTTTCTCTAGAACTTGATAGGCTCTTAGAACCAAGAAGATAATTTAAGAGCGCTCCCTGGAGTTGGACTGATGACCGTCAGTAAGGCTACAACTAAAGATAGGTTGCGCCATCAACTTCAAACTCATGTTTAATTATATCTTCAACGGCATGCTGTTTTTGCCAAGCTTGAGCAGCACATGAATTCTCCTTAAACAACTCGAGAATTTGATTGCGACTTTGCAAAGCTTCTTCGGCATGTTGCTCATTAGTGGTACTGGAAACGTAAGTCGCTGTTGGAGTCCATAAACTGCTTCATGCAGAATCATGCTGTTTGATTCATGGTAGGTACCACTTACCAGGTAGTATTATATCATCTCCTATATCCCAAGGAAAATATGTGATCATAGCCTAGAAAACACCTCGAATAAATTTTCAAGCAGTGCTTTACCATCAGGTTTCAGATGGTATATGAAGACATTTGTAACTTATTGTCATGCAACATAAAGAAATCCTGCCTATGGAATACAGAATCTCAATCAATAACTATGGAATGTGACATATCATGCAGCTTAAAATCATATTAACAAATACCTTGATCACTATGGATGAGTGAGAGGGACAAAGTATGTATATCACAAACATTTCCATTATTAAAAGAAGAAGAAGAAGAAGAGATTTTCCCATTTGACTTATGCAAGCCATCAATATAATCCAGGTAGACATCGGTTGATACACACTTAGGAATTGGCAACAGTTGGAGAGGAGCGATGGTGATATTGATTATCCTATACTCTCTTGGCATACATTACACTCAACAATATGTTGTTTAATTTCTTTTTGGACCCAACACCTAGAGAACCTTGGAAATGCACTTGTAGGTCTTTAAATGACTGGAATTCCCATTGTCATGTGAATCATGGAATGCTTTTAAGATTTCTTTATTCCAGCCAGATAATATATCATTATCAACCACTACTCGATCCTTAAAACGTAGCTGATCTTGTCTAAAGTACAGTGGCGAACTGAACCAGGCTTGTCTCATGCTTTCTGTGTAATTTTGTCCATTTGGATCCTTTATAGCTTCATTTCTGAATTCACTGATACTTTGGTTTGGGAATTGAATTGATATAGCTGTTAATTAAGCTTCTTAATCATGACAAGATTGGCCTTTTGCAACTTAGGTCTCAACTCGACTCTTGTATTCATGTATTAAATGCTTCTACTTGGTTTCTTTTTTGTTACCATGTTTCTTTTGTTTGGTGATGTCTACTCTTCAATCTCTTCTATCAGTCAATTTTCTGCTGAAATTTCTACACTCGCTCATTTTGTATAATTAGTTTTATGCATATTTCATATTCTGTGCCATGTTATATTCGTTACTTTCTGGTTCTGCATGTATTATGGTTGTGTGGTGTTATGATTTATCTTAATATTAAAAAAATGATTTATTGATCTTCGTTGGATTTTTTTTTTTTAAATTTTTTTCTTAAGTTTTGTATTATATTTAAGTTGGTTCATCAGATTCTGCTTTATATTCTGCATTGTGAAGTTGGTTCATGAGATTAAGTGCACTGTGTTTACTGACATGAGTGTTTTTTTATTTATTTTTGGTGTGAGTTTAGTCATTAGTGTGGTCGATGAACTTGTAGTCTTGTATTTTCCAATCCATCTTGCATTACATTATCTCTGGGTTTATTACATTTTTAAAAAAAATAAAATTGGTTTAATTTATTTATTTTCTTCTAACAAGTTGTCTGTTTGGATTTGGTAGTAACTGTTCCTTGGTTTCTGGAAAGTCTCTGTTTTTTTTTGCCCTCCCTTTTCTCTGATTGTTTTCTTGTGCAGAACCAGTAATAGTTATTATGTGAATTTCATTTTGTTGTTTAGGGTCACAAATACAGAACTGGTTTGGGTTTAAGTGACTAAGGAAGATGTCATCACCGTATCCTGTCCTTTACAATCGACCAATTGATCAATGGAAGGTAACAGAGTTGAGGGAGGAGCTTCGGAAACGGAAACTCATGACGAAGGGCTTGAAGGAGGATTTGGTGAAAAGGCTGGATGAAGCGATTCGCAATGAGAGGGAATCTGTTAATGAAGAACTGGGCAATGGTTTTGGTCTTGACTCTGATTCTGAGGTCAAATCTGAAGATTTGAAGTCAAAGTCGATAGGCAGTCAAGTGGTGGAAGAAGCTCCAGGCTATGTTGTGAATGAAGGTGAGAAGGTGGATAATGTGGATGTTGCTGCTGCCACTGTTGACATTGGTGGTAACAATGCCAGTGCTGAGACTGCTCAAGAGGACCAAGTTCAAGATGGGAAGTCAATGGATGCTACTGATAAAAACAGCAAGGTGGACGAAACCGTCATCCATACCGTTTCCATGGAAAACAGTGTCATCGACGGAGAGAGTGTAGAAACCAAATTAGAATCCAGTGCTCAGGTGACAAAGTGCAATATTCAGGTTGAGAATGAGGATTCAAAGCCTCCCTCTTTCGAAGATGTCAAGTCCAACATTTCCGATCCAAATAACCAGGTATCTGAGGTCAGCCCCATTTTAGGGTTTCAAGTAAAATGTGAGTCTATTTCTACTGATTCTGTCTCAATTAATGAAAAGAATGAACTAAAGGATAATTTGAATGCTGATAATTTGAATTTAGAACTAGAAGTTGTTAAGCCAGAGATGGTGGAACCATCATCCCGTGATGTTCCTGCTATTGGTGGTGATTTACATTCATTGGGTGATCAAGAGCCAGGTGAGAACCAGGGCTCTATGGAAGAGATACATGACACCAATGCTGCAACTGCAGACCTTATCAAGAAAAATGAAAGTACAGATGCAGGGTCCCCAGAGAAACTAAATTTAGACCGAAGTTCAGGTGATGATTCTCTGGAGGAGGATGTTTTGGACAGTAAACAAATTGATTCCAATCATAATTCTGATGAAGCTATTGATAGAAATGAGCCGATGGAATTGCCTGTTGTAAAAGAGGGAAGCGCTGATGTAGCTATGGAAGTTGGGCCATCTCCTGGCAAGAGGGTTCCTGATGAAAAGAACCATAACCTGGAGATTTCCTCAGAGAAAAGAAAGCTTGAAGGTGACCTTCCCTTCTGTGACTATAAATTGTGCTTCCTTTTATAAATTTTCTTCTCACAGGAGAAAAGTCCCTCTTTGTTTACTGAATGAAAATATAGTAGCTTCTTTGTTTATTTTTTAATTCATATGATCTGCTGCTTCTTTTTCTTGGGTATATTTCTTGTTGGACTCTTTTAAGGAAAATTTTCTCTATACTATTTTTTAACTTTTAAAATTTATCAATAAATCTGCAATGCTGTAGTTTGGAATAATGACTTATGTTATCATCGTTTTTTTTTTTTTATTGGGCTGCTGAGTTGATGATTCATCAAATGCTTGTGGAAGGTAATTATTGTGATTAGCAATAAGCTTCTGCTAACAGGACTGCTACATTTCTAGAAAACCCTATATTTCTTGAAAATGCTGTGATCAGCAATGCTGTGTATGATACAACCTTTACTTTCTAACAATTGCCTTCGAACTTGCATGGTTGGACCAAGAGAATTTTGAAAGCTGGCTCTTATGGCCTTTTGTATTTAATGTCTTCACAGATCAGGAACTGGTTGGAAACAGTGAGCCTTCAAAGAGGCAGCGCCGATGGAACTCAGAAACCATTAAAGTTCCCGAGCCACAGACCACTAACCTGACACCTTTAAGTACACCTAAGGATTCATTTCAGTATACTCCTAGACGTGCATTCACCAGATCTGACTCAACAGTCAGTGGAGATTCTCCAAAAGAGCGCATTGGTAGGTGCTTGTGGATTTGGTGTATTAATTCCCAAATGTTCACTAAGATTTTGTAACTTATTCCTTCTATATTGGCAGTTCCAATATCACAGAAAACACCGACAACTTCCTTGAGAATTGATCGTTTTCTGCGCCCATTTACTCTGAAAGCTGTGCAGGAGCTTCTGGCAAAAACTGGGACTGTGACTGATTTCTGGATGGACCATATTAAGACACACTGCTATGTGACGGTATATTATTTTTTCTTCTTTTCAACTTTCTTGGATAACTTACAACTGGCAAGGAGAGGATTTCAAGGCTATAGGGGTGGAAGCCACCCGACTTAGAGAAGCTTGGGATATGAAAATGAAGGCTACATTTTCTTTTGTCCATGGCCCAACCACAGTGTACTAACTAGCGAGTAGTCGATGTGGCCCTGATCAGAGACCATAATAGGCTGTGCTTCTGGATATCGCTGGCCAAATCCTCATGGGATTCTTAGTAAGACAGGCCAAGCTCCCGGATGGGGCTGGCTGAGTCCCCAAGGGATTCCACGCACACGAGCACTCTCAAATGAAGAGGCACTCACAACTAAAGAGAGACTGAACAATTTCTTTATTGAAGTAATGAAAGATGATCCTACCCAAAGGAGGTATGTACATAATTATAGGTTTGTGATGTGATGTGATGTTCCTTCCTAGGTAAATCCCATCCTGACTATACTTCCTAATTTATCTCAAATTAGAAACTTACTAAACTCATCTATATAAAAAGAACCTCCTAACTAAAGAGTCTTAAATGACTCAAAATTCCTTTGCCAGACGTCCTTGAGTACATTAATTCATCCAAGTCTCGGTTGCATTGGACCACATAAATCAATTGAAGCAGTTATTGTGCCCTTAGTTAACAGCAATGGCACCACAACAATCCTATATGAAAGTTGTTTCTTTGTACATTCTCATTAAAGAATCTACAATCTTCTTTGGCCACTAGCTATCTTATCATGGTATTTACTTGCATTGCATCTTAGACTCAGGGCAATGCTGATTAGTTTATCTGTGCCCACATTCATCTATGAGCATCAAGCCATTCAACTCACCACAGGGCCCAAGGTCTTTTAGGCATACAAAGTGGCATTGCAGTTAAAGTCTTTGTTGTAGGATGGGGTCTGACAAGATGACTTTGTTTTTATGTAGTATTCATCTGGGGAAGAAGCCATAGCAACTCGGAATGCCTTGTACAATCTGCAGTGGCCTCCAAATGGTGGACGCCTTCTTACAGCTGACTTTGTTGATCCCCAAGAAGTGAAGACACGTGTTGAGGCCCCTCCACAGTCTCCTGTACCTGTCAGCCCCAGCGCGACTGCTCCTGCCCCCACTTCCCAACCTCAACCTGCCTCTCACCAACATACCCTCAGGCAGCAGTTGCCGCCCCCACCTCCCCTCCCAACACCACCACCACCACCACCTTTATCTGACCCACTGCCAGTGAGGGAACGACTCTCTCTTCCTCCACCACCACCAAAGAAACCTGACCCGCCTATTGTCACACTTGATGATCTCTTCAGGAAAACCAGAGCCACCCCTAGGATCTACTACTTACCACTATCGGAAGAACAGGTCGCAGCAAAGCTGACTGCACAGGCCAGAAGCAGGAAGGACTAGAGGTAAGAGTTGTAACACATTTAGCAAACCTCTTGGGTAATTCTTCAATAAAGTTTCTAGTGTTAATGGTTGGTTATTTCAATGATTCTGTCTTTACAGGTTTGATGCCGACACAGCTAGGAACTACATTGCTGGGTTGAAGCAGAGCTGATAATATCCATTGACTTAACTCAACTGGTTCAAGGAGCTTTGAGTTTCTAGAGTTGGGGGTTACTGACTGCCTTTGAACATGGACAGATCCTTTTCCTGAGTAGAAGCCAGGACTTTTCTCTTGCTATCTGGATTTATGTTATAGCAAACATTAGTCAGTTGTATGATGTGGTCTGATTCTTGGAATACAGTGGTTGATGGCTGTTTTCTTCCTGGCTGCACATCCGATCTGTAAGTGGATATCATTGTATTTGCATTGAGGGTATGGCAAAAGAACTGGGATATTGATGATTGCAACCCTTTATACAAATCTTGTTCCAACTTTGCCAGCACTTGGTTTGCCAAGCCCTTCTATTCTGATCCACTGATGAGATGCACTTCTGCCATGTCTTAGGCTAGCTTCGGGAGCCACCCATGCTTGTTTATCAGTTGGTCCATTTCTTTTTGGTAGCGAGATCATCTTTACCTATAAAAGAGAGTTGCATGCACGAACCTTTTTGTTTCATGTATCTAGGACAGATTTCTCTTGTTGCACAAATGCACTCCTGGTGAAAATTCAGGGCCTACTAGTTGATGGCCTATGTAGACTGGAGGGGTCAATGCAACTGCAAGTAATATTGTCAGAGATCTATAGAGGGGTTGGTTTGAGAGGCCAACAATGTGCAGCTTGGTTTACCTATTAAAACAAGTGGGCACTATAGAGCTGCAAAATTTTGCAAACTATATGTTTTATTATAGAAAAAGGTAAATCAACACAACCAAGATAAGACATAAAAGGGTGATTTCAAAATCCCTCTTAATTTCGTTTCAATCAAATGAATTTACACAACATTTTGGCCCAAAGTGGTCTCTTTTCTTTTTCCTCTATCTCAATCAAATCATTCACAAGTGGCCTCAATGCACTGGTGCCACAGTGGCTAGGTCAGTGACCTAGTTCCCTCCAGAGGCAGTAAGCCCAAAAATAATAATAATAATAATAAATAAATCACAAGTAGCAAAATATACTAGACACGAGTATGGAACATTCACCACATTTCTCTCTCACAAGGGTGAGTCAAAAGATGAAGACATGAAGTCATGGTTGTTAGTTGTTACCATAACTCGTGGTCATAATCCATTGATTTTGTGGATGTTTGACATTCTCATTTTCAAGGTTTCAATTTTAATTAAATATCATAGAAAGAGCGATCTCTCCCCAAATAAAGAGATCAAATTGGAAGTTCTCCAGCAATTACCTCCAAAAGTTCGCAAATCAAAATACTAACAAAAAATGGGAATACATGAAAACTAAAAATACGGAAACTTTCCTGTAGAATGAAAATGTTCATTACTAGCTGCCGTGGGTGGGTTTCAGGCTTCAGCCCACAAGAAAGAAAGAAAAAAATAAATATATATATATATATATATTAGAGGATTTTACAAAAAAATACACTTTAGGTGGTCATGGCAAATCGCAAGAGGATGGGGTAGCTAGCTTTAAAGAAACCGGTGAGAATATGTTGAGAAGTCTTAAAGAGGATGAGGAAGCTTTCGCATGAGAAACCCACAGCAAGGTTCCACGTTGACCCTCACTAGTTTTAAAGAGGGTTGACCTTGACATTCGCATTCTGCCAAGACAGAATATACCTGTGTTACTAAAAATAAGGATCGACGTCGACCTTCGAAAAAAAAGGGTTTTTAAGCGGGAAAGCTCTTGGTCTAATGGCCACCTAAAGTGTTTTTTTTTTTTTTTTTTCTCTTTTTTTTAAATTCCTCTATATTTGATTGAAACTAAATAAAGAGGAATTTTGAAATCACACTTTTAATTCTTATTTTTATCTTTGTTTCAAATTTATAATTAATCTGAAAGCCCTTTTCTTTCAAAATATTTTGCAGAGGAGGTGGAAGAAAATAGGAGATCTTTTTGGTGTTTGTTTTATTGGTTTTATTTATAGTTTGTCTGTTTTTTCTTTTTTTTTTTTAAATTTAAATAAGTGGGTTGGAACTTGGAAGGGCCTAACTATTGGTTTTATACTGAAATTATGATTTAATTAATCATTCATTTGAATTGAACCTCATTTGGAAGAAGTCACAAAGAGGAAAAATCAAAGCACTCTTGACAATTTTATTAAGCAAATTTAAGTTCAAATCATTCAAGTTATTAAACATATCATGGGTACAATGGACGAACCAGAACCACATAGAACAACATTCTAGTCATCACGCTAAAATACATGAACCTGATTACCTTTTGAGAAAAAAAAAATTAACATAAATTTCATGTCTGATGAACACTGCACGAAAAATGCAGATAATTAGATTCATGTGAGCTAGGGAGGCACACGAACTCCAAATTAACTGGAAGAACTTACTATGAACATCTTCACTATTTTAATTTCAAACTGATAATGGCATCTCTAAGAAATATTGGAAGGTGATAAAGAAACCCTGAGATCATGGAAAAACGGCCATAGGAGAACCATGATGGTGGGCTTTCCTTCAGTACATTTTCCACCGTCTTCTTTGCAAAGTCTTCTGCTGGAGTCGCATTTGGGTTCACTAAGAACTCGGCTCTGGCGCGAATCAGGTGCTCAAATGGCTTATATAGCTTCCACTCAGGCAGCTTGCTATAACTAGCTACTGATTTGTTTCCGATGTTTGTTTTAATTGCACCAGGAACCACAGTTATAACATCAATGCCAAACGTTTTAACTTCCAATCTGCACATAGACCATGTTTCACATCACATACAAATTAAGATCAATTTACATGGCACTCTTAACAAGTAGACATTTCCTCAGCAATCATGTGTTTCCATTCCAACAAAAAAAAAAAAAAAAAAACAGGCCATTAATTTATATCTGATCATGATATATATATCTTGCATAAAGTAGTAACATCAACTTAAGGAAAGAGCATTTCATAATAAGAAGACATATCCAGTTTTCTCATTGGTATATGATATATCTACCAATTCCCTATTTGACTTCATTTTACATATACATACAAAGTGGCATTTCCCAATAGGGCAAAAACTAGAAAGTGGGTAATGGATAATAACACATATCTTAACAGAAACTGTACTGATAAAAAAATAAAAAATAAAAAAACACTTTATACCTCAAGCTATCTGTCAAGGCATGAAGAGCAGCTTTAGATGCAGCATAGGCACCTATCCATGGTCCAGGTGCCAAAACAGAGACACTTCCAACATTGACTATCTTTCCCTTCCTCCTAGTTGCCATGTGAGGAACAACTGCTTGGATCAACCGCATGGGACCTTTTACCCATAATAGGAAAAATAAAATAAACAGAGCAACCATAAGTAACTCTAATTAGCAATATATTCTTCACAAAAGACAAATTGAAAACAGGATAACACAAAATATAAAACCTGTACCTGCCAAGAAATGTCATTATTACAAACATCTAAAACTCACTAAATTCTAAAAAAAACCCTTGACTTTGAGATTATTTTAAAACACACCTTTAAATGGATCCCCCTTTCCTCTTCCCTTTGCCCTTTTGAGCTATACCATTTTTCTTGCATTGGTTGAAGAGACTAAAACACCAAATTTCTTTCGAAGATATTAAGGATGTAAAAGAATTAACTTCTTCTAATCTCTTGAAACTGTATTTAAGAGAGAGAGGACAAAAATCCCTGCCCTGATCAAGGTTTTTTTTTTTCGAGAATTGTTTGAAAGTCAAGGGGGGTTTCTTAAAATTTAAAGGACGGTGCCTTTTCTTTTCTTTTAAAAATATAACCCACAGGGGTTTCTAGAAAAGTCCGGAACATCAAGCCAAAAGCTGATTCAGACCAGCAACCAAACGAGTCCGGATACCATGAGTGTCCCACACGCTTACCATGAGTGAGATGTGGGTGGGGACTTCCCACCTATTTAAAAATCACTGCCATTCAAAAAGACAGTACCTTTTTAAGTCTTCAAACTTTACCTTTAACCATAGTTTAAAATCCCAGCCTCGGTCGCGGTATGGATCGGGCTGAAAAATCGATATAATATTGGTCCGTCGCGGTCGTCGCAGTATGATTTTTTTTTAATCCAAAAAAATTCACAAAAAAATTCAAAAAATCCAGAATATTAGAAAATGCTGGAAAACAATATTTTTTTTCCATTAGTAACAATAATAAATTTAAATCTCGGTCACTTTAAGTTATGAGTTCCGTCTGTGTCGTAGTTCGCTGCCTTCTCCAGTATTTCACATAATGCAACCGTTATTAATGCTCATGATTAATTTATTAGTGTAAAATATAAGAAAATAAAGATAACATAATAATTATCTATACATTATTAATAGGCTATTAGTATTTACTATTTAGTACATAAATACTCTAACAATTCTTTTTTAGAAGTAGAAGATTTAAAAAAAAAAAAATTATTCTTCTACACCCAAATTCATGTTTATAAGTAGATTTAGCATGAAAGTGTGTAGAATTGAGTGAATAACACAACATAAACCCAAAAATGACATGCCAATGGTCACTTCATTCATTTTTATGCTTTATCTAAAAATAAAAAATAAAAAACACATAATAGTAAAAATAATGGAGTTAATTTGATTTCCTCTTACTAAATAAAATGATTTCTTCAAGAAATAGTGTTGGAAGTTGGAAATATATAAGAGAATGAGCTATGGAGACATGGTTGCTTTAAGGAGATGAGGGAAGAGAAGAAGAAAATAGAAATATAGGGAAAAAGTTATAAAAAATCAAGATTTTTGAACATTACTCCATCTCGGCCGATATTTTCAAAATATCGACCGAGATATCGGTAATATAGGACGAGATATCGGTTAAACCGATATTTTAACCATATCGGCCGATATTTTATTGATATTTTGCCTAACTCGGTATCACGGCAAAATATCGTTGTGGTAGGGGCCGATACCGGTTCATATCGGCCGAGATTTTAAACCATGTTTTTAACTGTAGTTGCTTCTTTCTAAAAAAAAAAAATGCAGTTGGTTCTACTATGAGAGCATATAACTATTGACAATGTAGTAATTAATGAATCTTATGCAGTAATCACATTATTATATGCTATATGAGACCAACTTCTATTGAAGTAAAATTTAAAAATATGTTCACACTATTATATGCTATATGAAACCAAATTCTATTGAAGTAAAATTTAAAAATATGTCCATATTATTATATGCTATATAAGACCAACTTCTATTGAAGTAAAATTTAAAAATATATCAGGAAAAATGATAATACTCATTTTTACCGATGTGGACTATGAATAAGTGGAACATCCCATTCAGAGATAAACAAACCCACACAACAAATTATTCTCCAACACTAGGATTTAAATCAGAGTTCATAATCATTACCATAAAAAAAAAAGATCATCAATTTAAAAGAGAAGAAGAAGAAGAAGTAAAACCAAATGAGGAGTTTGTTATACCATAGACATTGGTATTGAATGCAGTCTCAACCTCAGACATTGGAATCTCCACTACAGGCCCAACACAGTGCACCCCTGCATTGTTAACCAGTATATCAATCCTCCCAAACCTCTCCAGAACATTTCTCACTGCTCCCTCTATGCTCTCTTGCGACCCCACGTCCAGCTCTTGCAGGAAGATCCGAGTGTCATCCTCAAGGCTTCTCATGGACTTCAGAGATCTTGTCGTCGCGACGACCGAGCACTTCTCCGAAGCGAAGGCCAGGGCGAGAGCGCTGCCTATGCCGCCGTCGGAGCAGCCTGTGATCAAGACGACCGGTTTGTCGGAAACTGCCATTAAAACTGTGTAAATGATGTAAAGATGGAGTCTTGTTTTTGGTGGAGGAAGAAGGTGGAGACGAATGATTTAAATAGAGAGGGGATTGGATCTGGTACTTGCTGTCGTCGTGTCGTCGCTCTTCTGTTTATTTATTCGTTAGTGAGGGAGATGGTCCGGGACGACAAGTTCCAACGTATGGGATGAGATGATGCCTACGTACGTCGGTTCTTATCTTGTCAGGGTGAACGAAATGTTTGTGTTCACATTGACTTTCGGTGGGATGAGTCTGGGCTGGTCTGGAGCCTTCTAAAGCCTTTCATCATTGAAAAGACAAAATAAAAAGAAAGCAAGGTTTATTGGATGTTAATAAATAGAGAAATTCTAAATGTACCCACTTCATTTGCCGAGCACATTCACATTTAACTTTTTTTTTTTTTATCAAAATATTCATACGTGAAATTCCGACTGTACTCTTGACTTTATTTATGTACGGATATGTCCGTCCATAACGCAAACATATTTTTTGTTTTGGGATTCCGTTTAAAAGAGGAGGAGAAAGAGGAAAACAAGAAAGAAGAGTGAAGAGGAGAAGGGGCAGTTCTGAAAAAATTCGTTATTGTACTAAGCAAAAAGGGGTAGTTTATGTTTTTAATGTGGTGAGTTCAGAATGTGGGTGGGCTCAGCAAATGAAGTAGGTGCATTTAGAATTTTAGTATGATAACTAGGGGTTACTCAATTTATTGGCAACATGGATTAATTTGTGGACATGATGCTTTTCCCATGCCCCACTCCTTGTTGCTTAGGGATTAATCTGTGGACATGATGCTTTTTCCGCATGCGTGTGTGTCTGTGTGTAGTCTCTTAATTTTCCTATGGGTTTCAGAGCTCTTTTGGGTCTCAGCCCCCTAGATTGAGGTGCCAAGAAAAAGAAAAATAATTTAATCAAACCACATAAGGGCCCTGTTTTATAACATTGAATACATGGAATTGTATGAGTAGTTACAAATAATGAACCAAAATGTGAATATCCAAAAATAACCATTAGATTATTTTCCTTTCATTGAATCATAGTAATTTAATACAAGGAAAATCAAAGGTCCAATCTACATCTCCATTTTATATTTTTCACATGTGACTTCTTTAATGATCTTTTGGGAGGGCTAATTTCACTGTGAATTCTTATCTTTTTAATTTTGATGTACTTTTGGCAAACAGATAGGCCCACAATAAATTTTTTAAATAAAATATTTATTAATTCTAAAATAGACTTTCCATCAATGTAAAGTAACTTATAGATGAGGAAGATGATCCTATGCTTAAGCTCCAGCTCTGCCCAGTCACGTTGTTATCAATGGTCTTTGAGAATTTTATTTTTATAGATGAATAGACCATGAAATATTGCTCCTAACATTCCATCGAACTAGTGGGCCCAACAAACTTTGCAAGTGTTTACTGGCATAATGTCAAAGCCATAGAGCATCTAAATCTCTTTGAACTATATTACATGTGGCATTAGTGGAAAGTGACGAAAATTAACCACTAATTGTATATTGCATTGTCTGCACTTATGTCTAACTAATAGTAGAGCCAGCCAACCCTCTATATATGTAAATGGTGCCCTCTGAAAATCTTAAACTGCCCAAAATAGTAGTCTGGGTTCTCATGTGTTAGCTAGGAATGGCCCTGCAATCAATTGTGATTAAAGTTAAAAACTTAGAGGGGGTAGATCAGGCTATTTCATTCACAATACATAAGTGGAAACTGGATAGTATGTTTTAGTGGTTTAGATTTAGAGGTTGGCCATGTTGTTGGGTCTGAAGGGGTGCCTGTTATTAGCATTTAAAACTAACTGAAGAGCCTTTTTTTTCTTCATTTTATACATATATAGTGAAATGCTCTAGGCAATAATAAAAAAGGGGAATGTTTAAAACCACAGGCCCTTTCCTGCAGTTTCACATGTAGAGTGTTCCTTAATTTCTTGTTCATATTAAGCATCCATAAGTTTTTGATCGAATGTGTGTATATATATATATATATATATATATTTCTCTTTGAGAATCCTATGAACATAGAGATTTCCATCTCTGCAGCTTTGAATATATTTCTCAATTGTCAGTACGTAGTTTGTAATTCTCCTCAATATCATCGAAGAACTGAATTCATAACTCCATTTAGTATTAAATTGTAGTTTCTCTATCTTCACCAAATGCTGGCCAATATTTTATCAGCGACTAAAGGATACTTTACTTTGTTTATACTATTTAGAGATGCTCATGATCTGATTTCAGTTGTAAAATAAGATTATCTCCAAGAAGCCCGCCACAATCTGAGTTTTTGAGGAGAATTGTATCCTTGTGTGTTAGCCTTTTGACCGACACACCAAAATATATATATCACTAACCACCTACATGAAGTATGTGTAACGATGATCAAGCCTTATCACCACATGAAATACACATTTTTTTTAGAGAAGTTTTTTGGATCCATACACGCTCCCATATTATGAAAAGCTTAAGCTGATATAGAATGATGTAACAATATATATCAAGATTACAACAATTTCTATAAAAAAAAAAAAAAGGGTTACAACAATAATAGCAATTATGGTGAGGTATTGGATAAAGAAAGTGCGGGCATCAGTAGTTAAGAATAATAATAAAAGAAGAAACTTTACACTTTATCACATTTTCCTAGCACATTTCATTTGTTAATTAGCTTAGCTTTAATTCTATTATTGCCAGATTGTGAAGCAGTCCAGGTCTCCCTCCTGCGTGCAATTTGATCTACTGCAAGAATCCCATCTGGTCTTCCCCCTTTCCTCACACTTTTCTATAACTCCCTAATATCTCAAATGCACTTTCTTCCCTCCCTTCCTCATTACATGGATTTCCCTTCCACGTAAGTTTAAGGACTTATTCGATATCTTTACAAATTCAACTTAATTATATTTATGAGAGATACTCCTATCAGAGATATCTCTCACCTTAAATGAGAGATTGGGTGGGGGGCCTCACATCCATATCCAATGCCAACAATATCTCATTTAAGGTGAGAGATATTTCTCACATTAGCATATCCCATATATATATATATATATATAAATCATCACATAAAATACCACCACCAATTAAAACTTGATTCTTATGAATATTTTGATTACTTTGTCAAAAAGAAAATGTATAACCTTCAAAATCAAGTCTAGATAAAGAAATTAAATTTCCACCTATTGTAAGAACATAAAAAGTGATATTAAGGTCTAACTAAAATCCGAAATCAATAATCAGTTTGTATTGGTTTGCCTGGAACACATACAATACAGCTTCTGTCGTTTTTACATAAGAACAAAAGTATTTTCCTACCCCTCCCACCCCCATTAGAAACACTTTCATATGAGATTACAGAAAATTACATTGGTTTTAATGCTTTTCCACGAAGAAAAGTCTTGCATTGAAAAATGAGAAAGCATTTCCGTAGAAAGGTTGTTACACAAATGTGCCCTTGGTTGACAAATGGGTACTTTGATTTACTAAGATGCAAGCAAATTTGCCATCATCATTCTCTCAATCAACTTTTTGCACCATGCATTCAAGACAAAACTAGAGGCACAAAATTACCCAAGAACTCCTTCTCTATCAAACTCACTTGAACCTGATTACCTCTAAAGGGAACAAAACTACATGAACATCAACCTACATATACACCTATTATGTACGTATGATGTGAACACTGCACAAAAATGCAGATGAATGGATTCATGTGAAGGAGCACCGCCAGGATCTTGAAGGTCAGAAGCATACCCATCTGGAAAAGCTGATTATGAAGATCTTCATGATTTACGACAGTCTAATAATGGCGTCTCTAAGAAATATTGGAAGGTGATAAAAGAATTCCTGCGATCATGGAAAAGCGGCCATAGGAGAACCATGCTGGTGGGTTTTCTTTCAGTATAGTTTCCACCGTCTGCTTCTCAAAGACTTCGATCTGCTGGAGTAGCATCTGTGTTCCCTGAGAGCTCAGCTCTGGCACGTATCAGGTGCTCAAATGGGGAAAAAAGGTCAATATACAGGTGAAGAAAAAAAAAATCATAATCTCTGTTTTATGTGGCATGCACATATAGAAGTAATGGGGAAAAAAGGTTAAAAGGATCATTCAACAAAATGGCCAAACATATGATGAACTGCATCTTCCAATTTGGAAGATGTTTCATCAGCAATAGGTTATAGGTCCTGTCAAATCAACAATGTAGGCCACTGAACTATGGAACGCACTTGAGGGCATTGTTCAAATCTGCACTCACTCGGATCCAGTTTTCTGGCTCTCAGAGAAAACCAAGGGCCTGTTTGTTTTTATAGAATACATCGGAATCGGACTTATGGAATTCATTCCCCTATATATGGTATCAGAATTTGAAGTATTTTTTCAACAGTGCCCCTTCAAAAAAATTTCTTATATAGTGGCCCCTCAAGGTAAATTTTCCGATTCCGCCCTTAAAAATGAATACCCCGCAATCACCGTAGCAATTCAAATCCCATAAGAGTTAGGGTACCATTTACGTTGGGATGTTATATCCCTCACCCACCACCTCATATCTTACAGATGGAGCTCACTATTAGTTCCTACTAATTCTTTATAACCAAAAAAGTCCCTATAGGTCACTCTTAACAACTATGAATTGCATTGCTAATGATTTACTCCTATCGAAATAAAAAAAAAAAATGAATCTTATTATGAAGTTGTTTCTGATGATATCTTTTTGAAGCATGCACAAGACCCTCTAACAACTGGCAATGTGTCCGCAAAGATGTGTTTCGATTTAAAAAAACAAAAAAACAAACAAACAAACTCTTATATCTGATGATATCTTGCTGAAGCATACGTAAAGTAGTAACATCAACTGAAGGTAAGAGCATTTGATAATAATAAGACAGACCCAGCCCAAGCACACCCACTTTTTCATTGATATTACAATATATCTACCAATTCCCTGGCCATTTTACACACACCCAAACAGGGATTCCTTAACAAAACAAAAACTAGCATGTCAAGAATGGATGATAATATATAACACATCTCAACAGAAAGAATATTGTGAACATTCACTTTTGTAACTGAATTGTAAGAAAAAAAATGCTTATGAGAACATACCTCAAGCTATCTGTGAAGGAATGAAGAGCAGCTTTAGATGCAGCATAGGCACCTATCCATGGTCCAGGGACCAAAACAAAGATACTTCCAACATTGATAATCTTTTCTTTCTGATGGATTGGTGAAACCTGATCTAGACTTTACTTATTTATAGGGGTTATCTATAATTTATCGGTTTAATTTGGACCATCCGTTATAAGCCAGATCCGACGATTGTGGGTGTCTAGATGTTTAGGGTTTCATATATTTATACTGGGTGGCGAGAGCATGGTACCAAAGGAGTGATATTGAGAGAGAATAAGAGAAACAGTGAGTGCTTATACTCTTGTGAGAATCTCTAATAATAGTGAACGGCATGAATCTTTCGTGGACATAGGCAATCTTGTCGAACCACATAAATCCGTGTCTCGTGGATTGATTGTATGATTGGTGAATTGATTGTCTCGTAGATCGTGCATGTGTTTCCGATCCTAACACTTTCCGCCTAGTTCCCATGTGAAAAACAACGGCTTGGATCAACCTCATGGGACCTTTTACCAATAGAAAAAAAAAATTAAAAGCAAAGCAACCATAAGTAACTAATTCTCCATAATGAAATGGACAGCATGCACATAAAGATCTACAAATGGAAACATTACTACTATAATGGAGAATGAGCATTTCGAATCATACAATGAACAAAGCTTTTAACAATCTTGTAATGAGAAAAGATGCTACAAAACCAGAGGAATTTCTAGAGCATCAAACCAAATTTTGATTCAAGCCAACAACCTAAAACTCCTCACAAAACAACAACTGTTTTCTCAAAACCAGGACCTGAACAGAGTTTGATCAATTAGAGAAGAAACTTACCAAAAAACACAAGAAACGAAAATTCAATTAATGAATAAGAAGAAAACCAAATGAAGAGTACTTATACCATAGACATTTGTATTGAATGCATTCTCGACCTCAGACATTGGATTCTCCACGACGGGGCCGAAGCAATTCGCACCCCTGCATTGTTTACCAGTATATCAATCTTTCCAAATCTCTTGAGAACATTTCTCACCGCTCTCTCCACGCTCTCTTCAGATGCCACATCCAGAATGAGCATGCATGATTAACAAATAAATATAAATAATTAACAATTAATCTAATCAATCAGTGAGTGAAGTGTGATCACAAGGTGGGGTACTCATGATAGGTCCTGAAGAATTTGAATATGTATTTCTTATCATTTCATTTACATCAGTACATGGCTTTAATAGCCTCTTTACAAAACTTGCTCCTAAAGACTAAGGAGATAATAATGGTATATCAATCAATTACAGGAATCAATCCTATCAATCACTCAATTATAGGAAATCAATTCTATCAATCTATTTACAACTAATTTAGAGATAATTATGGTAATCTGCAACACCCCCTCTCAAGTTGGTGCATAGATGTTTTGTATGCCCAACTTGTCTACAATTCCATGAAGGACTTCACTTGATACTGCTTTAGTGAGGATGTCAGCTAGCTGGTCTTGTGACCGAACATGGGGAACTTCAATGATCTTCTCTTCCAGTTTCTCTTTAATAAAATGTCTGTCAACCTCCACATGTTTTGTTCGATCGTGTTGAATGGGATTATGAGCTATGTCACATGCTGCTTTGTTGTCACAGTATAGTTTCATAGGTGACACTTGAGGAATTTTGAGTTCATGCAGCAAATTTTTAATCCATAAGAGCTCACATATACCTGTGGCCATTCCTCGATACTCAGCTTCCGCACTTGATCTAGCTACAACTCCTTGTTTTTTTACTTCGCCATGTAACTAGATTTCCTCCAACAAATGTCAAGTACCCCGCAGTTGAACATCTATCATCAATTGACCCTGCCCAATCCGCATCAGTATAGCCTTCAACTGATAAAGGATCTCTTGTCATAATATCAGCATATCCTTCACCAGATAAAGTATTTCCCTTGGTAAACATGATTCCGTTACCTGGAGATGACTTCAAATACCGTAAAATACGTATTACTGCATTCATATGCTCCTCACTAGGAGAGTGCATAAATTGACTCACCATGCTAAGAGAATAAGCCAGATCAGGCCTAGTGTGTGCAAGGTACATCAATCGTCCGACAAGCCTTTGATATCTCTCTTTATCCGCAGGAATTTGATCTGGAAACGTACCCAATTTGATCTTTTCAGCCGCAGGTATATCACACGGTTCACAAGCCAGCATGCCCACTTCACTTAGTAAGTCTAGAGTGTATTTCCGTTGGGACAGGAACATACCTCATTTAGACCTCAATACCTAGATCCCCAGGAAATACTTCAATGGTCCAAGATCCTTCATTTCAAATTCACGAGAAAGATATGTCTGCAAGGCTTTTTGTTCAGTAGCATCATTTTCTGTTACAATCATATCATCAACATATATAATGAGTATTGTAAGTTTTCTCCCATTATGCTTTATGAACAGAGTATGGTTAGAATTGCACTGCCGATAGCCAAATGCCTTCATTGAACTGTAAATCTTCTGAACCAAGCTCTTGGTGATTGCTTCAAACCATACAAGGATTTTCGCAACCTACAAACTTGCTTGCTGCCTTCCACCTGTAAATCACATCCTGGAGGCAACGCCATGTACACCTCCTCTTGAAGATTTCCATGTAGAAAGGCGTTCTTTACATCGAATTGATGTAATGGCCAATCAAAATTCACGGCCAAAGACAGAAGTACACGTACCGTATTAATTTTGGCCACTAATGCAAAAGTCTCTGCATAATCAATTCCATACGTCTGACTGTATCCCTTAGCCACCAATCGAGCCTTAAATCTCTCAATATCACCATCAGCTTTATATTTAATTGTAAAAACCCATCAACATCCAACGGGTTTCTTTCCAACAGGTAAGTCCACTACTTCCCATGTCCCATTTTTTTGAAGGGATTTCATCTCCTCCCGCATAGCTTCTTTCCACCTGGTGTCTTTCAAGGCATCCTGCACACTATTAGGTACATGCACAGTAGATAATTGATTCACAAATGATTCACTTGCCTTTGACAATCTATGGTAAGATACATAATTATTTACCGGGTATTTAGGAGTTGATTTAAGGACAGGTTCATAACTGACTTTAGGAATGCCTCTTGTGGTGCGATCGGGTAATACTTTAAGTGGAGGTGCGTGATTTACCTGGGGAGCAGATGATGACCCATGACAAGGATTAGGACCATCAAGTGGAGACAATTGGGTTGGTGGTACTACCGGTTCAGCTCCATTGTGATGATATTGCGGCAGAGACTCAAAGGCTGTAGGCTCATTGCACGAAATATCTGTCGTTTCTCCATGTGCAGTTACCACAGGTTCAGTTTCGGGTACAAAGGATTGCTCCACTGGTTTGGGTACAACTGGTTGCTCCACTGGTTCGGGTATAGCAGGTTCCACTAGTTCGGGTATGGTTTCATCTGGGTAACTTAGAAAGTGTAAGTCACTACTGGTGCCCCCCTGACTTGCAGTAATGGCAGCTGGAAAATACATTTGATGTTCATGAAATTGGACATCTATAGTGACATACTGTGCGAGTGGGTGGATAATAACAGCGGTACCCTTTTTGATGGAGGCCATAGCCAACAAAGATGCATCTGAGAGCTCGGGGTTGGAGCTTATGTCGTGCATGAGGAGGTAAGTGTACAAAGGCAGTACATCCAAATATTTTGGGAGACAGATTCGGTGTGGATGATGAGATAAGATTATGGTTCAAGGTGTTAAGAGGTGTTTGGAAGTCCAATGTACGGGATGGTATACGATTTATTAAGTAGGAGGCTGCAGAAAGTGATTCACCCCAATATTGAGGTGACATGTGGGCATCAAACAGTGTGGCACGAACCGTTTCCAAGAGTTGTCTGTTTTTTCTTTCCGCAACCCCGTTTTGTTGAGGGGAGTAGGCACACGTGGTTTGATGAACAATACCATGGAGTTGTAAGAATTGCTTCAGCTCATGATTGATAAATTCACCGCCATTATCAGTACGAAGAACTTGAATTGGAGTCTTATATTGAGTAGCAACCATTAAGTGAAATTGTTTAAATAGGGAGCAAAACTCGCCCTTTGTTTTCATCAAGCATACCCAGGTCATGCGACTGCAATCATCAATAAAAGATACAAACCATCGTGCACCATTGAGTGTCGGAATTTTGGTAGGACCCCAAACATCCGAATGAATGATCATAAATGGCAATGGACTTTTATTCATACTCTGCGGAAAGGAAACACGATGGCTATTGGCCAATGCACAAACATCACACTTAAGCATAGATGGAGAAATTTTTGAAAATAACTTGGGAAATGGGTGTCGTAAATAGCCAAACGAAGCATGTCCAAAGCGCTTGTGCCACAACCAAACATTAGAGGCTGAGGTAGGTGGCAGACTGGTAGCATGAAAAGACTGAGTCAGGGCATGTGAGCTAACTGGCGCAAGATCAAGATAATAGAGCTTTCCTCGTCTAGTACCACACCCAATTGTCCTCCGCGTCTTGATGTCCTTGAAAACACAAGAATCCGGCCAAAAAATTACAACACAATTCAAAGCAGCAGTAATTTGTGAAACCGATAACAAATTAAAACTAAGTGAAGGAACCACAAGAACAGAATCCAAATTAAGATTATTAGGAAGAGTAAGGGAACCTTCACCAACAACAGGAGCGGAATTGCCATTGGCTGTAGAAACAACAGGTATGTCAGAGGTTTTTAAGAGTGAGAGTGAAGTTGTGTCAAAGGCCATATGATCAGTTGATCCAGAATCAATAATCCAAGTACAAGACCCATTAGGAGTTGAATGGTCGAGAGACTTACCTGGGGGACTAGAAATATGTAAGGCAGCAGCTGTGGTTGTTGAGGGTTCAGCAATGACAGTGGCAGCAGAGGCGGTGGACTTGAAGTCACGCTTTGTTGGAGCCTTGGCTGGATCCCACCATTCAGGATAGCCAATTATATCATAGCAAGGGGATTTGGTGTGCCTCGTGCCACTACAATGAGTGCAAGTTCTCGGTGGGCCAGAGGATGTAGAGGATTTTTTTCCCATGTCAAAGCTACGGGCTGTTGGCGTGGAATTAGAAGATGCAACACCATTGGAATTACGGCGGTTTGATGGTGGTGGACGGCGGGCTAGCATGGCCACCGAGTCAGGATTAGGGGGGTCACCATTCAGAAGAGTTCGACGAGTGGCTTCCCGCCGGACATATGCATATGTGTGTTCCAGGTCTAGGAGTGTTTCCATGCGAAGAATCTCCCCCCCGCACCTGTTCAAATTCAACATCAAGACCATTCAAAAATATGTGAATTCGCATTCTCTCCACAGACTGTTGATAAGCAACAATATCATCAGGATCCTTCATGTGCACTTTGTCGCGATGATCGAGTTCCTGGAAGATCTCAACAAGTTCACTGTAGTATGTTGGAAGAGGACGTCTAGATTGGCGGATTGAAAAAGCACGTTGATGGAGGACAAAGATTTGCGTTTCATCGGATCCGTCATAGAACGCTTTGGCGAGGGCGTTCCAAATTTCACGAGCAGTTCGAAGGCGGAGATATCGCTTCATTATTTCTGGTGTCATAGAGGTGAGTAACCAGCCTTTAACTTTTTGGTTTTCAGCATACCATTTGGGATACGAATGGTCTTTCTCTCCGGGCGGAGTAGAATTTCCAATGATGTAATCAAGTTTCTCACGGCCAGCAATATGGATTTCGATGATCTGGGACCAGACATCATAATTTGTTTCGGTAAGAACTACGCCGGCATTGAAGTTGGAGTTTTCAGTTTGGACATGGATGATGGGTGAAGTGATGGAGGTTTAGGGTGGGTTGGTAGCCATAGTAGTGTAAACGGATGTAGATGGAAGGAAGTCTGGGTTGGGATACAAATTTTCAGAGGATCGTAGTCTGCTCTGATACCATGAAGAATTTGAATATGTATTTCTTATCATTTCATTTACAGCAGTACATGGCTTTAATAGCCTCTTTACAAAACTTGCTCCTAAAGACTAGGAGATATATCAATCAATTATAGGAAATCAATCCTATCAATCACTCAATTATAGGAAATCAATCCTATCAATCACTCAATTATAGGAAATCAATTCTATCAATCTATTTACAACTAATTTAGAGATAATTATGGTAATCTGCAACAGGTCCTACCTACAATATCATCTCGGTTTTTTAGATTTGGGTGTTTATAATGTGAGAGATTAGGTTCCACCGTGTATTTCTTCTAGCATGAGAAGAGTGGTTTGAACTTCAACCTCCAAGTTTCTATAAATCTTGTTAAAGTTGAATGATTAATGTGAAATATCCAACAATCCTTATCTATTTCAGATCCTCTTATCGTACACTATGTCCATCTACACGAAGGATCAGTAAAATTTAATCGGATTCTGTGTGACGAACCGCATTGAAAAGTCAGTAGTGGCGTCGTAAAATATTATATCTAACACAATTTAGAAAAAAAACATTTGTTTCGCTTTTGTCCAGCCCTAGCCCTTGAGTGTAGGGTAAGGGCTTACTCATTATAAGTCCACCGTGGGCTCCGAGGACTTTGGCTCAACTTAGGAATGGCCCACATATATAAGGGTAGGGTAAGGGCTTACCTCAACCTGGCCCTTTGAAAACCCTAATGAAAATGTCTAATGCTCGTCGGATGGATTGGGCCTAACTATTACAACTGACAATATAGGCCAAGTGGGCTAGTTTGGTCCACTTTGATGTGGCCCATGAACACCCCTAGCATGAACTAATCCAGCATCTAGGGCTTCTAATGTAAAAATAAATTAAAATTTTATCTAATGGCCAATTGCCATTAGGAATGCAAGTTAGGCGGAGAACCGCCACTGAGCTAAGGATATATTGAGGTTTTCAAATTGCAATGAATAATAATCCATTTCATGATTTTCTATAAAGAGAATCTTTTAAAGGACTCATAATCAAAATATTTATAATAATGATTTTTGAAGGGATTTTCTTAAACAAAAAAGAAAAGGCCAACATCACTTATTATATATTAAAGTTGAAGGTTTTGGATTCAACTTTGACCAGATTCATTTCAATTTCTGACTTATATATTGAGCGTCGGAAAAAAGCTAAAAATGTATGGGTTGTGAGACCCGAACTCATAATCTCTTTTATTTTTAAATAACTAACTTAATCTCTGCACAACACAATTAATACTAATATATAATTATTTATCAGAAAAATCTCAAAAAGTAGTTAGATAGAGCGGGAACCCCAACTACGTGGGTCATACCAGGCTAAGCACGGTTACTGTGCTAGTTTATATTTATTACAGTAACAAGAAAATAATGTTAAGAGCTTAATTACAAATTTACAGAAAGAAATCGGTTGAACGCCTCCTTTCCTTAACAAATATCTAATTTGCAACACAATGAAAGACTAAACATTTAAGTTAGCCAAAGTTTTATTATTTCTTCTTTCAAAAATAAGAAATTTACACAAATGACTAGGTACAAAAGATGAGTCAAAGCCTTGTGAATTATCTTCAAGTAAAAAGCGGCTACGGTGTTTGGAAATTTTCAAAATAAGCTCTTATTTAATCTTTTAGAGCTTATTTACTTTTCAAGAGAGTTACATAAACCTCTAGTTGAATCCTTCATTTGATTATAAATGGTGGTTCACGTTCTAAAAAAAATAAGAGAAGGGGACCTTTTGGCATAACACAATCAAAATACTTACAGAGTATAAGGTCCAAGTTCTACTCTATTGGTCTAAATTTAATGCATATTATTATTTATTTATTTTCTAGAATAATGCATATTATTTTACTCTAACGTATCAGTACATATGAGTCAAATCAACATAAAATCAACCTGAACTTGAGTTGGGGGTTGTGTTCTTTAGCCCATTGGTTGAACTATAGCCTAACTTTTTTAGTGTGGTTGGCATATTTAGTATGAATAAAAGTATATATGATTTGCAAATTAGATTGGTGTCTGCCTTAATTTTAGGGCAATGGCCAAGTGTGGTCGTAAACTTAAGCCAGATAATCAAAAAGGTTCGTGCATGGTTCACAATCTCTGGCCAAGCTAGACCCAGACCATAAAAAACCCATTATGACTAGACTCTACCCTTGTGATCACATTTCACTCACTATTTCACTCACTAATTGTTTACTGCTTTCGTGTTATTGCATTTATTTGTTAATCATGCATGCTCATGCATTATCATGTAGACTCCGACTCTCAACTCCTGATCTTGATCCTGATCCTATCCATACAAAAAGAAAAGACGAAGAGAAAGACCGCAGGTTTACCACGGTATACATTGGCGATATATCTGTAACTGTAAATGCAAGTTTACCGCCCATGGGCCATATAGATGGCGGTAAGCCTAGAAGTCCTTTGTTTCTTCTAATTCCTTTCGTGAGAGTTGTAGAAACTAAAAGGAAAAAAGAAAAAAGTTATTCAATTCATCTTAAGTACAAGCTTATCTTTCATCATTATTCATCTTGCAAGCAACGCATGAGATGTTTAGAGTCCTATAATCCGGCCTATTATAATATAATATATGAAGCCAACTGCATCTAATTGCGAATTTTAAATCTGATTTTGACCATTTTCAATTTTGAACTCCACTAATTATTATTATATTATATATGAAAGAGACTAATTTAAAATTAACATGAGTTCCAACTGATTTTGACCATCCCTGCAACTTTAACCTAATCAATTCCAATACCCAAGCCTCTTTTAATCTAATTTAATATAATAAAATAAAATATCATTTATTACTCTGTCCTCACTTAGCTTTCATTGTCCATGCTAAGCACGGGGCATTGTGGTAGTCATCATTTGAATTTGAATTGGTCCTGATGCAATCATCATTAAATCTGGGTTACAAATCATTACAAATAGCTTTACAGAAGCATTAACAAAACACAAAAACACATGATTGCGCATGTACAATTTCTCTGCCCTGCCACCCAAGAATGGACTGAGGCATTCCAGTGGCTGAGGGTGGTGGACCTCAACTACCACACTGACCTCACCCGACAGTAGAGGTACATGATTTATAATGATTGATGAAAGTGGAAAGAGTTTTCTGTGGTTTACATTGAAAGTGGAGAGAGTTTTTTCTCTGTGGTTTACAGGAAACCTTTCATCTACGTCCACCTAAAAGTGTGTCATGAATAGGAGTCAATGTGGTCTAGTTAATGTTAAACTCATCAAGGCTTGTCTTTTGGAAACACACTCTGCCCAGAGAGTCCAGAACGCTGTGCTTCTTTTAACTTTAGCTTATTAGGAAAAAAAAAAAAAAATTGTTTATTCTTATCATCCTGGGCATTTGTTAACTCCAAAATAAATTTTTATTTTGTGATTTAGAGCTTATTTATATATTAGGGCATTTGATAAACCTCTTATTGTATTTTTCTAATTTTAGAGTCAGCTTATTTACAAACGAGAACTTTTGCCTTTGAAAAATCGAGCAAAGGGATTTTTTTAGAGCTTTTTCAGATAACACAAATGGAGGTAGATAATGCAAAGTTTGTATGTTTTTTAATGAAAATAACCTTATAGATATTCAAGATGACACAAATGGCGGGTCCCATATTGTAGTTTCTAAAAGGTTGGGCACTAATCACCACAATTTCTAAAGATGGGCTCCAATTACCTCATTAAATAAGGGTTTTTTTTTCTTCTAATTATACAAAATGCTCTAATTATAAATTTCAACTTAAAAGTTGGAGCCTTTATTTTTTACGTTGATCAAATTAGTTATTATTAATTAGATGAGAGTTTATAAAACAGACCCTTAGTGGAAAACTTTAAGGCCCTATTTATTCCGCACGTGTCTGAAATTTTTAACACCGATGTCAAAAACATGTCTTTTTGGAGTATTTGGGCTCCTTTGTTTAAACGTTGAAACAGTAAAAATCAACTTTCTGAAATGTTAATTCTAGCTTTTAAAATTCTCTATACTCGAGCATTTTAGAAAAGAATGGGGGGACAATATTTGAAAAACTCATAATTATTTAAAAAATAATTTTTTAGAATTCTTGACCACATAGGCTGTAATAGACTAAGGAGGAAAGTTGAAAGTAAAACTTAATACAACTGTCCTCTTGATATTTCATAGTTTTAAAGACAAATTCTATATTTTCATAGAGAAGGAGTTTCCATTTCAATGCAAAAATCCTCTTTAATGTGACAGTATCATTTTGTTCAGATTTTCTCTAATAAAAGTCAATACGTCTAACAAGGGTTCCTTATTAAGAGGCATGAGAAGCAGTGCGAGGGATTGACCCTTGGGCAGAGTACGCAGAGCATGTAGGACCCCAATGGATGAACTCCGTGATAACAAATTAGGTTAGTTTAGAAATATATATATATATATATATATGGAGATGCTCCTATAAGGTATAAAGTTGTAAACGGATCAGTTCTAATCCGGATCCATGGTGGAACCATAACCGTTAAGGAGAATGTGGAACCGGATCTGGACTCGGAACTGTTTCGGAACCGGTTTCTTGGCTCTGGAATCGGAACCAAAACCAAATATGGGATATGTCTGGATCCGGGACTTGGCTTAGGTAGAGAATGATATTAAAAAAACATGGTTTTTATGAGAGATTAAAAAAAAAAATAAAAATTTTGAGATAATATATCGGGTCTCAGGCCCACAGGTCCAAACCAAGGTGGAACTGGACCCGGATCTATTTACTTATCAAGGCCTAAATAAGGACCTAGACTCGGTTTTTAACGGGTCGGAGCTTCCGGGTAATCGGAGAATTGGGTACCCATTTACATCCCTCTGCTCCTACGAAATATATCTTACTATGAGAGATAATGTGAAGGCCCTCACATCCATCTCCAATGCTAACAACTTAATAAAGTGAGAGCATCTCTCATAGGAGCATCTCCCATTAAATGAAAAAAAAAGGCTGTCATTTTCTCTTTCTAGGAGTTCCAAAAGAGAAGTGAAAGGGAAAAACCTTCTGGAGTGCTTATCTGAAAGTTCAAATGCTATTTCCAAGATTGATATTTTGAATCTTTGACATAATGCCAAGAATTCCTCAAATGCATGCTATCAAGTAGAATTTTATACTATGATTTTGAAACTCATTATCCCATTGTTTGAAAAGGAGGGAAAAATGGGGGAGGAAAAAAAAAGGGAGAAAAAATGGAGGGAAAAAGAATTCCAAATGCTTCTTTAATTTTATGTGATTGAACATCAACCTGATAGCGACCACATGTGCGATGTATCCCACAATAGGGATGGTTGAGAAAATTTTAGCCATCTAATAAATATTCAACCTTTTCTTCACCTAGAACATGGTCTGTCCTTTAACTTTTCAGGACTACTGATTTGGAAGCTACTGCTAAGTGCCTTTCCATTATGCATCGTTATGCTACACGTCCTCCAAATGAGTGGTCAGATCTCTCTTCCATGCCTCACAATAAAACCTTGGGGGCAAGGATATTATAAATAACCACAGGAACCGCTAGACTCAAATGAGTGGATCAATTCCACTTAGGGTGAGGGAATTAGGTGAGTGTGGTTGAATATAAATGGGTTGCCAATCAATGTTCCATCCCTTCTATCATTAAGAGGTTTGGTAAGTTTTGTTTTGTTTTGTTTTTTTTATTTTAATTCTATTTCACTAAAAACTAGTTTAAATAGATTTTTCAACTATAAAACTTTTTTGCCTTTTTTTAATTAAAAAAATAAAAAAATTAAACCTCTTTTTACAAGCTTATTTATATAACTTATATTGTAATTAGTTTGCATGTATTACATTTACTCTCGAACAAATTCCCCCGCTCATATCACCTTTCACAAAAATTATTTTTTAATTAAATAAGAAATAGTGGTCCACCTAAAAGTTTGTGGAGTGGTATAAGTTGTGGGCTTGCTCGCTATATCTTAAGTTCGAAATCTATCCCAAATTGATCAAATGGGCATTTGTGTGGGCTTAAGGGTCGAAAATAATCTCATTGGATCAAAGACCTCATGCGTACCAACATCGTTAACAACAATTAAAAAAGTTAAAAAAAAAAATTTAAACAATACCCGCAGGCAGGACAGGTCCGGAAAAACCGTTCACATTGAAACAAATAACTGGCTTTTCATTTGTGGGTCTATTAAATAAATTTGACTGATAGAAATAACTTTTGACTAAATTTCATCAATTGAAGAACCCATAAGACTTTTCTTACGTTGATCAATCAATCAATATGATAACTTGAGATGGAAACAACTTCAGACTAATTAAGATAAAAAAAAATCCCTCAATCAAAAAGTGATACAAGATAGTGATCTTCAATGTGTGGATGGCCCATTGATGGATTTATTTTGACCATCCTAATGACTGAAATCTGGCTCTCAAATCTCTTCTGGGTGCGGCCATGGTGCAGCCGGTTTCGACGGTTGAGATCCATTTAAGTGCAAGACGACTGATCCATCCACGTGTCAACTCGGATCTACAAATGGTACGACGGCGAGGATGAAGGAAAGAAAAATTAAGGAAAGATGTCCCTCCAAGTCCTCGCCAAACATCTTGGATTCGTCTCCAGTTCTCTCTCCTACGAAAACCCTAATTAGGGTTTCTAGATCGTCTTCTCCGATTTCGAATCATCAGGTGTTTTGCTCTTTCTTCTTCTTCGATTCATGTTCTTTCTTGATTCGAGATCGATCAGATTGCTCAAAATTGGATCTTGTAGTGTGGATTTTGCAGAGACTTCGTTACGAGTTCTTCCATTTTGGGGAATTCGAGGGATTTTTCTGAACAGGTGAATTTTAGTTTTTTTTTTTTTTTTCGCGTTTGAGATTAGGGTTTTGAATTCGGTTGGTTGTGTGGCCTTTTTGAAAATTTACGTTTTGATCGGATTAGTATGCCTTTTTTTTTAATTTAATTTGATTTTTTTGTTGATGATGGAGTTCTTTTTTTTTTTTTTTTAGGGTTATGGGACTTTAGAAGGAAAAGTAATTCTAGTGTTTTTGTGGAAATGTTATGTTCTTATTACCTTGTTTGGAATTAGGGTTTTGAATTAGAAATTTTGTGTGCGTCTGTGTTCCTTTTAAGTCTGCTTGGAAGATTCTTGAGTTTTTATGTTTTGATATGATTACCATGCCCTTTTTTCCCTCTAATTTGCTGTTGATGGAAACTTGTTGGAGGCAATTTAGGTTTTGTTCTGTTTTTTTTTTTTTTTATAACAAATTGGGTTGAATAAAAATGGCTTTTTTTTTTCAAGGAAATTTAACTCATTTCTGATGTTTTGGGATTTGTTCTGATTTTTTGAGGTTTCAATTCTCTCATTTCTGATCTTTCATTATATGGTTTTGAGGCGTTTAAGTTAATTTCATGTTGAGAAGAAGGCATGTCTGATTTTTATTTTATTTTATATTATGTGTTTGCTCAGTTGTTTATGACATTGATTTATCTTAAGAATGTGGCGTGGCAAGTTCATTGGGAAAAAAATGATACAAATGCTTCTTCATTTTTTTCCGAGGGAGCACACAATAAATTCAATTGATAATTTAGACATTGGTGCTACTGATTTTTCCTACCTGTGAATGTTTAATGGAAGGTTTGGAAGTCTGAAACAAATTGCATAGTTGTGTGCCTATTTTTCACTGCTTGTCAACTTCCAGTAGTTTACAAACACTACATAAACCAATGAAATTTAATGGCATGGCCCATAATGTTTTCAATTTTTTTACTATGAGATTGATGGAATGCTGCACTATATTTTCAATTATTTGATTATGAGATTGCGGATTTCTTTGTCATTTTCATTTTCTTTTGCTTTCTTTTTGAGACCCTTGAGCACGAGGGCATACTCTTGATGCATGCCCTTCATGCATATAATTGACATCCTTGTGATTTTTTTTCCTGAAAAATTTGCATCCTATTTTCTATACACCATTCTCATTATTGTTTGAGTTTCCTGTAATTTGTGACCAAAGGGCAGCTTTGAATGGGGTTGCAACTTTCAGTTGGGCATGTTCCAAGTGCACTGTACTGTTGGGCCGGAACATAAGAAGTAAATGGGATCTTGAGCTTGTATGCCTTATATGTGCTGAAATGGCTAGCATTTTCGATAATCCTAGCTGTGTAGCATCAGATCATGTGCAGTGTGGGATGCCATGCTGGTGCCTTGGCCTGTGTCTAGACTGCATGATACGTGACTTGTATAGGCTTTGGCACAAGGCAGGCAACTGTAGGAATGGGCATTTTATGGATATGGAATAAACAAGCCTCAGCCAAGCTGCAATGCTTGGTTTAGGAATTTTTCCCCAAACACTTATGTTGTCAATACTTTTTGGCTGAGATTTTTCCAGCAGGTAAAATCTTTGGGTTTGCAACTAATACCTTTTCTGTTGCTTACTATCAGATTCAATACTAGTGCTGTGGAGTTGATATGGTGATTTATTCAGCTTTTGTGACGTAGGGAATAAGATCATTTGACTGGAGTGGTGTGGTGTGAAAAATCTTTAAACTAGAAGTGATCTTGAGGATTTTTGATGGGGCAATTTTTGAGCTTGGCTGGAAATAAGTCTAAAACGAGTGAGTGCAGTGATATTTTACAAGCCGAAACTTGCAAGAGGCAGAGGATGTCATTGAGCTTTAATGAGAGCCCAAGACTCATTCCCAGCCTCCCTGATGAGATATCTCTTCAGATTCTCGCAAGATTACCCAGAATCTGCTACTTGAACATGAAATTGGTGTCACGGAGCTGGAAAGCTTCTATCACAAGTCTTGAACTCTACCAGTTGAGGAAGGAACTTGGAACAACTGAAGAATGGCTGTATATACTGACAAAGATCGAAGAAGATAAGCATATATGGTATGCTTTGGACCCTTTGTCCAAGGCATGGCAAAGGTTGCCACCAATGCCCAATGTAGTTAATGAGGAAGAACCTAGACGGGGCTTCTCTGGTCTTTGGATGTGGAATGTGGTGGGTTCAAGTATCAAGATTGCAGACGTCATAAGGGGCTTGCTTGGACGGAAGGATGCATTGGATCGGATGCCTTTTTGTGGTTGTGCTACTGGGGCTGTTGATGGCTGTCTCTATGTGGTAGGGGGTTTCTCTAGAGCTTCTGCTGTGAGATGTGTCTGGCAGTATAATCCATGTGAAAATGCATGGAGTGAAGTGACATCCATGACTTTTGGTAGGGCTTATTGCAAAACAGGTGTATTAAACAACAAACTTTACGTTGTTGGAGGGGTGAGTAGGGGCAGAGGTGGATTAACTCCTTTACAATCTGCTGAAATGTTTGACCCTTCTATGGGAACGTGGACTACAGTACCTAGTATGCCGTTCTCAAGAGCTCAGGTCTTACCAACTGCCTTTCTAGCTGACATGCTAAAGCCCATTGCCACTGGAATGACGTCATATCGGGGAAGATTGTGTGTGCCTCAGAGTTTGTATTCCTGGCCATTCTTCGTTGATGTTGGTGGGGAGATTTTTGATCCTGACACAAACTTGTGGGTGGAAATGCCGACTGGCATGGGAGAGGGATGGCCTGCTAGGCAGGCAGGCACAAAGTTGAGTGTTGTAGTGAACGGGGAGTTATATGCTTTGGATCCTTCTAGTTCTTTAGACAGTGGTAAGATCAAGATATATGACTCCAAAGAGGATGCTTGGAAAGTGATAATAGGGAAGGTCCCAATTCTAGATTTCACTGACACAGAGTCTCCATATCTACTCACCGGTTTTCTTGGGAAGCTTCATGTAATCACAAAAGATGTCAATAATGAACTCTCAGTGTTGCAGGCTGACTTGCGGAATGATGTAGCCTCTTTACCTTCAACTTCATCATCCTCACCTACCGCTAGCACCTTGTGTGAAAACTCTGATCCCTTGGCAGAAGAGGAAGCTTATATATGGGAGGTCATTGCAAAGAAGAATTTTGGATCAGCTGAACTGGTAAGCTGTCAGGTTCTTGATATCTAATGATATATTGGGAGGTGTGAGGCGGTGCCTCCTTATGTAATTAAGTTGCTCTGGAATCAAGTAAGATTTTGAGGAGTTGGCAATAGACTATTAGAAATATCTATTTCTTTTCATAAGCTGTTTTTGGCACATTTAATATGGCTGAGTTGTTGCATTGGAAAGGTATTTGGCATTGCCATTAACCTGGTGATATGGAGGTAAAAGATTTGGGATACAGCTGGTTGATTTGCCATGAGGTATACAACTTTGAATATTCAGTTGGAAGTTTGTTAATTAATAATACAATCTTATTATATCTGTTTATATATTGATAATTACTTAAGCATCTACATATTTGCACTTTAGTGCCCTTTCTCTTCTATGGATGGATTATGCGCGCGTGTTTGATCACTCTTGTTATTCATGTGGGTTGTCTCCCGACGGTCATGGATGTATGGTGTATCTGTCTTTGTTGTATTGATTAAACCAGTTCTACCGCTTTTACAAAGTAAATTTTGCAAACCAATCAACAAGTAAATCATGAATACCGCTTTTTTTTTATGAAAATAATATTTCTAGAACAACAGGTATTTTTTAGATGTATTCCGCTTCTATTGGTGCAGTTTGGTCTTATAACTGCATTTTCATGTTTGACTTCTTAAAAAACAGAGAGCAAATAAGATTAAGAAACAGCTACTGACCTATTATTCTGGAGCAAAAGAAAAAATGCGCATTGCTTCTCAACTGATTGAGCTTCTTGTTCTGTGGTGTTTTTGTTTTATCAATTCTTTCATGGATATTTAGCTTGAATCACTTACCAATTGTTAAAAAAGGGGCGGGGGTTTTTATGGTAGTCAGAATGATGTCTTGCTGGTAACTTGCTTCCATCTATCCTTTGATGTTTCTTCTTCTTTTATCTCCCTTTTGTGTCTAAAGTTTTAACTTTTTCTGTGTTCTGACTTCTGTGTGTATATGTGCATTTGCTGCATCTCTTAATGGGTCACATTGACATTGTTTGTGGGGTGTATGAACTCTATACCAAAGTAGTAGAATTCATCTACTACTGCATTCAAGACTGGAATAGGCAGAACTCCCTGTTTAGGAGATTTTGGAACGTATTTGCAGGAGTGTGGTGTAATGAGTTGGTGAGGGTGTCAGTTTCCTCTTCTTCTTTTTTATTATTTTTTTTTATCAAAAAAGAGTTAGTGGGGGCAGCATACATCCTGTTTCAACCTGACCTGGCTCTCCTCTTTGGACTTAAGGGGCATAGATGATCTAAAATAATATAGTTGTATTTCTTATATATGTTATCTGTTCTGTTGTTCTGGATGAGCCTTCTTGTTTTATAATTCAGAGTACAATATCCTACGTGATCACTGAGATTGGAAGTTTAATTTGTGATTCACTTGGCAAGCAACATTCTCACTTGCATTTCCTTTTTCCTTTTAGGTTAACTTGTGTGATTGGTTTCTTATGTTTTAGTTTTCTTGTCCTTTTCTTTAGTATGAGCTGTTTGGGTAATTTACTTATATAATGAAGTCAACAAATCAAGAGAGAATAATAGAAGAGGGGTCAATAATGACAAAAAGACAAGTAATGGTTTTTTTGTCATTTAGTGGATGAGAGAAGTTTTTTGACCCTTTTTTTTTTTTTGGCAAAAAGAAGAGGCCTTTTGTCAATTTAATGGCATGAGATAGTAGCTTTTGAACTTTTTTTTTTTGGTAAAAATATGTACTTTTTGAAATTTAGTACATTTTGACTTGACCCCTACTTATGTTCTCATATATTGAACTGACCATTTTATTTACTTCATAATACTCTACAAGTGAATTACCCAAACAGCCCCTAATTAAGGTGTGTTTGTGGAAGGCAAGGATTCCATGATGCGGAGTTCTTTTCATGTGCGGGTGTAGAATCTGGCTCTCCAACTCCGTCCATTGGATTTTGAATTCTTTTATATGGGACAAATCTAGATTTTCTGTGCATAGAGAACTTGGAAATAAGAGCACCAGATCTCCTTGTTTATGCATGCATGATTTAGGTGTTGAGGCCTTGGTACATGGTTTCGTTCCAACGAGCTGTTGTGCATGTATGTACCTTTGATTCATACCTGAAGATAGACATGTATTGAAGTTGGGAGTGTGTTTTGAAGTTGGATCAACCCTTTCTTCTTCTCTGCTGGTCATAACTCATAAGCAGATTACAATGGAAACAGTTGGTGTGTGTTGTCCAAACCTTGGGTTTGAAGGCAACTGGGTTACTCGTTTTGTGTCTCAGAACTAATGCTGCAAGAGGCCTTTTAGGAGTGACTTTACTGCCAGGTCAAAAGTCTGATTAAGCTGTCACATGGCTTTGATGTGAAGAGCAACAGGGACTCATCTTGAGTGTAAAAAGAAACCACTAAGGTAGGAACGTGCCTCTCTTTTCTTTCACAAGGTAAAATGTATCTTTTATTACATTTTTTTAATGGTTGTATCGTTTACTACTTTATAAATCTTATTAAAAAAAAAAAAGGGAAGATATTGACATGTTTTTAGGTGGATTCTGTTCATCATTATCATTATTAGCATGTATCTTTTATTCTTAGTCAATCTTATTTGAAGAAAGGGCATATCTCAACATATGTTTTGGTGGGATTGATCATCATCACCAAAGGCTTTGGTCGAGCATTGATTGATTGTGTTTGTCTGTTGTCTCTGAGGATGATGGGTTTCCTCTTTGTCTGGCATTGGACAATGATCTGAAGCGTTGATGCCTTGTCAAGCTTGACTGCATTCTCCTTTTGTATCCATACCAGATGGATTTTTGGGTGTTGATTTTATAATGAAAATATGGAATTAATATTAGTTTGACTTTGAGCATATACTGGGTGGGGAATGGTCTGAATTCTCAGCACCATTCCCCAATCAAACTACCAGAACTTAACAAAACTTTCAATGAAATGTGAGGCAATATATGTAATTTGATTGGGGGTGTGAGTTGTTTTCTTGCTCATGTGGCTTCGACTGGAGCAGCAACATGCATTGGCATCTTCATTCTTGAAAACTATATTGAACAACAATCTGGACTAATTTTGATCGTAAAATTGTTATTTTACCTTTTTCATGATGCTGTCTGTCAAATCCAACCAAATCAGAGGATGGAATCGGGCTGGATTTAACCCTCTAGTTTGCACAGGACAAGCCCCCAACCTCCAAAAAAACAAATCATGGTATGGAACCTTTTTCAGAAGCGTGTGTGCAGTCCTTGGCTTCGAAGATGAAAAGGTCCAGCCAGAAGAGGAATTATGACCATCATTTGCAAGTTAACCTCCGGGCATTTCTGCGGGGCCCGCTGTTTGATCTTATGACTTTTGTTGACAGAGGAATCTTCCCACCCTTTGAACCTCACCTATATTCATCAATAACCTCAAAATCAATGATCAAGAAGGAATCACATTGGCCATTATCCACATTCAATGTTGATAGGCTGGTTTCCCATCCTAGGCATTATTTGGAACATTGATCCAGCAAGCAGGGTTTTATCAGGTACAAGACGTGGATAACGGACATCTCACTTGGCTATTTAGGGTTCAAACCTTAGGTATGCACCCTCTCCCTGCATGTGCGGGCAACTTTTCTACTTGAACGGGCTGTCTTTCTGCATGTGCAAGCTACTTTCGTACTTGAGTGGGCTGTATTCCCACACCGAGGGATTTCTCTTAAATCCCTACTCCTTTGGCTAGAGTTTCGAGAAAAAAAAAAGGGTGTGTAAAAGATGTGTTTCTCAAGGACGGGCATGCTTTTGCGACAAGCATGGAAAGAAAAATAAACTTTTCTAGCCTTCAATAAAATTTACATTTAAATATTTTTCCACAGCTACAATTATACCATTTTAGCACTAAAATATCCATAGTAGCTGCTATAGCATAAGAAAAACGCATTCTTATAAATGAATTTGGAATTTTGATCAATGAAAACATTCAAACTTGTATTATAGCATTTGTGTGCTGAAAATGCAACGATGTGTATGAGTTTGGATGAAAATATATAGCATAATTATGTAATTGAGAAGTGGTGATCTAAATGCATTTTCTTATGTTTTTTTAGATCTTAGGGAATGTTTGGATATGTACAAAATAAAATATTTCTAAATCTAAATACTTGCAAAATAAAATATTACATCATAAAATATTTTAATATTACAATATTAGAGTATTGTTGTCGTTTGACATTTTCCAAAACATTTAATAGATCTTGAATTAAGAAATTTGGCAATTACCTCATATTATAAGATACGCTAAATTTAAGATTGATCTTAATTTTCAAATCAAAGAAATGGTCAATAACTTTACGAGGATAATTTTTTAAAATGACAAAACGACAACTTTAGTTTGAGATCAGAGAGAATGCCAGTTGATCAACGATAGGTGCTATGATAGAGTCACTCGCTCTTTTGGTATGGATGTAAACTGGTCGGTTCCGGTTCAGGTCCACATCGTCGAGGAGAAGGTGAAACCGGACTCGGACCCAAAACCGTTTTGGGACCAGTTTCTTGGGTTCCAGACTCATAACCTTTAAGGAGAATGTGTAACCGGACCCGGAACCATAACTATATATGGGGTAGGTCCGAGTCCGGATCCGGGTCTAGGTAGATAATGATATGGGGAAAAAAAATCTAATTTTAAGGAGAGATTCTCTAAAATTGAGGTAATATGTCAGGTTCCGGGTCCACATGTGTGAACTAAGGTGGAACCGAAACCAAACCCATTTAGGTCACGGGTCCAAAAAAAGGGACGCAGACCCATTTACTTAGTGGGGCCTGAATAATCCAAATCTGATTTTTAACGAGTCGGAACCTTCGGATAATTGGAGAATCGAGGACCCATTTTCATCCCTATCTGGACTCGCTTCGTAAGCTTGCTCTTAGGTTTAAGTCTGACTTCTTGGGAAAGCGAAGCGTTCAAGCTCCGAGGGCCATAGTAAGCTCATTGTTCTGTTTCGGATAGCTAGGAGGCTGAGTTGAACCAGCAATCCTCTAGTCAAGCGAGAAAGCTCAGAAAATGTATCTCGTGCTGGTAGAGTCAAGGAAGTAGACAGATTTAGAGATTCTTCTTTCCAGGCAGAGGGGAATGAAACCTATAACTTTCCGGGAGCTAGGCTTAGCTGCCGCTTGTTAGTCACTAAAGCCCACGGCAGTTGCTGCTGTTAGCAAAGCAAGTCAGTAGAGCTCAGTACTTGATTGATAAAAGAAATTCCCTCTTCCAACAAACGGAGAGGCTTGGCTTGAACCATTTCCTAGGAATTAAGTTCAATGAAAATAAAAAAAAAACCTCTAATTATATTTTCAAAATAAGGAATCCATGGTAAAGTGGATTTCTTTGATTTTCTATGAATTGTATTCATGCAAACAAACATATTATAAAATTTCAAGCTAAGGGATTTTACGGTAAAATGAGCTTCATTGAATTTGTAGGAATTCAATTTCATGTGAACAAGTAGGTCTTACCTTCCGTGGCATAATGATTTTCTTTGAATTTTTAGAAATTCAAAACCATACTAATAGACTGGCCCAATCATATTATAACATTTCTTTAAATCCTTGAGAAATCAACTCCATGCAAACAAACAAGTCCGTTTATATGTTCAAGATAAGAAATTAGTAATAAGTGGTTCCTTATAATTGCTGAGAATTATTTTCATGCAATAAAATTGGTCATAAGCAAGATAAACAACTAAAATTTCATGAGCCTTCCATCCTTCCCATCTATCAACCAATGTGATTTTTGGTTTAAGACCCTGAAAATGTACATTTTTAGATCATGAAAAAAATACCAGTTTTTATATGAAAGAAAATAAAATGGAGAGATAATTAATTTTTATATTCGAGCCCACCTTTCATTGTTTAAAGTTGATTATATGAACAACCATTTCCATTATGTTCATTGTATCAAATTTCACTTTAATATGTAAAGACGGATTGTACACATAGAGGTGCGCCACACACACGATGCAATGACCAAAGGTTTCGTAAAGGAAGAGGAAATGAGAAATCATACTAAAAAGAATGAAGGAAAAGATGGTTTGGGTAGTTTTTTCATTTCCTCTAGCATTGAGAAGATGCAGAGAATATTAAAGTTTTTGGAAGGAGGATGGAAAATTAACTCTAGCTATAGGGAAAAACCTCTTTTAAAAGTGTTTGTAATGGAAAAAATTATAAATAATTATATTTTTATAATGAAAAAGAAATTATGTAGTGCAGGTAAAAGAATGTTGGCGGTTTTCTCTCGACTAGAAGTCCATTCGAATTAGTGTCAATCATCATGGGGGACTTGGTGAAATTTAAGGAGGCCAATAAGAAATTGAGCTTGAGAGGACTCTGCTTCATGTTTTTAGAGTCAACATATTCCTACGACTGAAGTAGACAAGGCCCGCCCCAAGAAATTCAACTTGATGGGCTCTATGTAAAAGAAATATTGAAAGATGGGGCAAATGTAAAATATATACATATTAAAACTGAAAATTTACAGGGAGGTTTTAAAAAATTCTGACTTCTTCCATGTGAAGTAGATATTAACTCTTTAATGCATGCTACTTTTAGTGTTCTACATATAAACGTATCAAAAAAATTCTGCTACTTTTTTTTGGGTGATGGGGGGTGTTTATTTTTTATAGATATATAAGGGATTGGGTTACTTTGTCATTTCACTAAATGCCCTTCTCTAGATTTAAGTGTTGCAAAAAAAGAAAAAGAGAGGGCAAGGTTGTCTTTTCATACAAGATGTTATTTTACACTAATGGCTGCCTACACATGTCATTTCACTAAATGCCCTTCTTTAGATTTAACTGTTGCAAAAGAAGAAAAAGAGAGGGCAAGGTTGTCTTTTTATACAAGATGTTATTTTACACTAGTGGCTACCTGCACACTGCATTTTTTTAAGAAGATAAAAAATTAAAAAAAAGTACTAAACTACCCCTCGCCCTCTCCTTCCCTCTCTCCCTGCTCCCTTCTTCGGCTACCTTTGCCCAACCTTGCCACCGCCGATCCCTCTTCCTCTCTCGCCCGCCGCCAGAAGCCCCCGTCCCTCTCCCCCCTTCCCCCTCTCTCTCCCCTCCCTCTTGCCCGCCGCTGGCTTCTGCCCAAAAACTCTCTGCTTCTCCTTTCCCCCTCTTTCTCTCTCGCTCTCTGCCTCTCGCTCGCCCTCTCCCTCTTTCTCCCTTTCTCCCTCTCCCTGCCCGCCCTCAGCCCTCTCCCTCTCCCTCTCCCCCATTGAATGAAAACAACGGTATGGCCCTTCCTATAGTCATTTTTACTTTTTTTTAATGCAAATAAATGATGTTCTACCTCGTCTGCGCACTGCAATATGTGCAGAAAGTGGTTTAACCCAAACAACATTATTTGGCGGTTTGGAATGGGAAAAGATACCTACAAAACACTTGAAAAGTCCCCCATAAAGTGGCAGTACCGCACTACTTTAACCCACAACAACGTTAATTGGCAAAACCCAAAACCGCCACCCCACCCCCCCCCCCCCCCCCCAAGGGGTCTAGGGTTCGGCATCTATTCGAATAAACTGGATCACCGAATCGAGTTTTCACAAATTTTGGACGGTAAAAACTTCCTGACCATGGAAAAGTGGGGTTGATGATGATCAAAGTCTCCTTCATTGTACACCTCGGGCCCCACACGATCACAAGGAAAAAAAAAAAAAACAAGAGAGATTTTAAAACAGTATTTGATTTTTGATTTTTATTATTAAAAAAGTACAAGAATATTTGAATATTTCAAAAAAGGTATACAAGTTTTTCATATTTATTTTAATCAAGTCCTCACCATTAAGAATTTTAAAAATGACAAAAATACCATTATTTTATTTTTAATATTTTCCTAATAAATTATTGAAGAAAAATGAACTAGTGGGGCCCATTTCAGCTACCTCAATGCATATATGGTTTAAAAACAGATATTTATATGGATTTCAAATTATTGGAAAACTTAGCTTATCTAAATGGTTATTTATGTTCATCTAATTCAAGTTGAAACTTGGGTCGCATGAGAATATGTAGAAAATAACCTCAAGGCTAAGTCGAGCATTCTCCTAGGTTAACTGAACCATTAAATAAAAAAGGGATCCCACCATCAATATTTGATCAGTGAGACCCATAAAGTGAATTTTGGGTTGGTCTTGGAAATGAAAGAAGGTTAAAAAAGATAAAAACTTGCCTTACCAAAAGTTTTATACTTTTTTTTTTCCTTTAATATATAAATGTCGATGCATGCTTCCTCTGGTGATAGAAAAGCATATAAAATATCGATCATATGTAGACTCTATTATATACTTTTCTTAAAGGAACTAGAAGCCTAAGCCGGGCCCAAGCTTGGGAAAGATGAACCATTATTGGACTTATATCATGAAAAAAATGAGTTTCTTACCATGTCTTATGCTAGCTCAACTGGTCTGGTCATATCACCTTCTGTGAGAGGTCATGGGTTTCAGTCCCCCCTATTACCACTCCCTCCCTCCCTTATAATATATATGTATATATGTATATATATATATATATATATATATATATATATTCGAGATCTCAACCACTGAGTTCAAATTAGAAAAATTTAGGCAGGATCCATCTATTATAACTAAACTCCACGCCCTACCCAACGCGGGCCGGCCCTATCCATGACCACCCTTACAAAAAAATCTCTTCTTAAAATAAAAATTCAAAGAGCTACTATCTCGCCTTTTTAATTTGCCGACCTTTACTTGTGTTCTCTCTTTGTATTTAACAATTCAATTTACTTCACCGGTAAGGTAAATTGACCAAACAAGTGATTTCCTGTGTATTTGTTGTGATTTGATAGTATTGCATTTAAATGTTAATTATAGATGCCCATCCATTAGTGTGTGGACCAAAGCCCCGACCCATGACCCTATCGAGATGCAAAAAAAAGGGCAAAAGAGAAAGATGAAGCCGTTTGCAAGTTTTCCTCCCCTTAGACGGGAGGAAATCTTGCAAATGGACCTCACCATGTACTGTTCCGGTGAGGAGCTCCAAATGCTGGTTTTCCTCCTCTCAGAGGGGAGGAAAACTGGCTGAGAGGACTATTATTACCGCCTAAACAAGCGGCGGTAAAACGTATGAGTGCCTAGATGACTACATTCATTGCAAGTATATCACTTTCCATTTCCTTTTAACATAAAACTATCGACACAGGCCCTGCTAAGCCTGGACCTTAAATTTAATATTTTCTTAAAATATTATTAATAGATAGATAAATGAATTTATTATTTTAGAAAATGGCTTGGGTCGTCCCCAAAAAAAAGCAATGGAAAAATAAATAAAGAAAATCTTTAATTTCTTAGTGATGCGTAACATGAAAAAAAAAACATATAAAAGATAATATATATTTAATAATGGAGGGCGTGCACATTACTTTGGACCCCACCTTACTTACCCAAAGGACTTGAACCCAAAAATTTCAAGTATAGACCCTTTCGGACTCCATAAACATTGACATTTGGGTGCAATTGCTCAATGAATGTAAGTAGGAGACCATTAGATTCTACACTCAAATAATATAATATCATATAAAAATAACTGATATGAAAATGTTGTTGTGCGTCTGTCACTTATTGAGCTAAATATGAGAGATGGCATGTGGGGCCAACCAGTTCTTTTTAATCCGTTGATTTGCTTGTTTTCAGTGGGTGCCTACATCCATGGTTCCCAACTTTCAAAGTATTTTTCACATGGTAAGATTAAGTGGATTTGGAAAGAGTTGCAATTGGTTGAATTGAAATGTGATGTGACGAGGGAAATCTAGTGAGATGCAACGGCCCACATAAAAGCCAAAGCCATGTATAGTTTTCTTAAGTATTTTTTGAGAGGAGAACTCCATGGATGATGACGTGGCAAAATGAATTGTATTGCTTTAAGATACATAATGTATATATTTAAGAAGGAGAAAGCAGTGCATAGAAGAATTGCCATCAAGTGATAGGAGTGATCTGCGTCCTTCATTGGACATATCGTACAAATAAGGCAGTGTACCGATGACTGATCATTGCTAGCAAGTCGCAAGAGAGATGAAATCTATTTAGAGGAAGAAAGCTTAACAAAGGAGCTCTACATAGTAGGTCACATTTGATGAGGCTCCGGCAGGGGACTCAAAGGAACTCTTTTAAAGCTCATTTCTGCTAGTATTTCTAAGAGTGCTGCTCTTCCAAGTTACAAACAGTTTGTGTGGGGAGAGATTGAGAGGAAGGAGATTAAACTATTTTAGAGTTTCATTTCCACTCACAACTTTTCTTTTTCAATGGATTAAGACAATAACGGCTTACATGGGTTTTGCGGGTCAAACTAACCCGACTGGTTTTACTGCAAGTTATGTTTGCCGGACTCACGACCGACCCGTATATTAAACAGGTCAGATTTGACACGTGAAAAGCGGGTGTAGTGGCATTTTGCGAGCTTTTTTTTTACTATAACGTCATACATTGAACTACTACGGCAACTTTAGAAAAAGTTGCATTTTCTACAAGAGCTCAGGAGATCGGAATAGCACAAATAATCAAGCTATTAAATTACACGATGATTGTGAACGCATGTGAAGACGATGGACTGAAAAAATATTATGTTAAAATGCATGTATAGTTATTAAAAAGGACTAATTCGAAAACGGACATTTTAAGTACAGCTATGATCATATGAACAGTGAATTTTGGGCTACAATTCATTAATAATGGGTTTGCACAATTTATGGGGATTTTGACATATTAGTCCTCTTTAAATCCCATTTTTCAAATTTTATGACCAAAATTCAAATAATATCACCAGAGTCCCCTGATTTTGGTTAATGTTTTTTTTTTTTTTTTTTAAATTAACTTTTTTGCATCATATCTCATGATATTACGGGGTTTATCAGTTTCTATATCATACAATTTCTACAACCAAGAAGCGAATTCATTTTTTTTACAAAACACGAAAGACGACATTAACCACCATTTCTCGGATTCTATTATTTGAAAAAATAATTTCCTAAAATGTTGCATAAAAGTCATGACATCATGGGACAGTCCCATGATATCATGGGATTTATCAGTTTCTTTGAAATGCGTGTTTCCCATTATATCATAGGATCCGCGGTGAAAAAGCTTTTAGAAAAATGTTGACAAGAGTTGTCATATTATTTGAATTCTGATAAGCTATATTGATGGTTTGTGCATGAATGAAAACAATGGTATGGGCCTCCCTATAGTCGTTTTTGCTGCCTTTTTTTTTATGCAAATAAAAGATGTTCTACCTCGTTTACAATATGTGCAGAAAGTGATTTAACCCAAACAACGTTATTTTGCAGTTTAGAATGGGAAAGATACCTGCAGAACACTTGAAAAGTCCCCTCAGAAAGTAGCAGTGCGGCACTACCCCCCCCCCCCCCCCCCCACCCCACCACACACACCACACCAGACCCAACCAACCCCCAAAACAAAATGGGTCTAGGGTTTGGCATCTATCCGAATGAACTGGTCCACCGGATCGAGTTTTCACTATTTTTGGATGGTGAAAACATCTTGACCATGGACAAGTGGGGCTGATGATGATCGAAGCCTCCATCATTGTACACGTGCTTATGTTTATTATGAAATCTTGTAGAATGCATCTGAAGTGTTTGAAGGGACTTGGACTTCAAAAATCCATTTAAAACTCGCGTGTCATTCTCAAAACCATGTATATTTTGACATATTTAATATCACACTGCAGAACTTACAATTTTTTATTTTTAATTGAAGAATCATTTCCAAAAGACGTCAAGGTTAGCGTCTCATATCCATGTTTATTTACTTTATTTCAATAATATTTATGCATATTTGTGTCAACAATATTGCATTTCATCTCAAATTATCATTGGATCAATTGCCGCCGATGTATCTGATTACTGCTGTAGATGTTTCCCAATAAATTTTTATCTTGTGTACCCAGATCGTGGTGCTGAGTGCAATGGCCTATTGTTGTTCATCAATTAGCTCAAGAGTTCATGGATCCAAATTCCAAACCCTGTTAAGGTGTGCCTTCTTTATAAATCTTTCTGCCTTTCTTGCTTGCCTATCTATGTATGTTGAATCTGCTTCTTTCTGGGTTGTAGTTGGTTCAGATGATTTAGCTGGAAATGATGATGTTATGCAGATAGTAGAGGTATTATCTGTATAAAATTATCAGATCGTGACTACATTACTACTTACTAGGTGTCTGGAACAGTCCGGATCATCTCTTGAGTCCTACGATGGTGTTCCGGGATAGGATTTTGTTTGTTACACGCTTGTGTACTAGAAGCTGACTCTGAACTCTACACGGCAAAAGTAGAGCATGAACTGCCCCCAACAATTAATTTTCGGTGTTGATCTTGATGCTCATCCGGACTTGTTAAAATCATTATATACTTCATCTTCCTATTTGCATCAAATCAATTTGAGATACATGCATTAAAGCATTTCTATATCGATATTAATTAATTGGCTCGAATCGAGTTAAATGATTCACATCTTTTTTTTTTTTTTTGGTTTGCTATCGGAAGGGCTGGACTAATTCCTCTGGGCCCAGAAGGAAGCCAAGTAAACTCCCATGTAGTCTCAGTGTGTGATAGTACACTTTCGAACCCACAACCTCCGAGTGCAAACCGTGATCCTAGGACAACTTAGCTACTACCCCTTGAGGTTAAATAATTCACATCTTAGTCAAACACCAAAACAAAGCTCATGATACAAACAGCATACCAACCAACCAACCAACCACAACCAAGATCAGAATCATTAAGAAATGAAAAACAAATGCCTATTTGAATCAAACGCATGACCTATTTCACCATTCATGAAAATACCAAATTACCTCATGAGTCTCCTTCAATTCACATTAATCATAACCCAAAAGGCTTTTCAACTGAGTCTCTGCAGCTCATGCAAGACTGCTCTGTTCCCTCACTCTTCAAGCATCCAAAATCCCTGCCAACTGAACTACTCCTCACATGAATCACAGCAGATGCTGCCACTGCTCGAAGCAGCAATGCCAAGCCGGATTTATTAAAACTCCAGTACTTAACTCCTGATAAGAACATTTTGTCACGATTACCGTTCATAATGCTGCGGCCCGCTGTCTCTACGGCCTCTATGACATCAGTGAAGGCCCTGATGCTAGCAAAAGCCCAAGTATTGCCACTGTCTTTCGCCCCATGATATTGACATGGTAATTGAAATTGATGGCTCCCCTAACGAGGGCTTTGGAAACTAACTTCGCTATTGCTGACATTCTTATAGCCTTCTGGGCTTTGTTGTGCATGTCTTCACTTGATTTTTCCACTGAGAATTCTGGCTTCTTTAGTTCTTTGCCCGTGATCTTCACAAGCATTTGGTTGCTGAGTTTCTCTATCTTCGACAATGCTGATGACCAAATTTCAGTTTCGATTTCGGGCATGTAGACCTTGGAATCTGTCATAGGAATCAACATTGAACGAAAATTCATAAACAATCCGAAGATAATGCATAACTTATTTGATAATTGACCAACCCAACAGAAACTTTATGCTGGTATGATACTTGGTCATTTAGTGTCTCAGGCTGAATTTTGCTGTTTGCGGCTCTTAATCAGGTTGGTGATGGGAAATGGCCCCACCATTTCCATGAAGGTAGAGGAAGGAAGAATCACTCTAGCAATTGATCACTGGGAGAATATTTTGAAATTTGTTGTTCGATGATATGGATTGCACTTGGATATGAGGAGCATTTGCAAAGCAAAGCACACATGGATGAGGTTAGGATTAATGAAGATGGACCCTAAGAGTAAAATATATATAGTTCTTCTATTTAGAACTAGAATTGGGAAAAAAAGAGAAAGGAATCGGGAAAAAACACACCTAACCAGTTAATCTCGACCCATACGGATATAGCATAAGACCAACAAAGAACCATATAATTAACTGTCAAACTGAAATGGGTCTTACAGATAGCACGCTCATGTTTAGAGAGGTGTTGAGATCTTACTATCATACACATACCCAAGGATTGATATATCACTCTAGAATTATGATGCACGGATATTTCAAAGTGGACACTATATCGTGTCGCATTGTACACGATATTTTACTTTTAATGTGAAAATTTGTGTCCTGCTGTGTCTATGGCATGTCCCTCCCCGTATGTAGGGGACATTGACTTCAAACGCTTTTAGTGGGCTGGGCCATATTGTTAAAATCTTCATTGCTCCAAATATCACTCTGTTAAGAGATGGGTCAGATTCAGACAAGCGGGCCCCAATTAGATTTCTTGGGTCTTCGGCCAGAATGAGAGAATCTGGCCTCTGCCATGGTATGTCCCACTACCTTTCTGCATGTGGGCCCACAAGATGCCTAACAGATGGCAGACCACACACTGCAAAATGTTAGTTTCTAACTGGGCCAGTGGGCTAGAAGACCCTCATCTGTTCAGGTGCTAGGGGCACTTTATGAACATTACAAAGAGCCCGGAGTGGTCCCACCAGTCTACCACAGGAAGCGATCTGTTGCTTTCTATTGTAATAAAACATATGGCTTGGGCCTGTGGGACTCACTGGGCCTTGCTGCAACATTAAGGATGGCAATGAGGATTTGCCCCCTTTAAGATTAGGCCCACTGGATTGGATGTCTCTGTAAGGCCAAGGAATGGATTGGACGGTCATGTACTGACTTGAAAAAACTAAACTGACTACGACATCCTTAACTAAAGAATTTTTGTACGGATCAACATGCCCACGACATCATATGAGTATAAAATGATATTACATGTCACTAACTAGAAGTGTATATATATATATATAAATATAAATATAAATATATATATGGGAAAGTTTCAAGTGCATCTATCCCTCACCATAAGGTGAGGGGTACTTTCCTTTTTGCACATGAAGACCAGCATCTATCCCTCACCCTATGTACTTTGAAAAATAACTTTTGTACTTGAAAATTCCTAATTATGAAAGTATCCCTCACCCTATGGTGAGGAATAGATGCACTTGAAACTTCCCATATATATATATATATATATTTAGATGCTCCTATGAGAGCATTTCTAACCTTACTATGAGAGATAAGGTGGGAGCCCTCACATCCATATCCAATGTCAACAATTTAAATGTAAGTACCCTTACCTTTATCTCTCGTAGAAAGATGAGAGATGCTCTCATATATATATATATATATATATATATATAATAGACACCATAATCACTAGTTTGTAAATGAAGAAAATACTAAAAATAGACTCAACCAATCAAGAAAACGAAAATAAATTGCTAAATATGAATGCAGCAGGCAGTTCAAAAGTGATTGCATTTGTTCAAAGGTTTATCATTTCAAGAGGAAAACTGTCTTTAAACGATGTGATGAAAAATTCCTATTTAAGTCAAAACATTATGGTTGAGTGATGTTAGCACCTTAATGTCATACACATACCCATAGGTCAATCCTCGGACTTCAGATTGAAAGAATCAATCTAATAAAAAACTACTCTTTTACATTATGGGTCGTATGAGTGTGCACGATTGATTGAAAAAGAAAAATTATTCTGATTTTAAATGTAACGCCAAGTTGTTGTGTTGTTTGATGGGTCATAATTTATTGAAAATAATAATCAAACTGATTTTCCAATATGATCTCATACTTTATATATAGGTGGAAAGAGAAGTCCGTGGAGTGTGGAATCCTCTTGCTCTGTTTGAAAGAGAGGGAAAAAAAAGGTTTCTTTTAAAACCACAAGTGGAGTGTGGAATCCTCCTGCTCTGTTTGAAAGAGAGGAAAAAAAAACAAAAGGTTTGTTTTAAAACCACAAATCACATTTCAAGAAGAACAAAAAGTGAAAAAATAAACATTACCCTCTTGTTTCTCATGAAGTAAATGACTTCCATAACAGGAAAACCTCATGAGAGTCTCTTCCAATCTCTTGAGTTCATCCTCTGAACAGTTCTCCGGCAATGCCAATCCATAGAGAAAGCCCGGCAATGCGAACGAGAACCTCCTCAACCCCACTCTCAGAACCGGACAGTCCTTACCAAGAGGCCATTGATGATCACCCACAATGCAAAACGCCGCCGATAGAGGACTCTGCAACTGCTTCACTACCCGGACCGCAAACTCCCCCGTCCGAATAACGGCTATTCTCTCATCACCCATCAAATAAAGCTCTGTCCCATTGATTCTAATCATTTCACTCTCGGTGCCTGCAGCCAACTCTGCTGCAGTACTCTCCACCGTCGACATGCTTGATGTCTCATCATCCATTGTTTTCTCCTACAACTCCTAGCTAAAAGTAACAATACAGACAGAAAGACAAACATAAGACATGTTAAAGAAGAGAAGCCAATAAAAAAAAATAGATGGGTAGCTTTTCCACAAATTACATGCCAGAGACGTACAGTTAGTGAGAGAGATGAAGAGAGAGAAGAAGATTGCAATGGAATGAGAGTAATGTGATGGATTGAAGAAGAAGAAGTGGGGGATAGATAGAGAGGGAAAGTGCGTGTCATAGGGTGACTAATGGCGTGGTTAGCATGCGCTGGAGGTGGGTTCTGAACACTGACACTTGGCCCTTCCCCATCTCAAACTTGGAGTCTATTTCGGTTCCTCCCTTCACTTCCTTCCTCGCGCTTGGCGTGCATGCAGTGCTGGCTGCGCACTTTGACAGATTACAGACACCACTGGCAAGGGTTGTTCAAGGCCCGGACCAGTCCATGCCCGACCCAGGCCCTGCCCACTTTGGGTCGGCCTTCAATTAAGCGATAGTAAGCTCAATGCTCGGCTCGGCTTGGCCCGGCCTGGCCTGAATAAGTAATACATGTAGCTAGCAATGATTGCCCAAATGAGTAAGAAGGCTAAAAAAGAGTGGTATTTATATAGAAAGCCTGGCTGGCCCAGCCTGATAACTAAATGGGCGGGCTCGAGCCATGCATTTGGATATAGGCCTATGTTTATAGAGGCGGTATGGGCTTGGATATGCCTCAGCCAGACCAGGCGCATGAAATGGTGCATTTTCCTTACTTGACTCTATTAGTAGAGTTGCCAAACAAGCACCTATGGACCACTCCTCAAGGAATTCTCTTATACACTGCACTTCTATAAATTACCGTGACGTGCAGGGGTGTGCTATATATGGCCAGAGCTGGATATATAATCTGGGCTTATTTAATATTTAATTCGATCTTGAATTAAGTGATAGAAAGTCTAAGCCAAACTTAGCCTGAATAAGGAGTATTTGTAATTTAGTGATTATTTATCCAAGCAATTGCTAGAAAGTCTGTGCAACTGATAAAATGTCATGTTCAGTCCAGCTCAGCCTGGCCTGATTGACTTAATGGGAGGGCTTGGGCCTAGCAATTATGTCCCGTGTGGGGCTTGACCCAGATACTGGCCTTGTGTTCCTTCTGAATTCAGTCAGTCAGGTGTGAATATACCTCAGCACGAACTCACCCGGGCCATGAACACCTCTAATTTTGTGCTTTACTTTCAACTTCACTTGATTTGATTTTTAATTTTATTCTACTCTACCCCACGTGCAAACAAACATGTCCAAGTGGGATGAGATGAGATGAATCAATCCCCACCCTTCCTTCTTCTTGGCATTTTGGCCTTCACCCACGCGCCCAACGATAACCTTATCATCCTAGCCCAAAATGAAGGCTTCTCTTGGCACTTGGCCCTGTGCATGCATTTTCAGTTACAAGAGAGAGAAATTCTTCCATTCCCAACAGAAAGAAAAACTGTCTTTGACGACACACCAGACTCCTCCTTCAGTCCCCACTCTCTAGTCTCTTTAAAATTGAGCAAAGTGGTCAGTTAGTAACTATCTATATGTGAAATGTTGGATTAGTATGTACGGGTTGATGATGATTTCACACATGTAACAGATAGGTCCATGTAATGCAATGCAATGCTTCTTCTTCATCTGTGCACATGTCAGATGTTGTGCCTGACCTATATATTTTGTGTGGCTGTCGTCACTGGCCAGAAGACAAGAGTAGAAGTGTGGGTGTGCATGTGCTGTCACACGATTCCAGTGTAAATGGGCCGGACTCAAAAAAATTTATGATGGGTTCACATTGATATGTGTTGGAGGGTGCATCTTGGTAAATGTCAGATGTTGGGGCTGATCATCTGACTGTTGTGTCTCCAGAAGACAAGTGTAGAAGAAAATTCAACTATTGATTTTGGAAATTCCCTTCTGGCAGATTTTTGATTTCCGAAGCTGAAACAAAGATGACTACTTTAATAAGTTTGAATGTCGATGGCGCCAAATTCAAACTGCCTTGCCATGTTCCATATCCCACTTTGACCAATCTTTTATCTTCCTTTGAAAATGACAAAAAAACTGCTAAACTCATTAGCCCAAGACCCAACTCAAGTTCTACATATAAGGGTCAATTCAACTACTCTCATATGTATGTTTTTTTTAAGAAAAGCAAGTACTCATGCACCCACCACCTACAATATTTACTCGCCCACACCTCTCACCATCAGCTCTACACCCAGGATTGATCCCTGTTGATTTTGTGGATATTTAACTATAAGAGAACGTATATTTTCGATTCTCTAGCCATTGATATGTCCATCATAAAACCTGCACTGTCCATTAGATTAGTATTAATATTGAGTGGTATTGAGTGGACATATGTCACATAGATCAAAAGTCGGATTTGCATTCTCTGTGTGAAAAATCTTAGGTTGAATGTTAAAAGATTAGTACAAGACCCACGAATTAAATAGTGATGTAAGAAGATAAAACCCATTATTCAAGTGGTACGTAATAAATTAGTGGTCATTTGTAGATATTATTACAAGAGAGAAAAATGACTATACTAGGAGCTGATCTAGTGCAGTGGTTGAGCAAATCTGGCCCACCTAGGGCCATGACAATCATGGAGCTGAAGATGGAAAGGTCTCAAGAATACTTAAAGGTATGCAAAATATCAACCCAATTAGATTATCTTAAACGTTTGGTATGCGGCCCTCAAATTTTAATGGTCTTTATGTGACATGATTTTTTTTTGGATGTCAATCAAACGGTGAATAACAATTGGATGAGCGTCAACTTTTAGTAAAAATGAGAAAAACAAAGGCCCTTTTTTTTTTTTTTCAGGCTGAGTGAAATACAGTGGCCTTTAGCTGGAATACAATTGAAATGTGTGTATGCATGAAAATAAGAGATCCACAAGGGTCACTGGAGTGCATACCTTGAATGGGCCATAGTTAGAAAAATCACATTCGGGCAAACAATTCTGTCCATGTAATTGGATAATACTGTCTGTACACTAGGAACGGGCATATATCTATATCAGCATCTATGAAGCATTGAAAGAGACGTCACTTGCATTAGACGATTCTGATCATTTGAACTGGACTCAGGCACCCAGCTATTGACTCCCATGTGTCCTTGGGATCAAAATATATACCAGCAACCATAAAGTAGCCAAATTCAGTTTGTTTAGGTTGATACGGCAGAAACTATTCGGTTTGGTTATTGTACCTAACCAAACAACCCCTTCAAAATATTAGGTCCAAAATCAGGCTTGTTCAGACAAAATGTGTGTTTCAGTTTAAAACTCATCGATCCAAAATAGGTCAGAACTCACAATTTTAGCCAAATCTAGTGCAATTATTTTTTAGGCTCAATTTTTACTACAAAAAATGAACTCCATCTAGGCAAATAGTCAAGTTTTCCTTTTTGTGTTTCTTGCGACTGGTGAAGGGATCTTAGCTCCCCCAAGTTTCAGATTTATATAGTTTCTCACTTGATTTAGCCTTTTATGGTGATGACCTTCCTTCTCATATAAATGCATAATTTGTTTAACATTTTTACTATTTTTCAAATATATTTTATATTTTTAAACTGATAATATATTTCTGAAATGAAACACCAAAATGCCGAACCAGATGAGATGTTTCGATCCAAGATCAAATCGAAATAGCATCCGAAACGAATTTGACAAGTACGCGGGCGATAGATTGCTTTCTGTCCCACCTGATTTATGCATATGCCTTTGTCTCTGTCTAGCCAATGAATGAACAGAACAAGCATGATGAAAAATGAACAAAACCAAGAACACCAAATCAATTCAAGGCAGACTCCAGTTTATGCAGCATTTGAGAGAAAGCTCCCATCTCATGTTGAATTATAAATAGTGGTAGTAACAAAAGGTTCATTATGCTGTTTAGTCCCAAACCGAAATTATTACATGACACCAAATTATTCAGTGCATTGAGCCAGTAACTGGAACATGTTATATGAGAATCCTGCATTGGATCCTTGCTTTTATTTTATTTCCGTATGGTGAAAAATCACTTATCTGAAAAGATTTTTCAGCCTCTTGGAGGCTTCGAGAATGCATTCCCTATGTGCAAAAGAGCTGATTCGAATGAACTCTTCACCACCAGGACCAAATCCTGTACCTGGAATTGTTATTATGTGTGCTTTCTCAAGAATCTCAGAGAATATGTCCCATGATCTCCAACCAGGGAAGTGCACCCAAATATAAGGTGCATTTTTGCCTCCATAGATCTTCAAGCCAAGGGATGAAAATGTTTCATACATGATCTCTGCATTCTCCTTGTAAAAATTGATCACACGACGTATAGCCTGAAATAGAGAAGTTGAAGAGACCATCCATTTAGAATCAATCCATGTGAACCCAAATTGAATCGCATGAGGAAGGCATCAGTACTTTACACAATTGAATACATCAAAGGATATGCATTAACTGCAATTTAGATTACACTTGGGTGTACCCAAATTGCAAGCAAATAGATTTCTTCGACGGAATTGATGTAATCCAATCAAGTATTTGGAGTAGTGCATAAATGAAAGCCAAACTACGTGGAATCCTATCTTTCTGCCCTTCCCATCCCATCCTTAGTGACTGCTGATTGATGAGGTTGAAAGTGGGGATGAAGGAAAAAACAGACATCTAATGTGATTTCAATTCCCACTAGCCCAAATGCAAAGCAGAGTGGTCATAGTGAAACCAATTGCTATTTGATGTGCATTTCTCTATATATGCCACAACAGTCAAATTGTGGGTTCAAGGACGATTTCTCAAAGAAGACCATGACTAGAAACTAACCTTGTAACCTTCTGGGGAAAGGCAAGCGAGTCCACCAGCCTGAGCAATACTTGATGCACCATTAAAGCATGTACAAACAATGCGATTGAAGTCCTCTATCACAGGGAAGCCATTAGAAAATGTAAGTTCCTCAGGAACCACTGTCCAACCAAGGCGTACACCAGTGAAGCCAGCAAATTTGGAGAAAGACGAAATTTCGATGGCCACCTACAAATCATGTATAGATATCATTAATGAAGAAAGGAAACAGAGCCAGGAAATACATGTATGCAAGGATGCATGTGTTCACATTTGAAAATGTGTAACATTTTGATGCACATACACCTACATACATACAAGTGAACAGGAACATGATTTATGGTAGTGAGCATACTTCTCTGGCTCCGGGAATTTCAAAGATGGATCTCGGGCTGTCATCTGAGATGTAAGTACCATAAGCAGAATCATATACTATGATTGATCCATTTTGTTTTGCAAAGTCCACCAGTTGCTTCAACTGCTCCCTTGATGTGGCATAACCAGTTGGGTTATTTGGAGAGCAGAAGAAAATAACATCTGTTCGCGAAACTGTTGATAATTCAGGGAAGAAGGAGTTGTCTGGTGTACATTTCATGTACTCAATGTTCGCATATTTGCCAGTATCTTTCTCAAAATTGCCAGTCTGACCCATTATAATACTGGTATCTATATAACCCTGTTCTCGCGAGAAAACATTCCATTAATCAAACTGAGAAAGTGTGAGATTAAACATGAAAGAAAATAAAAGAAAATAAACCCTTCTCTTATGGAGGGAAGAAAGTCAGAGAGATTTCCATCTATGTTTATATGTAAATATGTGTGTGTATAAAAATAAGCATGTTCTTTGATTATTTGATAGTAGTGTGAGAATATCACTCAAGTCATACTCAGAGATTTATCTCCAATTGTGTCCATTCCATGAACTATTATGAAAGCTAAGCTGACATAGCCTCACCGGAAAGGATGGGTCCTGCACGGCTATTGTCACACTGGATCCAAGAAGCATCTGCAAATGAGAGAGAGAGAGAGAGAGAGAGAGAGAGAGAGAGAGAGAGAGAGAGAGAGAGAGAGACTCAGACTTCATAAACGTGATCAAACCCATAATGAAACTGAGAATTGCGGTGATATTTGCAAATATTGTGCTAACTGAACAGAAATTCTATGAAATTTCGGGAGACTGAAAACACAATACATATCAAGCTAAATCAATCAACACCATGTCCAGTTAGATCCATCTCATCAAAATGTGACATATGGGTGCTATAAATAATGCTGGCCTGTTGTTTGAATCTTAGACTCTACATTTAATTAAGATGTGTGGTCACCTGATAGGTGAATCCAGCCCTTTCTGCTGGGTCAGGTAATGTACTAAATGGGCTCCACCTACATGTGCCACATTCACACATGCAATTTCACATTAACCTGTGTGCAGAAAGTTGCACATGCACATATTAAACTTGGTCTCTATAAATTTATCCACATTTAAGCACTTCCAAGGTGATTTTCTTATAATTAGAGTAACCACTTCGGTGAAATACAGAACATTTACATACCTGAAGGCGAGCAATGTCACTCTGTGCACCATCTGATACAAAAATTTCTGTTTCTTTTATGCCTAAATCCCTGTAGAATTTTCCAGCAATGGCATTGCGCAATGCCTGCGCCAGGAAACAGAAAAGGAACATTCAGTAGGTACTTATTGACTGTATTTCTTTCTTCTTCTTGTTTTTTTTTTTTTTTTTTTTTTTTTTTTTTTTTTTATTTGATGTCGTGGGACTATCTGAGGTCTTTGACCCAAAAAGACTAATCCCCTGGGTGGCTCCTGCTAAACCCACACAAATATGCACTGGGCAAGTCTGGGGTGGGTTCGAACACAAGACATTGGAGCAAAACCATGCCTTACACTACTACACCAACTCCCAGGTGGGTCTTATTGACTGTACATCAACTTCAATATGAATAAATATTATTTTCTCTATAAGTGTCACCCTAGTGGCAACAGGGACTACCTTTTGGGAGTATAAGAATAATTAACACAGATTCAATCCAGAACCCCAACCTCTAAATGGAGGTTTTCTTTCCATCGTGTCACCACCAGAAGAATATTATTTTGCCGTATGACTTTTAAAGGCATAGGGGTTATTCATGTGTGTCATCATATAACAAGATAATTTTCTATTTTGTTCCAACAGGATTATGCATTTATGTGCAGCCCTGTTCATGCATGTTAGATGAACACATTCCCTGTTCTGCTTCATAAGGGCCCACCTGCAAATTTGGAGATTTTACAACCCGTATTGCAATGTTATCCTGATCTCTAGTGAGGGTTTTATCAATAGAGATCATCATCATCATCACCAAAGTCTTTTGCCAACTATGTTGGGGTCACTACATGAATTCTGTTTCTCCGTTCCGGCCCATCCTGGGCGATTTTATCAATAGAGATATGACGCTATATTAATAATGAAAGGACTTGGCTAATAAATGGACTCATGAGGAGACATCTGGAGGAGGCTAATTTTTTCTTTCCTTTCTTTCTCCTTTTCTTCATGTTGGTTGCTTGCTAGAGAGACAGAAGAGTTTGTAACTCCCCATCTCCACTTGGGGTGGGTGCCTCTTTTTCTATTTTATAATTCCTCATTCTGTTAGTAGAGCTCTGGAGCTCATTCTTTCTCATTTTCTTCTTCCTGGACCTTTCCTTCACCATGCGTGTGCATGGTTGCTTGGGGCCCACAGGATATTTTATTGATCGCAAGTGGCACCAATAAGAAGCATCAATGAAGACCTTTTGGCCCACAGATGATGATACCCTCAGTGACAAAAGGGCTCCAGTTTCACAGTACATATAACACTCTTCAAAGAGTGCAAAAGTGTGTTTTGAGTGTAAGAGAAGAAGAAAACTAAATGGCTTACAATTAGAAGAACACAACCTTAGGTAAAGGTGAAAAGAAGATGAGAACTCAAAACAAGAAGTGAAAATAGAAACAAGTAATACACTACTATGAAGAATCCTATTTCAGTAAAAAGAAATTGGTAAATGTAAGTTCTTTCCTATAGAACAACCTTGGAGACTAGACATTTTCAAAACCAACCTTCAAGTTACAAATGAACATTTTTCAACAGAGAGGAGGGTTTCCAAGACTACACACTTGGATTTTGATCATAAAATCCAAATTAAAGAATGGAAACAGAGGAAGTAGAAAAAGAAGCCACTTGACTTGTCCACGAAACAGGAAGTCAAATTATATTTACAGAAATGCCACACTAATAGCAAACACAGTGTTCGATGGCTTTTAATTTAACAATTATAGAGTCAACAAAAAACAGTAGTAAATTGTTCATCCTACAAAGGAAACCAAGAAATTGAAACCAATAAAATAATGAAACTAAGAAACTGAAGACAAAAAGAATGAAACCATCACAAAAGAACTAAAGGAAGGTAGAATACAGTACCCTGTTGCCTTGTTCTGCACCATAGCCTGTATAACCTTTAATTGTTGACAGAGCTTGTGAATTCTGCAAATTATCGTACTGGTTAGCTACCTTCGGAATAATTTCATGTAATATTCAGCCTGTCATCATCATCATCATCAAGTAATCTCTGGGGGGCTGGGGGGTGGGGGGGTTGCTTGAGTTTGTACTAGTGGGTCCATGGGATTCATCATCCAGACTGATCTCATGAGTCCTACCAAGGTGGATAACATTTTAGACCACAGCATTTGAAAAAAAGAGACTTAAAAGTGATACTTCCACATTGAATTGAAGAAGGACCAAGGATTGGACAGCTGAGATCATTTGATAAATGTTTTGTTGGGACATGGTCATCAATACATGATGGAGCTCATCAGATCAGTGATCTGCACACCTTCTCATTGGCCCCAAATGTGCGAAATGATTCCTAAAAATCATTTGCATATATAAGAATTGAGAAGTCATAAAGTATCCTCTGGCACTTTTTTCAAGTTTTTCTCAGTTTCAACATTTATTGATTCAGGACAATGAAAGAACTATACTATAGGAAATTAGAGATATTATTTGCTCCTTTTAATCTTTCCTGTAAAAGCTTGGCTCGGTAGGGGAAAAGTCATTCAATTAGCTAGAAAACTTCTGTTGATTTCAGGTTAATTAAGAATGAAAAATACCAACTAAACAATAACCTAAAATCTAGATAACCATTCAATTTAGTCACAAAGAAATAGTAACATTATAGAGTCAGAAAAGAAATATGTTTATCAGGTATGGACTTGGACAAGAGGAATGATAAAGAAGGAACATATGGAGAAAACAAGTCCTTGGTAACAAAGACTCATATGACAACTATCTTCTATGTTAATCTCCACTAACTCTAAAGTGGGCCTTAGCAAAATGCTCGAGATCTAAGAGATCACACGCTGTAATAAAAAAGAAGTGTCTAAAACTCATATGAAATACTTAACTCTCATCTCAGACCACAAAAGAGAATAAAACAGTTCAATTGCTATATGTTGTGTGTATGTGGAGAGAGAGAGAGAGAGAGAGAGAGAGAGAGAGAGAGAGAGAGAGATTTCTTTTCTCTTCTCAGGAAGGAGAAAGGGGAAAAGGAAAAATACTTATTTTATTCAAGTCAACATACACACACATGAGACCTAGGTCATATAAGCCACAAGACCCACTTGCAAGTTTTAATACAAATCAAACTTCTGCCCCTAATTCTCTTTATAAAAATAACCTCTGACAATCCTAATACATTAAAAAAAGACTTACAAAAGAAAGTTATAATCTAACATTGATTTCATCATGTGCTGCATATATTTTATTTTCTGTATAAATTACTCATGTAAATGCATTACAATAACATGGACCACTTGTATTAGGCCCTGCTTTCTTATGGTATTGAACATAAAACCACGTGGCCCACCCTATGACCACTGATATCTTTCTAAAAAGATAAATGGTTAAGTGATCTTGTATTTGTAAAGCTCATGATTCATGAGCAATTTGAATCACATGTACTATAAGGTCCATGATGTTCCATGAAACCTGCAGAATTGATGGCAATAATAATAATAAAGTCCAAGAACTGGATGATTGTTGACTTATCCCAATTACTGCGATTTTGGAATGTTTTCCATGAAGAGTGGAGTAGTCTGGATCATGTTCTGGACCATCCATGTTCTCAAAACATGTAATGTTGTGATGCACCGAATCCGATAAAAGATATATAAAGATAAAGACACTAAGTTTATGTATACTCATATAAACTTAATTGATTGTTACAAAATGTCCATAGAAATTTTTATTTTCTGTTTATTTCCCATGTTAATATTTATTTCCATGTTTCATGGATTAGAAAATAGATACAGAGAGACAAGATATACTAAATTTTTGGAGATATAGGCAGCTTGCCCAAAAAATAAAAAAACAAATTAAAAAAAAAGTTCTTGCTAAGACTATTCCTCATCTGTAGAATCAGTGTCTTGCAATTCTGTACTCCGGAAAGCACAAGGAAAAGACCTCAGGAAAATTTGTTAGACCTTAACCTGTTTCTTCTTTGTATGGGTATAAGAAGTCTAGGCTCGTGTGTTTTTCATCTTTCACACAAAGTCAACAGGGTTTTTGTACATATTATGTGTGTTTAGGAGATCAAAAGTCAGAACCATTCATGTCATAGCCCATAGGCCCTATTTCAGATGGGCCAAGGCATGAAAGGATAGCCATTGAACAATCCCAAATGTTCCATCATAGGACTTTCAAGGAAATAAGACGGATGCTTATGGATGAAGTCAACTCAACCTCCATTGACTCTACCGTTCTCGTCCTGAAAGATGCTGCTCAAAGGGTTGGGAATTTCTGAACAATCTGATTTTTGGCTATGGTCCATCTTCATATATGGTTAACTGAACGAGTAGTTTAGATCAAGTACATGCACCAACTGTATGCAAGAAGAGGCTATTTTTAAGAAGAAAAAAAATGTGAGAAGACCTCATTATATTTGGTAATAAGCCACATGAGGAAGACTACAGAAAAGGTAAGTAGTCCTTCCTTGAGGACTTCTCATCCATAAGAAAAAGTTATGTACCCTATAGAGACAAAAGGCTACCACTATGCACGGGACCCTCTAAAAAGATATGTTTACTCAGGACCATCTTCAAATACCTCTTTCTCCTAACAGACATCTGTGAAAATAGTATGTGAAAGATATGTAGGTGCATAGCAAGCCATGAGGTATACAATACATTTATTCCTGTATATGTTTGTGTATGTTCAATTGTGCACCAGTTAATGAGAAAAAGTAAGTGTCCATAATAGTCCTCTTATGCTGAAAGAGGTGCAGAGACCACCAAAACTAGTGCTTTTGCTCCGTGATAACTGCTAACAGTAGAAATTTAGACTACACTAACTACAGTTAGTCATCTAAATTATAGTTTATATATAAGCATTTAACAGGGCTAGGCTCGACCATGCCTCTGCTTCGGTCTGGATTTAAGCTGCCCTTCAATCTCCGGTCTGAATGATTAATTGAGGTAAGACTTCAGTTCCCTATAGAATATCCCATCTTGGCTTAATGAGATGGCCAGCTTGACACAACTTGACTATATAAATATCAAGCAGAGATCAAGCACTTCCACAGACCCACAGCTAGTAGAGGTCCAATTCTCCAGTTCATGACCAGGGCCCAGACAAACTTCAGTCCATCCTGGACCATATATACCCTCTTTATAAACTACAGAAAAGCTGGAGTGGACAGACAGTATGGAACAAAAGGCATTTACTAGAATCTAATAGAACCTAAAACTGAACTTCTACCATGCAAACACATCAACATCATCAGCTACTGTTAAGTTCAACTGAGTCTTCAAAAAAAAAAAAAAAAAATCAAAAGCAGCAACGATTTACCTCAGCCATGGCTGATGTTACAACGTCTGGTATGGGCTGGGTGGTATCACCAATCCCAAGGCTTATCAATTTGGCATCTGGGTACTTCTGCATATGTCCAAGCTGCCTCATGCCAATCTGTTTAAAATCCATGAAGATTTTAAAAAAGGACATTTAGATAACTTATCTCATTATACTAAAATCCAGCTGAAGAATTTCTTGTTATCACAGTAGTAGATGTGAAAAAGAGCAGCATATTAATAGAGAAAAAATTGACATGAGAGCAAGAAATATATTTTGTGAGGCATATAGAAGCGACCAACCTCAGGAAACAGATACCCATTTTGCAGCTTTTCAATATTGACATTGCGAGGGACCCTTGTTGTGCAACTAACTGTAAATATATTACATGCAACGACTACAGTTAAACATTTCTTTTGAAAACACTCTACTAAGAAGGAAACAACGAGTTCATCCTTCAAAATTCATAGCACAATGTTCCATTGAATAGAACATGTGATGAGAAAAAAAAATATATATGACCTAATAAAAATATTCTCAGAATATTACCAGTCTCAACAGATCTCTTTGCAATGCATGTGCAGGCGCCTCTTTTCCAAGGACTCAGGCCACGGGATATTGGTGAACTGACATGAGATGAATGGAACTGTAAGAGTCAAGAAGAAAGTTCTTGCCTGCCTATCTTTTGAATTAAGGGTAGTTCTAATCACTACCTGGTACTAAAATTCGAAGGATGCACAAACTCCATATGAGGCATGCAAATGCTTGACAATGGTTGAATCAGAAACATCTTTGGTTCAAATACTTAGTATCTGTTTGAAGTTATCTAGACGTAAATGCAAGATTAGCTATATGAACCGATCGTTGCTGTAAGAGAAATACCAACAACAGAAACCTCACTGTAATTGTGCTGAATCTCAATGACACTGCTCTGTATATATACATTCATACATTTCAGTATTGTTGGAACAGGTCATGATCAGGCTCAAAAGGGTCCCAGAAAAGTAAATGCCACGTGGTGAACAATCCATTACTGAAGCAGGGGGGGTCGATGAAAAAAACAAATATAAGATCAAGCAGCTTCAATGTGTCTGTCATTATCGAAAACTCTGTGTTTCATTCGAGTATCAGAATTTGACCATCATGGAGGCATAAGCTTGTCTTCCATGTTTTTCACCTAACTTCCACAGATTTTTTTTTCCATATTCCATAATAGCCATGACTTCTTTGATACGCAGAAAACAGAGTTCACATTCTTTCTGAGAAGCTACCTATTGACTACTAGTAGAATATAGAAGCTCACATATATTTGTGGTCATTGGGCCACACTTAAGCCCCATAATTCTAACAATATTTTCTTTACGTGGTCTTAATTCATCTATGATTCAATAAAGATGACCAGCTTTTTTGTTTTTTATTTGCAACTTGGAAGTCTGTTCATTTCTAAGGCCGGCTTTTCCTTAAGTCTGATTAACAGAGAAATAATTCAGAAGTTTCCATGGCCTGTCAAAATACTCCAAAGAGGAATTCACTTTTAAGAAAGAAATTCTGTTGAAAAGGATGTTGGGCTGAATCAAAATTCCATCTGACTACTCACTGATTGTAGAGCTCATGGCATCCACACTAACTTGACAAAAGTTGCCCACTCACACAAAATGCCTTCTCAATCACAAGCTGGCTGTGGGGACCAACTCCTGAAAGAATATGAAGAAAAAGTTCACATTCTCGAGCCGCCGTGGAGCTTTTGTCAGGTTCATCCAGGGTTAAAGGAATCTTTTACCAAACATCATTTTCATATAAATGTCTTGTGATAATGACTTCATGAGTTTACGCAGTAACTACACAAATTATAATCTAATAAGCACTTGGGTTTTCTCCAAATGTTGTATGAATAGATTCAAAATCAAATGCCAACAACTAGATAGTAATTCAAACCTGCAATTTCTAATGAACTTCCATTCAACCCCTCTAGACTCTCACCAAACTTTCACTTGACTTTCAGTGTCTAATTTTATTGGAAACTTCTTCTGCATTTCCTAAACGAGTTCATTGAACTTCCTCCATGACAGAAGTCATGGTCTGGTAGATGGTATGATGAAGAACAGGATTAAAAAGAGTAGTAGGTATGTATAAAGAAGAAAAAAGGAATCAAACAAATGCACCTCACATATTATAATCCAAAGATGCAACTCCTTTAAATGATATTTGCTTCAATATATAGGAAATTGCTCATCTAAAAAACAAATGCTGTAATCCCTGGGCAAAATAATGAGCAGAACATATCAGCAAAAGTAATTAAGAACGTAAATTTTAAAATTATCGAAAAATATGATTACTCCTTGCACATAAAATGCACATATTTAGCAGTAAATGAAACATCCATTTTTATTTCAAAGGTCTGATAATTCATACATTAAAGAAAAAGGAAAGGAGAGATCATTCATACCTTTTTTTTGCACACTTCCAGAAGTAAACCAAAATGCAGATGTAATTCGGAGTTCAGGAAGATAAAAATTCATTTACGTAAATGCATTAGAACATACAAATTCCAAAATACAAACCCAAATGCAAAAAACATGAATTCATCAGAAGCAAACAGTTCATGCATCTGTTCTTTATAATAAAAGTTCATCTAAACACCCGAAACCAAAAGGCCCAATTTTATTCATGAATTTAGAAAATACTCACAGAAGCTCAGCATCTTCTTTACATGTATTCATCTAGAAACAACCATACCGTAGACCAATACCCAAGATCAAAACCCATGTATTGGTAGAAATGTACATATAAAATCTGATGTCAACATCATCTCTGTTATTTTGGGATGTAAAATGTTTACAAACCCAGAGGTAAAAAAAAAAAAAAAAAAAGGAATCAAAACCCTCTTTGTTACATGTACCTGTAAAAAATCAGCTGTACAAAAAATTCATCAACAAAAGCTTAACTATAGAACCTGTTATCCAAACTCCAAAACAAGCTGCCCTCAACCACATATGACCAAGTTAACAGATATTAAAAGGTCACAAGACTGAATCCCATGGGTCAAATCCTGAAATGTATAGTACACATTCAAAACTAAATTTCATTTAATTGTTCTTTAAGAATCCAACAACAAACACCCAAAAGCACAAAATTCAAACTTAAAATAGCAAAACACAATTTGTCAACATAAAAATATTTAGAATCTAAATAGAATAAGAAGCAATCTGTCAACATCAATCACCACAGCTTCCCTGTACGCTTTAAAAAAAAAAAACACACACACACATACAGCCCTTTACTCCAAGTTAGTTCCTCGTTTGGATCCACAACCATCAATTACTAACATCAATTTATCATCAACAAGATTTGGAAACATTTAGTCTCCAAAACCCAACCCCAAGGATGAAATTAATTTCTTTTTGTAGGAAAAAAAAGAAAAGAAAAGAAAGAAACACATAAATATAGGCACTGCATGTAGTCGGGAACTGTAAAATCAATCCAACCATGAAACCATAAAAACCATGAAAACACAAGACAGCTTGCAAAATTAAATACCCAAAATCCATTTCATCAACCCATACAAAAAAAAAAAAAAAAACACTCTTTCGTATATTGTTTTTCATCATTTTTGTCTTTCCAATAAATTATCATCAGACCCAGAAACAATTTGTAAAAAATATATCAGTATGAAACCATTCCCTCCCATAAAAATCAGTTTTTTAACACAATTGAGTCTTCGAATACCCAAACTACAATCCCAATTCCAGGAACCTAAACCTGCTTATATTATTACTACTACTACTTAACTATTGGCACAATTCTTCTACTGATGTTGCTACAATTAGAGATCCTTATCTAGTTTAGTCTCTTGTGGCAACGGAATTACGTAGAGTGTGAAGAGCGTCTTCCAGACATGTAGCAAGCTTCCGTCTTGGGAGAAGGGGCAAGCCCTTTGAAATTAATTTTAAGAGAAACGTTCCACATTGCATAGAGTAACATTTTTTTTTTTTTTTTCAGCTTTGTTTCTTGTGAGGCACATTGAGGGTCCCATTTTGGGTTCGAATCAGTGGGGATTGAAAAATTTAAATCCGACCACTTCCAAATATCAAGTTTGGCCTCAATTCATGCACCTAATCCCTTTGTCTATGGCGACCAGTCTATCTCATTTGTATTAGTGTATATAGTTGATTCGACGGTCCAATTCATTCGCATTGGTGTCTGGTATGTGACCGGGTCCATATCCATTGCAAGTTTTGAATTGGATGATAAGCGGGCCCCACCCATAGTGATTTTTTTTTAAGGAAATTACAAATGTATCCATAATTTTTTTGTGAATTTTTTTTTTTCAAAAGACATCATGATTTACTTATTTCAAATTAGCATATGAGTTTTTCACCTATCTTTCGATGGAGTGCTTTTAGCAGTTGGCCTCTGCCATTGGTTGGCACAATTAATTTTTTTTTTCATTTTTTTAAATGATAGAAATGTCATTTGTTTAAAAAATAAATAATAGCATTCTTCTATCTTATTCCCTCTCCCTCCCTGGACAACCCATGCACCCTTCCCGTGGTGGATTCCGACAATGCTAGTAGCTATTTGTTGCCCAAGGGCAAGGGTGCTTATAGGTAGAAAGGGAGAGGAAGTGGAGGAGAATCAGATAAAAGAATCTAAGCAATTTGAAAAAAGACATTTCTATCGTTTAAAAGAACAAAGAGAACTTTTTTTGGGGGCAATAAGGTTGATTCATGATTGGAAAAAGGACCCAATTCAAAGAAATGTAAATAACTTGAGACACTAGCTATTTTTGAAATAGGCAAATCAGGGCATCATCTTTTGAAAACTAGAAAAACGTTTCAAATATATATTGAAAATTCCCCTGTTCTCTTATACATGTCTTAAGTGGATCCCACAGGTCGAATAACAATATTTTTTATTCACCCGATTTTACATGTTATGGTCTTGGAAAGACTTATGCCCATCATACCTTTTTGTAATATCTTGGTCAATGCATGAACAACTTTGGTTGCAAAAGACTTTTAGGGTGTAAAACCACGGACGAGGAAACCACCCATTTTCTCTTTCGCGGTATTTAATTCCATGTTGGGAAGTGAGAAAATTCGGCGAAGAAAATGGGGCTTCAAAGGCATGCTGTAAAATAAAAAAGAGAGGAATCCTGTCTGCACCAAACATAATGGAAAAAAGCCGAAAAAACCAGCGCCCTATTGCCACCCATTACTGCGGTTTCCATTACTACACAAACAGACCCGTAGTGTTGTTTTGAAAATGAACATATGAGAACATGGTGAGTTTACAATCTATACACACTAGATCATTGGAAGTAGGACAATAACACACACTTGGTCATGGGTACATCCACTCATTATATTTGTAGAAATAAATATAAATAAAATATAAGATATTTATATAAATTAAGACATCAACTCAAAGTATAGTGATGGAAGAATCAATACAATCACCAATTACAATAGAATAGAAAACCCTCTGCTATAATATATACATATAATAACATAATTTTAACCGATAACTCCACTTGAATATTGGAGGTGAAAAATCTTAACCCACACTTTAAGGTTTTGCATATAAAGTTTACTTTATTAGTGGTTCCTGGATGCATCCAAAAATTGCTAATGGCTGTGGGCTACTACCACTCGTCGTTCGTGTTTTCCACGGGCAATAGGATTGGCAACAAAAAGAAGGATTCAATTGAAAGAAATGTGAAAAACTTAAACACTATTTTTAAAGAGGCAAGTCATAGCGTCATCTCTCTTGAAAACTCAAAAATCATTTTAAAATATATTTGGGATTTCTCCTTTTCTCTTATAGGCGTCTTAAGTGGGTCCCACAGGTGGAAGAACAATATTTATGGTTCGCCAATGTTATGGTCTTGGACAGACTTATTCCCATCACATGTTTTTGTAATATCTTGGTCAATACATGACCATCAGCTAAAGGACTATTTTGTAAATATCATAGAAAAAGTTGTATTTGTAAATAAAATCACATAGAACTGTATCTATTTATTATTATTAGTAACAAGAGGGTGTATCTGTAAATAATCTTCCTAAAGAAAACGGACCGACACCTTCAATTTGCATGTATCGGGGCGGAAAACCGTATCGGCCCGTTACAACCCTACAGCTCGCCTCCGCTACGAAACTCTAGAGTTCCATGCCCGTCGGAATTCTACCATATCAAAGAAACCCTAAAAACACCTTCAAATTCTATTCTCTCGTCAATCTCTCTTTGCCATTCATTCAAGAATCGTGCAGAATCCTTCCGTAACCAAACATATGGAGCACCAATTTCGCCGATTTCACGGTACGTGACGATCTTTGCCCTGTTGAAACGAACTTGCGTAAAAGTTGCGATATTTATTTGTTGCTGTTTCTTATTGCGATACAGGATCGATGATGGCAACAAGGAAAACCAGTAAATGTGCGATATGCGAGAATTCGAATCTCGCTTCTATTTGCTCTGCTTGTGTGAATCACAGGTAAGCTTTTCGCTATTTACAATCAGCCCAAATGGAGAACTTCCAAAGGATTGAGCATGGATAGGTTTATATGCACATTGGGTTGCCATGGAATTCTGAATTTAGTTAGACACATTGCGTTGTTGCTCTTGTTGGGCCAGTTGTTGGTGTTGATTTGGAGTAGAATAGTTAGAAGAACAGCATCCCACCTAAATGAAAGTTCAAATTTCACTGCAAACTGAGAAGCATTCATTCAGTTGAAAGATTTATAGTAGTTGGATTTGGGTACTTTCTAAATAGACCCCTTAAATCTAAAGTAGAACATGCCCCTAAAATCTTCTCAGGCTTATCTTTACTTTTGGGTTAAAAATTGTGGAATGTGGCATGTTTGATTCCTATGGAACATCAGTGTCTGAGAGAACTAAGTGTCAGAGCTGTGATGAACATGTTACTTCTTGAAGATAGTTTGCACTTGTTAGTTTTTTTAGGGCACGTTTGTATAGCTGGTTTTCCGTGAAAAAAATGTGAGGATTGCGGAAGTTAAATTCTGCGCTACAATAAAATCTATGTTTGGTGCAGCCTCTTTTCGCTGTGGCAAAGCGCTAAAATGAGTTAGGTTTTCCATGATTTCTCGGAAAATAAATTCCTATGGGTGGTGGTCGGAATTTTTTTTTCCTAAAACAGGGAATTTTCTACAGAACTAGTTTTCCAAGGTGTACACACAAATGTGCTAAGGGTATTTTTGCGTGTTTCTAACCAGTTTACTGATCCTATTTACAAACAATATCCTACTCTCTCTCTGGATCCTACATGTTTGAATCGGTCATGCTTAGGTGCTAGGTGCTTTTCAAATCTGACTAGTTCTTTCCCTCTACCATGAGATATGCTAAACCAGCACTCTTTACAATTAGTTGTCAAACCAACTGACCCACAAGCCTTCCACCAAAATTAAACTGCAATATCGTCTACAAACAGCACACGGCAAGGAATCTTATCTAGGCTGTCATCAAATCATCCATAACCCTGGCAACAAGATAGGGGCTCAAAGAAAACTCTTGGTGTAGCCTAAGCCCAACTCAATTTGGGTTCTTACTCCTGTTTTTACATGCAACTCTTAACACTTTTTAGCACCAATTCATACATCATCTTCATCACCATCATCATCTTAGCCATGTGGTCAGCCTAAAGAGTTTATTTTTTTACTAGAAAAGATGTCTCCATACATTGTAACTTTCTAAGTTGAGCACCCATTAATACATGCCTCGTCTAATTTCAATATATACATTCCACATGTATCCCCCCATGTCCCTCAAAATTAGTAGGAGATCAAATTAGAGAAACCCGTTTGAGATGGTTTTGGCAAATCCAACGTAGGCCGATAACGGCGCCGGTAAGGAAATGTTTGGCCATGAAGGTTGATGACCCACCATGGGGAAGGGGTAGGCCAAAGAGAACGTGTATGGACGTAGTAAAAATAGATATGAAGAAGTGTAACTTATCTGAGAATTTGGTTCAAGATAGATTGGAATGGAGAAACATAATTCGTGTAGCCGACCCCAACGTAGTTGGGACAAGGCTTTGATGATGATGATGATGATGATTCAACAACTAGCTAGCTCTCTTAGGACAAGTTTTATGACCACTAACCTGTGATTCGACGGTGTCCTCAGTCCTTTGCGTTTGTAGTGCCCTGGTTTGATGATTTTGGTATAATCGAGTGTGAGGTATCCCACATTGTGATGGTCACAAAAACATCCCTTGCTCGATTGAATTCTCAACCTTTTTTGTCAACAACTTCCAAAATGACAGTCAAATGGAAATATAGCGATGTTCCATAATCTATATAAAAGGCCGAGCATTTTTTTTATCGACAACAACAACATTAACATTTTAATAAAAAGGAGAAAAGAACAATACAGAAAAAACTAAAATGAACATACATAGCTCATTGGTGAACTGGTATCAGAGCAATATACCAAACACCAACCACCCTTACACAACACAGGCACTTAGATTACAAGAACGATCTGCCCCTTGCTTGGCCCGGATCTTTCTACTTAATTTCAGGGCATTTTCAATGCTTAGTAAGCTCCCATGGGTCAATTTCCTGAATCACAGAACTGAGAGTCCACATGTATAGACTAAAGGCTCGGATTTTGATCATAAAGTTCATCAGATCTTATCAATTACTTTTCCATTTATCTTAATAACTAGAAGGTATTAGTCCCCCCACAGAGTTGGATTTGGAGCTGTGAATTTTCTACTAATTATTGATCAAAGAAATATTTAAATTCAATGATACTAATCTTTGCACTTTCTAGGACTTGTTTCTCCCTCATATGGGTAATTTAGTCTATGTGGATGTTAATAAAACTGCCACATCTAAAGATTATCATTAATGTAGTTCAGTTATAAAGGTTGTACAAATCCACATATGCACACACCAAAAAAGAAAAAAAAAAAAAAAAAAAAAAAAAAAAAAACTATAGGATGGCAATGGAATTCTTCCGCTTTCTGCAAATTTCTTGTCAGTAAATGCAACTGTGTATCTAAACCAATTTATTTTTCTTTTACAAAGTTCTTCTGTCATTGTTCCCAATATTTCCAAATTTTCTTTACATTTTTTTTATTTGCAGACTAAATAACTATAGCACTTTGCTGAGATCTTTGGGAAGTGTCCGGAACTCATTGTATATGAAATTGGATGTACAGCTCAAAGCAAAGGTTTGCTATATTTTGTTTGTTGAAAGTTCCATTTCCTTTCTCCTCATTTCTGTGTGTGTGTGTGTGTGTGTGTGAGAGAGAGAGAGAGAGAGAGAGAGAGAGAGAGAGAGATGAATTACTTTGTATTAAACTATTAGTTGGGATAATGCAATGAATAAGATTATTTCAATATTTTATTGGCCAATGAATATTTTAATTTGGAATAATGCAATGGATCATTATTTTATCAGCTAATGAATGCAAGAATGATTTAAAATGACCGATGACATTGAAACCACTTTCTACATGATACATTCCAGAAAATCGTAGGTTCTGCTTATATTGATGTTAAACACCTTTGGATTTGGTTTTAAATGTTTCAGAAGATCTATTAATGATAAAGTAAATGAAAATGTATGGATTGTACCTTTAAACAAGTATTTCGAGTTGAATAAAGTACTGAAGATTGTACCCAAAATGAGCTTTAGGGATTGTTGGCATATATAACTGTAGAAATATGACCATGCATAACAAAATACCACAATTATTAAAACTTACAACGGGCTAAAGTTAACCTCCTGACTCCTGTATCTATTTTGCTTCCCCTTTTTTCCCTTTTGGAGTCTGCCTTGTGTGGTGGTGTTTGGTGGCTGGTTAGTTCGATCATTAGAGAAATCTTCTGGAACGATTGTGGTCTTTAAAAGGTTTCACTCATTGTAATTGTTGTGGTTATAACTAGTTCGGTTATGTCTAAGATAGCTTACTGACAGTGTGTGTGTGTGTGTGTGAGAGAGAGAGAGAGAGAGAGAGAGAGAGAGAGACTGACAGTGTGTGTGTGTGTGTGTGTGTGTGTGAGAGAGAGAGAGAGAGAGAGAGAGAGAGAGAGAGAGAGAGAGAGAGAGAGGCCAGTTTGCATGGGCTACAAATATCATCTGCTAACCAAATCTTTGGGGTCCACCTCAATGATTCCAATCAGAGGCAGGATGGGGTCATGTCTTAATGCGAACCAAGGGCTCATACAAAATCAGCTAGATACAATGATTGTGACCATCTAATTACCCAAAGTTCAACAGTTTGTAACTGCATGAGGTGGGTCCACATAACTGGTTCACAGCTTTTGAAGTTGCATTCAATTCATAGTCAATTGATTGGCTCGTGTGAGGGATTGGGGAGGAGGGTTTGTGGATCGCAGGTTGCCCATTATGGGTTCTTTCCCATTTTAGTCCATGGTCCCATTGCTCATTGATTATCTCCCTCTCTCTCTGTACACTTGATTTATCTTAAGGTAGACTTTTTTTTATCTTTCCTTTTTTTAATTATTTTAAATTGATGTTACTGTTTCTTGTCTCTCAACAGAATAGAGCAGATGATCAGCATAATTGGAGAGTATTTCAAAATGAAAGACTTGCATGTTTGAAGGAGAAGCTTCATCGTACAGAGAAACAACTCTTGCAAGGTTGGTCCTATAGGTAATGTGCATTTGCGATCCATACCTATGTTTGCATCTAATATGATTTTTAATAATCGTTACTTGTTCGATACCTGATGCTTCTTAAAGGAAAGACTGAGCTTGAGAAGATGTCTAATGATTTGAAGGTCAAAAATGGGTTGCTGGAATCGGCATTTGCTATGGTACTACAATTTTCTGTATCTTGTGTTCGCAAACACTAAAATTTTTCCCAAATGACCACTTCAGTTGGCCATTTTCTGGTTTAATGAGTAGATCTGTCACTGTAGTTGGGAAGGCATCGAATGGGGCTGCTGGAGAAGTTCTACCCCAACCTTATTTGCACTCTAAACTTAGGGAATGTAAGTATTTCCATTTTGGTTGTTCTGTCTAGCAAAACTTATTATTCTTGGCACAACTGAATTCCTTACTAGCTACATAGTTTGAAGATCGTTTATTCTTTCAGAAGATCGTTTATTCTTTCATGTTTCTGCTAAAATCTGTGTTAGCTTTTATCATGTTTTTTGTTCATGCACTCTGAGGACTGTATAGCATTGATTTTTCCATGACTTTTATCAAAAAGAGGGATCATTCTTTCTACAACTACGTCCTTTTTTGTGCATTGTTTTAAATCTCAGTATCAGTGACCAACTAGATCACCACATATAGCCCCTCCAACCCCCTCACAAAGAAAAAAGGACCAACCATCGACCCAAACACCCCAAAAAAAAAAAAAAAGAAATGAAAGAGAGAGAGAAAGAAAGAAAGAAAGAAAGAAAATGAAAAAAGGACCAACTATCGACTTGGTTGCATGAGACTTTGCCGAGTTTCTGGTAATTGTTATAGATTTAAGTCCACCAACACACCCGAGTCTACCTTACTCCTATTTTTAAATTCTTCATTTTGCGGGCTTCGATTAAATCAATAGGGTAGATTTACTATTTCATACTTTCTTTGTTCCTAGATTGGACAGTCGGTAATTGATTAGATTGCTGAAAGTTGACGGTCTGAATTTCGCAAAACTTATATTATTGGATCTGTATCCTTGTTTATTTCTTTCATGGGAGACATTGCTTGGTGGCATAAACCATCTTAATCTGTACCAATTGGAAGCCAAGAGTTAATCCACATGAGCAACATGTCATGAGACAATTTTCAGAATTCAGATTATAGTCTACTTTATAGTTATGAATTACTCAATTATCAAATTAGTGCCTGCAGATGTTGAAACCCTTTCATCAACATTAACAAACTAGTTTTATTATATTGATACCCTTTTATCAACATTAAAACTTAACAAACTTATTTTTTTAAACTGCGCTTTTTTGTTACTTGGATATATTGGTGTGTGTATGCAATATATTGCCATGCATGCCAAATGTACCATAGGGATGTTATTCTTTTCATTGGTTCATTGATCTCTTCTATGAAATGTACATTTCTCGGATTGACTTCTACACAAAAATGTTGATGTTCATGCTATTGCATAAATTTCAGATGCACATTACCTCAGAATGTCTCCGCAAACACTCAGTTGTTTTAAAGAAGATCTGCAAATTGTTCCCACAGCAGCGGGTAAGCACTTAAGTAATAATATGTCTTGCATTTTTTCCTTACCATAACAAGTGCTTAAGTGTCATGATATACTAGACTTTCTCCCTGTTATGCCATTTCCAATGAGTAAGAGCAGTAAACTCATGTTCCAAGAGAATCTAAAGGACAAGTGGACGGATTAAGTAAATTGGATAAGATGTGGGTAGGGGGCGGGGGCGGGGGGCGGCTGGCTGGTTGAGATTTTCTAGACACTGTTATTTATTACTCTCAGGCCCAAGGATCAAAATGGCAGCTGCTACGCTAAATTGCAACTCATCCGCTATAGGGCTGCTACAGTGCGACTGATAGCTACTTTCCAATTTTTTTTAAATACATAGTAAGGCTTATTTCTTTCCTTCTTCTCTCCAAACTGTTAAAGGAAATAGGCTTTAGTTTACAAGTGGGCCTTTGGCCCGATGGACCAACTCTTCTACCCTTCTATGCTTAAAAGAACACCAAAACACATAGGGTCTAGCTGAATTGAAGCCATTGAACTCCTAAGTCCTAACTCTTAAATCTTAAGTCTTGAGTCTTGAATTCAAGTTCAGTACATTGTTTATTTTGATGGTATTTCTTCATGACATAATTTTTTTTATAAGCCTTTCATTAATTTCTAAGTTTAGCATAACTAAACAACATGATTGTATGTGAAAAATAAGTGATCATAATTATTTCCTATTCATAAAGCGATACAGGACTTCATGCAATGAGGGGACCGCTACACCCTCTTATCTTGGTTACTTTTGCAAGAAAACCGCATATTCTATCATTTTCCAATATTCTTAATTTTTTGAGTTTTTTTTTTAGATTTTTGATGATTTTTTCAAATCGCACCGCTACACCACTACCGCTACGTAGCGCCCACTACATAGCATTTCAACAACTGGCCGCTACGTTAGCCGCTGCCGCTATTTTCATCCTTGCTCACACCCATTTTCCTGATGATGCTTCTAAACATTGTATGGTCCTTTCCTAAATAAAATTTTTGATAAATCTTGAAAAAAAAATTGTAAAATTCTTGTGTGTGTAAGGAATATATATCGCCAAACTGCAACTTTTGTAAGTTAATTGCGTGTTGATTCCATATCATACCTTTTATCTGCATTCAGTAAGATGATTTTGTGTTGTATGTTCTGATTAGCTTCTTTTTTTTACCCCATGTATCTATAATCTAGATACCCAAGCCCTATAGAAAATTATCATTAAATACATTTGAATGTTCATAACTTGTTTTGTTTCCTAGGTAAATTTAGATGGAGAGAGCAAAGATGCATCCAGTGGCCAGTATGATCAAATTTGCAATGCATGCTTACCTAGAGGACTTGATCCTCGTTCTGTTCCATCTGAAGAGCTGGCAGCCTCTCTAGGGTACTTCTTCTTTAACCTGTCATATATGCTTTTTGAAAACAAATTTTAGTTTTTTGCAATTTGTTAACATGCAATTAAAAAGGGTTGCTCCAGTCGGCTCCTTTGGTTAACTGGGTACTCGGGGGTCCATTGACATCCCTAATTTTGTCCTTTGTATGTTGAAAGTCCCAATTTGACTTGAAATAATCAAAATAGCAGCATATGTGTATTTGAAAATGGATTTAACTGCGGCCATTGAACATCACGTGGGTTCTCTGCCATTCCCTGCCCATGTATGCCAGGGATTCTGGCATTTATGAGCCCCAAAATTGAGATAAGAGAAGTTGGTCGCTTTTACTCTGTATTTTTTTTTGTTTATCTTCTCCTTGGTATAATTTTTTATAACATTGCAGCTCCATTTTGTGTTATTTTGGCTGGTTGTAATCTCCTTGTTCTATTAATATATTTTAGCCCTTTGTACCCATTCTTTAGATGGGCGCCTTTGTTGTCTTGGTTTTATCAATGAAATCCTTTGCTACCGATAAATATAAATAATAATAATAATAATAATAATAATAATAATAATAATAGTATTATCATTATAGTTTCTCTGTTTTACCGGTAAAAAAAAAGGAATATGGAACTCAGTTGAGGAGGGACCTGGTTATTTCATTGTCATCATTTCATGAAAGTTGTTGCTTTACAACTCATAATATTTTTTTTTAATGGTAACTCATAATCTTATCTATTGATGAAGCAATAGATTATGATTTATGAGTTTTCTGGTCATGGTTCTCAGGAAATCATTCACTGGACTTCTGTCACAAGTATTGGTAATATTTTGAAAATATTGCAACAATCTTGTGGTAAAATGGCGAACCGAAATAATTCCGATATTCTCACGACTTATTTTCTAATAATGCCAGAAATGAGAATTTCAGGACATTTCTGTGATTTTTTCATGAGATTTACCTAAAACTGTCTATTATTTGCTTAGATATGTATTAAGAAATTTTTAGTATAATACTTTTTACTTTCTGATCATTTACTTTTAGTGGAAATTTCCTGATAATATCCCCGAGATCAGTATAAAACTTTGAAAATCCCCTTGTACTATTCTGGGACAATCTGAGTCCAATTCTATTATCGTGGAGACCATATGGAATATTTTCACAATTAATATCATAGGCAGCAAGGCAGAACAAGATTTCTTGAATCTCCTTGATTGGAAGATTTATTATTTTGGGGGAACTAAAGGTAAAGAAAAATGAACACGAGCAATCCTAGATGACTCAAATCACAGATATCTTTAGCTTTCCCATTTTGGGCATTGTTTAATGCTATCCCATCTACTCTAGGCCCTATATTTCAACCCTCTGTAAGTTAACCCATGACCTTGTAATGTGCATGTTGATGCTTACCCTATTTGTGAAAACATTAGCTGCCGAAGCTTTTGTCAACCTTTGTCATCAGCAGCAGTGATAATAATATTCTCAAAATGTATATGCAGCTAGCAACTAAGATGTTGACTAGGAATATACCTTGGAAGTTTGTGAGTGACAGGTCGAGAGTTGCAGCTTTCTACAAGGTTTGATGTATATTTCAGTACCCATCATACTTGAGTCTTCCACCCATTAGATAATTCTTTTGTGCTTCACTGCTTTGCATATCCCAAAGAAAAGAAAATAAAGAAAACAAAAGGACATAAGTCTACAATTCTTTTACAAGAGGTCTCAAGTTGCTAACCAATACACCCAAAATCCCCCCTCCTCTTCAGGCGGGACACCGCCCAAATTTGAAGCATGCGCCTGCACAAGATGCGGGATGGGGCCTTTTGGCTCTGCACACGTGCCCTCACACTCAAGGCGGCATGGGACCTTTTTTGTCATGTGTGGATTCAAATCCAGGATGTGTTGGCTCTGATACCATCTCAAAACCATCTCAAGTTGCTAATGAATATCACCCAAAATGCCTGGGCATTAGAGGTGCGGAAAATTAACTACTTAACAAGAGGTAACCTGGAAATAGGAGTATGGAAAGACGTGATAATTTTAGACATCTAGTAGATTAGATAATTGTCATTTCATGCATTGCATTCACAATTGACTTGGTTTTGAAATATATTTTCTTCTGTTGATGGCCTTCTGATGATAAATTTATGTTTTCTGGACCTCATTTTATATACACAGTTGCATTATTGCATATATCCTTGTGTACAGTTCTTCTTCTCCATTTTGGCTGCTTATTTTGTATGTACTTTAATTATGTTATTCCTATTTAAAATTTTATCACCCTCTTTAACAGATATATGGTACAGCTTCTGAATCTTGTAGTCCATATCTTAGCTGCCCCAGCACTTCATAATTCAGGTTTTGCGGTAAGTCTGTGAATTACCTAGAGATGAATTTAAGCATCTTAACCAACATTGAGAGCCTCTATATGTCAAAGACTTGATGGAACCTTTTCATGATTGTTCGTATCGTAACTTTGGATCAGGGTTCATGCTCACGTATATGGCAACGAAGTTCTTATTGGAATGCGCGTCCATCTTCTCGAAGGTGTTTTTTTTTTTTTTTACCTCTTGCTGATTTATTTTTTTTCATTTTTTAAAAGTTCTTGTTGGATTTCTCATCTCACTGATACGATCATATGTTTCTAATGCAGTAATGAGTATCCCCTTTTTATACCACGTCTGAATAACTACTCTGCCAGTAGGAAGAATTCGTGGTCTGAGAGAAGCTCAAGTAATTTTGGTGTCGCTTCGGTGGACTCAGAAAGGAAACCCAGACTTTATGATACTGGTAGTATCTGCTTTAATTACTCTTCTGCTTCTCCAATTTCAGTTGAAACTGAAAGGGACCTACGGAAAGGGATATCACTTTTGAAGAAAAGTGTGGCATGCATTACAGCATATGGTTACAATTTGTTACAATTGGATGTTCCATCTGAAATGTTGACCTTTGAAGCATTTGCTAAGCTGCTTGCAATTCTATCTTCTTCAAAAGAAGTTCAATCTGTTTTGTCATTGAAGATGACAAATTCAAGGTGTTTGCTCTCTCTCTCTCTCTCTCTCTCTCTCTCTCTCTCTGTGTGTGTGTGTGTGTGTGTGTGTGTGTTTTCTTGTCTGATTAGTTCTATCATCATACTTACATGGAATAGCCTAGCACTAACCAGCCTACTTTGGGCTTGATTTGAGCCAACACTTTCCAGTTTCATTGAAAGCATTGGCCCATTTAGAGAAGGTCATACACATGTTTTTTATATGTATTCTTGATAGGTAAACATTTATTTACGTAAACACCTTCACTTTGCAGGTCTCGTGAGCAAGTTCAACAATTAAATAGATCGTTCTGGCATGCAAACTCTGCAATTTCGTCAAGCAATTTAGTAGAGAGCGCACATACATTGGCCAACACGGTATAGACATGACTGTGCTCTCTTGAATAGTTGGGATGGTTATGCTTGAATGACAGTGATGTCTACAATGTTAGTTAAATTTCTGTTATATCTCATTGCTCTTGATTTCCTGGCAACATGTCAAGAATACGTTTTTTTCTTGATAACCAGCAACACCAAAAGGTTTACTTGTTAGTGAACGACACAAGAATTTATATCAACATCCCCCCTCAAACGGAAAGTCGTTTGAATTCGGAACCCAACAAACAGGTAGATGGAGGTAACACGCCTCTCAGGGGTTTTGAACTCACAACATCTAGCTTTGATACCATTTTGATAACCGATAACACCAAAAGATTAACCTGATAGTGAATACCACAAGAATTTGTATCAACAACACTAACAGGGATTGCATAGCTATGTATGCATTTTTTACATGAAGTCATAGTTCTCTTGCCTTTTTTGTCAACCAATCAAAATTTAATATGCAGTTTCCTTTCTATTGAGAAAGCTTGCCAAATAGAAAATGGTACTCCATGTAAACTGTTTTCTCATATTTTTGGTGTTCCAATCATTTTTGTTACTGTCTTCTGTGTGTCTTGCTTGTTTTCTATTATGAGGTATGTCAACACTCTTAGAATTCATGTTGCATGCAAGCAATCTAGCAGAATAACTTTTGCAGCAAACATTGCTAGGTTTCCTCAAGGAATGTTGAATTTATGCTCATTCCAAGTATAATAGAGAAATCTTGTTAGGGTGACCTCTTCTTTTGCTGTTTGTTTTTTCTTTATCTGAGGGGTTTATTATCTTTTACAGCGTAATGTTTGTGAGGACAACCTTCCAAATTCTGCTGCCAGTTTCCTTCATGCAACTGAGGTGGCTGACAGCGGAAAATCTGAAAGCCTCACTGAAGAGTGGGATATTGTGGAGCACCCTACCTCCTTTCCTCCCCCTCCATCACAGGGTCAATAATACTGAACATTGGAATCGGACCATGATTATCGTCTATCGATGCTACAAAGAGATTGTTCTTTGCCACAGTATCTAGAATCTCATAAAGTAAGTGACTGCTGCTTCTTTGATTGATTTGTCTAAGATAAGTTGCAATGTGTTTATATCCCCTCTGACCTTTACCCCCCAGAGTAATAATTGGAGAGATTGGAACTCCATTTTTTGAGGCATGCTGGTAGAAAGTTGATCATTATATTTTTATTGCAAAAGATACAGTGTTGGTATGGATCTTTGCTATCCCTGACGAGTAGTAATACTCTCTGACACCTGATGATATACATATTCTTTGGATCTCTGGAGCCCCATATTTGGAGAGTTAGAGCATGACAGATGCTCAAGTTGCTTATAAGCAAACTAGAATTTGTATTCGTGTCAAGCATTTACAACAAAAAAGAAAAAAAATAAATTCAAAGAACAAATCCTAACAATTTTCAGGAAAAGTTAATGGATGTTCGATGAGAATGTCAACCAAAGCTCTATTGACTGCACTGTTTTCTAAAGAATCCTCAAGGTGATTGGTCAGAATTGTGGTATTCCAATCCTGTAAGATAGTCCATCCATTGCACTCCTGCAGGATAGTGTTTGTAGCCTTGCATTCTGTTAATGATAGAGAAATGGAGTGAAAAGAATAAGAAAGAGGTGTATCAAATACTATAAATTTTCTCGTTTCATCACTATCAATTTCATCTAACACTATAATTGTCTTTTTGTTGGTTTCAGGTCCCGATTTCCATCCAATTTGTGGCGGATGTGCTTTAAAGCTGGTGCAGTAGAAGCAAATATGCAACTGAAGATATTGATTTTTTTATTCTGTGTATAACTTGTAAATATGGTTCTAGGTTGATATTCTGAGAATCTTTAGTGGAAAGGCAGAACCCCGTCGAGGTGTCAGTTCTAAACAGCAGGCTTTGATCGTTAAATATGTCTAGTTATTTAGAATAAACTATGTATAGGGTGTTTTTATTTTTTCATTTGACAAGCTGCAGAACTAAGAAGATACAAGGTGAGAGTTTTTTTACATGGGAATATCTGCAAAAAATTGTGACTTATTTCACTTCATTAGTATTATTATTATCAGAATCATTCTTTTCACTTCTGGTCCTGAGTTCTCACACTTGAACAGAAAAAAATGCTCAAAACTTTAACAAAAGAAGTCTGATGTACAAATAGGTGCTTCATTGTTCCAAAAAGGAAGTGAAAGCTGCATGTTTGGGAATCTGCATCCCCTGTATTGAGATGCCTTCCATTCCCTGAAATCTCCACCCTGGCTCTGTTGATCACTGCTGCCATGTCCCAACAACATCAGGACAGTGGCTCAACCTCTGCATTTTTACTACCAATTAGGATCCCTTTCCATTCTGCATGTATAGATTAATGAGAAAGAGAGTGATGGAATGAGGGAGGTATACAAGCAGAGTCTAGTGTAAAACTAGCAGACTAACTCAGAATGTTTTCTGGTAGCTGGGCCTAATCTGGCTGAGTATTTGTTTTGTTTATTCAGCTTGATGACTCCAATTCTAGCATACATAATTTCGTAAAAGTGAATGAAAAAAAAAAAAAAAAAAAAAAAGGAACAGAAAAAAAAGTAGGTAACACTGGAGGAGAAGATATGAATTATAAATATGAAAAAAAGAATGTCTGAGCCCGGGTTCGAACCGGGGACCTCTAGTGTGTGAGACTAGCGTGATAACCAACTACACCACCCAGACGTTGTATTATGAGAATCTTATTATTATATTAGACATTTAATCTCGCAGCAAGGGATACAACTCAAATCGGATCGGGTCCGACGGAACCGTTACTGAGAATATTGAACAAAAATCAGGTCTGGATTTAGGATTTAGGTAGAGAATGATTTAGAAAAAACTAATTTTTAGGAGGGTTTCTTGAAAATTGATATAATAGGTTGGGTCTCAAGTCAATAGGCCGGAATCAAAGTGGAACTAAACCCGGGCCTGTTTAGGTCATTGGTAAAAAAAAAAAAAATTGACCTAGACCCTTATTCGTTTACCTTATGAGACCTAAATAAAGACCTAAACCCGATTATTAACGGATCAAAACTTCCGAGTAATCGGAGAATCGAGAACCATTTACATTGCTTTAAGTACATAACATTCCAACCCACCAAGAAAAGATTCTACCACAAAAAGGATTCTACCACACGGACACGTACACATCACATATTCACTTATATATATACTTTCTAGGTTGCCAATGATGCAACCCATGGGTTTAATTGGGCATTGCCTTAAGTTCCACACAATTGTTTGTTTGATTCAATATGAAGTCAAGCCCAACAAAACCTTACCAAATTATTATTATTTTTACATTAAGAGTCCAAATCATGGTCGTCCATTGTAATACATGGGGCCGTGTAGGTCTATGACTCCATCATGGAGCCTACAAAATAATAATTTAAATTGTTCAAAATGAATATCATCCACTTCATTGATAAGATATTTGTTCAATGGAGAGGAGATGATCCGTGCTGATGAAGATGAATCTAGACAGTTTGTTGCAGTTATTATATACAAATTCGTAAGTTTTTGAAAATCCATCGTGGGGCCTACATAATTATAATCTGAACCATTTAGAATGAATTCCATCCCCTCTAATGAATAATGATACATTCAAAGATTTCATCTCAATAAATGTGGGCCCATTGTCTGATCAAGCACATGATTGATTGTATTCGCACGATAACATACATAAAATGTATTATTCTTAAAAATATAAAAATATAAAAAAGTAACTTTTCCTTTACCATAATCATCAAAACACCCTTATTAATTTAACAAAAAAAAAAAAAAAAAAAAAAAAAATCAACCCTACTATCAAATCAACACTAACTTCCAAATCACCAAACATTTAACTTCATCATACCTTAAAACTGAACTTACCAAAAAGCCCATACCCCGGTGACTTGCCTCTTGCCTCTTGAGTCTTCGAGTCTTGAGTCTTGAGTCTTGAGTCTTGAGTCTTGAGAAGCAGCTCTACTCTTTTTAACTCGGGATTTCTCCGAGTTAGAGTCTCGCAGGACGGATCCGAACAGACTCCGCTATGGACGGATCCGTACCTCATCCAGCGTAGGTCCGATGCGCGGGCTTGCTTAACTTTTAAGCTAGTCTTCCACCAAGAAACCACTATAAATCCATCCCCTTCTCTCCTTTTCCCTCTCTCCCTCCTCCCTCTTTCCCTCTTTTCCACCCTTTTCAAACCCCACACCCTCTATCTCTCTACAATTGGAGAGATCTGGTCCGTCCACTTAGTGGGGCCCACTCCCGTAGTACTCATCCTAACGCTAGCGTGCCTCTATTACAGTTGATCTGTTCTGTTGTGGTCAGGATTCTTCATTTTCAGGTCATCAATGTCTAATCTTTCCGGCCTCACCACTGCTGTGGGTGCAAACCCAAATCCAAACAAGTCGTTCGAGGTAAAAAAACCTTTCATCCTAAATGGAACAGATGCTTAAACAAACAAACAAAAATGTTGTGTTGTGTTGTGTTGTGTTGTGAATTTGATTGAATCAAGCTTCTGGGGTAAAATTTTTATTTCCTAATTGCAGGTGACTCAGCCCCCAACTGATTCTGTTTCCAGCCTTTCCTTCAGTCCAAAAGGCAATTTCCTTGTGGCTACTTCCTGGGATAATCAGGTCCTTTACTCTCCATTCTCTTCTTCTCAGTCACCCATGATATGATTGAATCTGTTTTTATCTATTGCCTGAAACATCCCTTTCTATTGTGTAAATAATATGAATAAAAAGGTGAGATGCTGGGAGATACTCCAGACAGGAAGCAGTGTACCCAAAGCAGTGATATCCCATGACCAACCAGTATGAATCAATGATTTGAGTTTTGTGATTTTGTGTTTTTTTTTTCCTTTTCTGTTTTAGAATGTGGGATTGTGAATGAACAGTTTTGAGTATGAGTTAAAATGTGGGGTACATTATCTTTAGGTTTTATGCTCTACTTGGAAGGATGATGGGACAACTGTATTCTCAGGAGGGTGTGATAAGCAAGTTAAAATGTGGCCCTTAATGTCTGGTGGTCAACCTGTTACAGTGGCCATGCATGATTCACCTGTCAAAGAACTTGCTTGGGTTCCAGAAATGAATCTTCTTGTCACAGGGAGCTGGGACAAGACTTTGAGGTGTGAATGGATTTCTTTTACTCCCTGTTTTGGTTCAAGTATGATTGCTATGCAAAATTCTAGTTTGCTATTTAAGTAAAGATATCAACTTACAAGTTCCACTTTTTTTTTTTTTTTTTTTTTCTTTCAGATATTGGGATACTAGACAGCCAAACCCAGTGCACATCCAGCAGCTTCCAGAGCGCTGCTATGCGCTAGCAGTTCGATATCCTCTGATGGTTGTTGGCACTGCTGATCGAAATTTGGTTGTTTTTAACTTGCAAAATCCTCAGGTAATTGCTATAATTTATCTAGTGATGAAGTATCAGCTTAAAGTGATTTACAGAATTGATCAAACAGTTGGCAGAAGTCTATCTTAGTCAATGACTAGGATATTTAGGCCACATGCTTTAATCTCATCCATTTGGTTGCCATTATTTGTTGACTTCTGTTGTCTTTTTGTTCTCTTTCTGTATATATGCATTCGTAACATACACACTATATATATATATATATATATATATATGAATATCATATATAATATAGACATTATCGTTTGTATTAGCTTTCCTTTTTTCCACCATTCAGTTTACCTAGACATATCCTCATACTCTGCATGAATTTCTGATAGACTGAATTTAAGAGAATCACATCACCTCTCAAGTATCAAACAAGATGTGTTGCAGCATTTCCTGATCAGCAAGGCTTCTTGGTGAGTCTTTATATATCATATAGTGTTTATTTATTTATATTCTATGTAGTTTGTGCATTTTCCTAATTGAGAGAAGCTTAAGCTTCTTTTTTGCATCAAATAAGGTTCTTTTTTGTGTGCATTCTATGTGCAATCCTTTCGTCGGGTCCACCAAAGGTGAATTGTACCTATATAAGTTGGCATGCACAAAATTCAATGCTAGTTAAGAGTAATAATAACCATTGGATTTAACCCAAATACTAAAATTGCTCATCCTTGGACCTTTAAATTGATGGCTATGATTATTCAGTAGCGGGGTGATTTTTTTTTCATTCTTCCCATTCAACATCCCCTTCTAGCTGATGTGTATCTTGGGGTGTGCTATGGAAGAATGCATGCAAGCTTAAATGTAAATTGGTCTACAGAGATTGGCCTCTCTCCATCACATATACATATATTTTGTATATATGTGTGTTTATTTGAATGAATGAATGTATGTATACATATGTATCCACATTTTACATCAATCCAGGTTGATATAAGTTCTGCTCACCTTGTCTTTCTTCCCATACAATGGGGCCCACCTATGGTCAACCCAAATCCTCAACCCCTCTATGCATGTGTTGCTCGTACACATCCTAGATCGACATTGATAGATTGTTATCCACGATTCTATTGAATTAAAACAGATGCTTCATTTATAGAACAATTAATCTTTAAAGCCCTAAAAAAATGTTTAGGACAATTTGATTGAAGCGATAAGTTTTAAAAGAAAAACAATGGTAGGGATTTTTTGGTGGGAGATTTTTGCTTTTGATTTTCCATTGTCAATAGTTTTTTCTCAAAATGAGATGTCTTCTTTTGTCTCTCATTTTTGTTGCCTGCAATAAGTTGGCAGAAAGAAATTGGATAGTTGAAAGCATATCCACTCTATTTATGTGATCCTTACACATCACTACCATTTTTGGTGTCAAAACAACAATGCCTTTTACTTCTTTTTTTGTATATTGTGGGAACTCACTGAAAGCTGGATACTGTTCTTTTCACTGACAGAGAGGATTGAGTTCCTACCTGTGAAGCATAATGACAGGCATTGGCCTATTGGGCCAAGGCCTGCTATCCATGTAACCAAGAAGCCCACTATCATTATGCTTCGCACTACCATTTACAATGACTCATTAAACCCAACGGAATGACTACCTAAAGTTTCGATCACACACAAGGTAGAGCTAAGGTTCAAATGAAAAAGGTGAATCTTTGCTGGCAATTCCACCCGAAATGACTATATGAGGTTTGAATGGCTCAAGGGATCTATGACTCCTAGATACTTTAATTATTATTAGACTTCTTTTACTTAGCCATTGCCTGCACCACCAAAATGAAAATTCTTGGTCCGCCATTCTGTATCATGTTGCATCTATCCGATACTTTTATCTTTTATGAGTAAAATTTATGTCCCTATTGCATCCATCCCATATTTGGGCATCCGAGCAAGGTATGCCTTTTGGAGGCACCTAAGAGCTATGACCAACAGAAAGTGATTGCCAAGGCTCACGTGGTACAAGGGAGACTTTAGAGGCTCTTGGAAGGTTTGGGTTTGGGATGCAAGAGGTATTTGTTGTGTGTGTGTATTATACGCCCCTCTATATTGGCATGCTTCCGTTTGTAAAATTCATACAACAGACCCACTCTCTACAAAGGAACCCCTCAAATTGAACATGCACCAAAATTTTACTCTCAAATTTACATGCACCAAAATTTAACTGAGATCGAAGTTGAATATCACAATTGGGTGGCTCATGAACATGAAAGTATCTGCCCGAATTTCACTAATTGGTTCAACATATAGGCCGTGTTGAATTAAGGAAGTTTTGTTTGATTGTTAATTCCGATTGAAAGGAATATAGGCAATAATCAGTGATCACACATTAAAAAAACATGGGAGCACATAGAAGACGTCTTTAGAAGGATAGAGACTGAACTCATACATATACCTAATGCATTTGCTTTATTTTATTCTTATCCTTTCATTGTTGATTAGTGCCTCTAGGAGGAGTTGAAACAGAACTTCATATGCTTATTGGTGGAATTTTGTATTTTGATCAATATTTTAGAATCCTTAATCTGGTTGTTCTGTTTTTGTTACAGGTGGGATCGATAGAAGGAAGAGTTGGTGTACACCATATGGATGATTCACAACAAAGTAAAAACTTCACTTTTAAATGTCACAGGGAAGGGAGCGATATATACTCGGTTAATTCATTGAATTTCCATCCTGTAAGATGCTTGGTAGCCTTTCTAGTTTTATTTTCAGTTCTTTGTATTCACATGATAAGTATAGATGCATTTTACCATTTTGATTTAATAATATTTGCAATGACTAGTAAGATATTTGAAACTTATCTAGTAAACAACTTTTCTTGTATTGGTTGTTTGCTGCAGTCAAGAACTCTCTCTCTCTCTCTCTCTCTCTCTCTCTCTCTCTCTCTCTCTCTCTCTCTCTCTCTCATGAGTCGACATTCTTTAAATAGAGCATTTATTGGTTCGAAAATCACAATACTTACCGATCCTGGCACATCAATTGCTTTATTGGGTTCTAATATGCATGGATGTAGCGTAGCGGCCGCTCTTCACCACTACGCTAAATGGCATTTAGCGCCGTTCACATCCGTAGCGGCCGCTACGGAACCTCTACGGGGTGTGAAATTTTCCTACTTTTCAAAAAATTTCAAAATGTATAATGATGCTTATTTTTTTTCTTTTTCTCTCAAAATAACATTTTTATACAACTCTTCTACCCTTTTATATTTAAAAGAACACCAAAAAGCACATGATCTCGCCGAGTTATAGTGGATATGGAGAGTTCTTCTCAAGGTTTCATAGATATACAGGACCTCATACAATAAGAGGACCGCTACGCCCCCTTACCTCAGTTACTTTTGCAAAAAAAGAATATTTTCTCTAATTTTTCAATATTCTAGATTTTCTACAAAAAATTTCAAATTTTTTTTACGATTTTTTCAGATTACACCGCTATGCAGCTACGACTACGTAGCCCCGCTATGCTACGCAGCGCCTGCTACGTAGCGTTTTGGCGGAGGGCCGTTACGCCCGCCGCTACCGCTATTTTCATCCTTACTAATATGAGCTTGTCTTGTTCCAGGTGCATCATACATTTGCAACAGCCGGATCAGATGGTGCTTTCAATTTTTGGGATAAAGACAGTAAACAGAGACTCAAGGTTTGCTGTCTAGTCTAATTTCTTTTTGCAATTATGCCTCCTAAATTCCTACTATGTGTATACACCTAAACATGTGACTTCACTGTTCTTGTTTCTGTGCACTTGGTAAATATTTCATTAGAATATGAATACATTGACCGACTGCATGGCTTTATAAAGAACAAAGCAATATCATGTTGCAAAATGATGCCATAGGGACTGTTAAAAACATTCCATGGGTAAACCCTTAGTACAATATTTAAAAACCTTGAACTCTTAGAACGGTTAAGCATTCTGTAAGAAGAAAGAAGTTAGAAAGCGAATAAGAACGATGAAGAATGCCTGAAAGATTAGGTGAGCCCAAGGGAATTTCAGAGTTGTGTTTCCTTCTTGACATTGGTGGTTTAACGAATCTGCCAATAAAGGGGAAGATGAATAAACAATGCAGTACAAATCCTGAAACTGGTATAATTCCACTTGGTAGTGTTAAATTGGTGCTGAACAGAGAGACGCTTGTTTTATTTACTGATGTGTCGCCATACTTCACCTTTGTAGATTAAGAGGGAGCAGAGGTGGATCCATTATCGAAGTAATTTCTTTTTAGGAATTGTGATTATAGTAATACTAATGAGCAATGGCGCGTACTTCACTTTGATAGAACTGAAATAGTTAGTTGAGTTTGACTTCCCAGAAGCTATTTCAATGAGACTTCCTTCTTATGTGTCCAAGGTTGCATCCTATAATGGGGACTTGAGTTTGACTCCTCGTCTTCTGAAAACAGTGCTTAAGCTTTCTCCCTGCTCTGAGTTTTGGCCGCATTGCGGTAGAAACTTTTGTCCTCAGTTGCTCAACCCAGGTTTAAGCAGTCTAAGTTACCAAGAATACATAACTGTCTCCTGCTCTGTCATGTTATCTCTACTTTCTCATCATTTGTTGGGACTTGGGGTGTTGTCATCATTGTCAGCGTAATCTTAGCGTTATCCCATCATCCTGGGGTTGGCCATGCAATATATGCTTTACACTTTTGCCTTTGCTGGACCTAATTGGCAAGACTGTGGTAGAACCCAGGTTGAATTAACTCAAGTTGCTTTTGCTGAATTTTTTATGTAAAGCCGGTATCCTTGACGATTCTTCTTTCGACATTAACTGGCTGAAGAAGGGAATTTCTCTGTTGAAAGGAATCTTAGTTGTTAAGAGGAGTCGTCGTCCTCATCATCATCATCATCAAAGCCTTGTTCCAACTATGTTGATGACCTCAGTGTTTGAGAGTATATTATTTTAAATATATTTTCTTTGGGCCATTTGATGCTGGATCTTTTACGCCATTTCTTCTATCTTTCCTCATTCCAAAATGAAATAATAATTAGTTAACATTTTCTAGCATTAAAAAAAAAAAAAAAGCTTTACATATCTTGATGATTTTCTTTCTATCAAGGGGCAAACTTATCTAAGCCTTGTCCAGCCCAATAAGCTCACTTATAAAGATGCAGAATATGTTTTTTATGATGAAGTTTTCAGGGACAAAAGCAAACTAGATTTTTGTCTCTCTCAAACAAGTAAAAGATGTTCCTGCCTTTTCTATGCTCAGGACATTCTATTAATTGTGTTTTCCTTTTCAAATTTGATCACGATTACCATTATCTGATTGATTTACTTGGTTTGAAATGAAGAGATTCTGTGTGTCTATACTGCTGCATGGGATTTAATACTTTCTTCTTTTTTTTTTTTGTGTGAAGATGGGGTTTAATACTTGTTCTACTGAATAGAAAACTTTCAAATGATGCATTTTTTTTAATCTTTTTTTTTCATTGATTGGTTGGCATGAGAATTAAAAATGATCTTAAACATTATTCTAATGAACTGAAGTGTCTTACATCGCTTTTCCCTCATCTAATTGTGTTGAGCTCATCTTTCACTTCACTTGGTTTCTTGGGAATTTATTGATAACTTCTACACAACATTGTCTTGTTTCCTAGGCTATGGCCAGATGCAGTCAGCCCATCCCTTGCAGCACTTTCAATAATGATGGTTCAATATTTGCATATGCGGTATGTTCTTCCTCCATGTAGTTCAACTCCTGCCATTAAATTTGTATACTCTCGATATGAGGTGAATATTTTCTTATGTTAAACTGATTTAGGGGCATTTGATACTTTCTTAGTTAACTGGTTTAGGGCATTTGATACTTTCTTATGTTAAGTGGTTTAGAAGCATATGCATTTGATTTTTTTTTTCGGTGAGCTGTCTTTTTTTGTGTTTTATTGTACTCTATGCTGGAAGTAAAATGCTGCTGCAGCTACCAACTCTTTTTCTGTTTTGTCCTTTTAATAGTGTTCTTAAATTAAATTTCGTGTTGTGGGAAGTAGAAATATATGAAAGGGAGCCATTTTCGGAATGAGTGATTTGTTTTAGAAAAAATTGAGAGAAAAAATCTTTGCTGATCTTTGTTGCGCAATATTTAGCAAAGTGGCACATATATAATTCTCTGGTATTAGATATCATTATTCTGGTTTTAAGTATTCTAATCTTCTTTTTTTCCCCCACCATAGAGTACTTTGGTACTGGGTTGCAATTTTTTTCCTTAAGAATTCATATTTTTTTATAAAGTGGGGTGATGTCCTCTACTGACTACTTACTGGGACTGTTGATTTTAATTTATTGACAATAGAGGTCTCGTAAAGTAGGTATTTTGCAACTCATATAAGTCAGCTTTTGATAGGTTTGTGCAAATTGGTTTGTTTAAATCCTATTTTATTGTTTGTATTTTTATCCTTATTCCTTACCAATATTTTGCACACAACGTGCTTTACATTATTCATGATTTAAATGATGCTCCTTATAATGAAGATGCTTTGAGACTTCCATTGATGAAACTTGTCAGGTGTGTTATGACTGGAGCAAAGGTGCAGAAAATCACAATCTGGCTTCAAAGCCTTCAATTTTCCTTCATACACCACAGGTCTGTTGTAGTATTTTTGGCTGATCTTGTTACTACTGAAGGCTAATCACTTAAGTTCCTATTCCACCAATGACATTTCTTGGTTCTCCTTCCACATTAGGCCACCCATTAAAGATGGTTGTGAAAAGCTTACGCCTCTGCTTAATTAATGCTCTTCTATCAGCTTTGCTTTTATTGAATGTGAAGTTCCGATTTTCAAATTGACTTAGGCTACAAAAAAGTAATACTTCTCAATAAAGGAAAAAAGTAGTAGTGATTTTTCATTCTAACAAAATAAATCTCAGACAGTTACACAGAAATTACATTTTCTGCCAGCTTATTTGGGCTAAAAAAGTCGTGAATTGTTGACGCAAATATATAGCGTTTTCCTTTCATGGATGTTTTATAGCTGACAGGCTTGCATCTGTTCATTGATGAGCAGGAATCTGAGGTAAAAGGAAAGCCACGAATGGGAACTAGTGGCAGAAAGTAAAGCTTCTACTAAAGAAAGGGGCAGAGGGCTCTCGTGTGTAAATGGGATGGTAGTTTCATAGTTCCATCTTTAGATTTGAGTGAGTGAGTTTTGAGGATTGAGATGAAGTGATGTAGGTAGGTTGTAATATAGAATCCTTGGGGGTATTTTTTTTTTTTTTTCAGACTCTTAGTGGCGGTCTCATTTGCTGTTTGTCATATTCCTTCCTTCTCTTTTTGAGGATGTCATGTCAATTTTGTTACCATGTGAAATCACCTGAGTAGTAATCAAAGATATATAATCTGTTTGGAGCTGAAAGTTTTCCTTAATGCAACATCAAGTGGAAGTATATGATGATTTTTCAAAATTTTCTAGCTTTAATTCTCCAGATTACAGCTTTGGACTGTATTTTGGCTGAATGGCCACGGTAACCTGCAGATCTCTCTCTCTCTCTCTCTCTGAAAGACTGGCAGCAGTGCAATACCCATTTGGCGACCTCTTACATAGTCCATGATCAAGAAGTCAGACCATTAGAAGGATACTAACCATCCAAATTCAAACTGTTGGACTTTTATTTACACTATTTTCTGTCTTTAGTGTATGATCCCGCCACCCATTGATGACCACTTTAGCTTAAGATCTGAGAAAGTAGTGCACACCTATCAATCTCAAAGTCTCAGCCAAAAAGATCCCTCCTTTTTAACTCAAGTTTTGGTTCCTTGAGGTGTTTAGTTCTAGTATTCATCTGTTATAGCTCTAGGCAATTTGCATACCAGTTTATTTATGAAGAGACTTGGAAATATTATAGTTTGAAGCGTACAAGTTCCACAAAGAAAAGTAGTTTTGAGTTCTGCATGTTCAAAATCAAACACCCATCTTCACGGCAACCTAATTAATGCCAACTCTACTACTATTTACACAGTTCGCTCAAGAAGCACATTCCCCAACCTTAAAATTTCCTTTCACTGAACTCAAGAGATATACAAGGTTGATTATGAAGGAGTGGAACAGGAAAAGCCATGAACTCAAAACCAACACATCAATTGGAAGGGACATGATAGTATCTCCCCTTGCACATGCATCTGTAAACAATGGGGCAGGATTCTGAAACGGAGCACTTGTAGCTCACCATCACCCTTTTGCATGGAAAACATGGGCCACATGCATGCGAGCAGTCCGGCAAGGTCGAACCTGATGGGACTAGTTCCATTCCAAGCTCCCCCTGTAAATATAATAACTATTACTAAAATCACTTCTTCTGCATTAAATTTTAGTAGTAAACTAGAGCTATTTTACTCTGTGAATTATTTTTTTATATTAAGGTCTGGTTTGGGCTGCCAGCCCAATATTGATATATATATATATATATATATATATATATATATAGATGCACTTGATATATATATATATATATATATATATATATGGGACAGGACAATTTCTTGGTTTTGAGACTACCCCATGAAGCAAGGTCTGGTCTGATTGAGGCCCATTGGTGCCTCTCATGGTCTGGACTAGTTCATATATATCAGATTCAGTAAATTAATGTCTCAGGCTTGCTTCATCCAAACACTTTCCCCGACAATGCTCATTACCATTTCTATTTGGGAATTGAGATGGGAGAAAAACTCATTCTCCTCCAAATGGTGGATGGGATTATTTGCAGATCCCCTGATCCGTGGATCGGCAATTTTCCAAAATGGGCCAAAAGCCTACTTCCCCGAGAAGTAAAACACAAACCTTGGGAGTGGCAGGAGTCCTATCCCCATTGAAGCCGAGTGTACCACTCAAGTCATCCCCCTGTATGTCTAGAAAAATAAATAAATAAGTAAGAGCAGATTAGGAAAAAGAGAGAGAGAGAGAGAGAAAATTAAAAGAAGGGGAAGCCTAGCTTACCAGGCTTTGATAGGAGACGTTTAGTTTTACCAACAGTTAACACTGACAAAAAAATTACAGCAAAGAGGATCACATGGGCTCTAATGCTGGGGAAGATGAACTTCTTCATGTTCCAAGTCTATGTAATTTCAAAACAATAATATCAGAAGGGAAAACAAGCAAGAAAGAAGGCCCAAGGATATGATTGAAGGGGTAAGGTGGTGAACAAGCTACATATATATAATGAGATTTGAAAGGGAGGGATGGGAGATTTAAATAAATGAAGGGCAGAGATGAATGGTACACATCACATGATCCACGTCGAGTGCTTGATAGATTCACATGACTTCTTGTGTGACCCAAGTACATAGATAAAAGAGGAAAGGAAGATAAAGTAAAAAGGGATAGATGGGAATTTCCACATACATACATCTTGTTGGTTGGTGTGTTATAAATGGATAGGGTGGTTGGTGTGAGGGGGATTCACGTGCAGCAACATTTCTATTTATTTGGAGGAAGAAGGATGAGATGCTGAATTTAAAGGGCCTGTCACAAGCCCGAGGATGTAAGAGTTTGTAGCTTTAGGGTGAGAATGAAGTGCTGGATGCATTGATGTCCTTTGTTATTATAGTTGGGCTTCTTTGCTCAGTTTCTTTCTCCCCCATGTTGACCTTGCACGAGTGTTCTCCCCTTTACTGCTAATCTATTAATGGCGAGGGGTTTAGACAGATGTTTTTTTACTTTGAAGGAAGAGAAAGTTTACCAGTGAAGTTAAGTGGCAAGCATGGGCAAACTATTCTTCTTTGCAGTTTTATGATCAGGGTGTCCATCCTAGCCCTCGGATAGCGAGGAGTGAGCACTGGGGTTGTTGTTGTTGTGGTGTTAAGAGCGTTCACGTTAGCCCTGTGGTTATGTAAAGTGAACTAGATGGGATTGATCTCTATTAGTCTATCTACCATCTCAGCAATATTAGGCACTTGATTCTATTTAGACACGATTCATTTTTGTGTTTGTAGCTGTCAATTTATTTTTTATCAAAGCTTCATCACTCACCAAAATCTATAAGAGGTATCAAAGCCTACTAAATAAATAAAAGAAAAAGAAAATACATTTCCTCATTAGGAATATGTCAAAAGGCACACTAAAACCCCAACAATTGACAGTTTGACCCCTCTCCTAGTTTGACAGTGATTGAATATCAGACACTATTTGGACTAGGCCAACATATAGAATGCCTTTGCAAAACCATCAAACTGCCAAATCTATAGCCTAGCTTTGATGGTTTTAAACCTTTGGTTGGAGTAGTCATGAGTTCATGGGTGCCAGATGTGGCCTGGTAATATACCTAAATTACCCTTCATTGAAATAAAACCCTTCTTCACCTCTTCTATATTCTCCTCATTTCCTTCGCCAGCTTCCTTATTATAATCAATGACAGTCGACTGCATGTAATAGTTGTTGGAACCGTGCCATGGCTTTAAATAAAAGGTAGTTTAGGTATTTTAAAAAATTTAAGAGAAAATGTCGCTAGAAAATACCTTTAAATGGGCGGATGTCTTTAATTGAAAACTAACTGGAAAACATAGGGACTAATTTGAAATTTTTTAAAATTTGTGTCCTTTTTTGAAATAAGGCAAAAACTTAAGGCCTTATTTGAAAATTCCCCAAACTATAATGAAAATTATTACCGTGCTTTGAAAATTCACTTAAGAATCTAGTGTTTGCTCCCAAAACTCACATGAAAATTTTAGGTATGTTCTCAAAATTTAATTTCCTGTTTGGTTCTGCACTCAAACGAAAATCCTGAGTCTACTATTGTAAGCATCCAAGTGGCCCCAAAAAAAAAGGCCTCCAGGAAATCGGAATGTGCTTTCGAAATAGGGCAAATGTCTTTTCAGTTTCTAAGGACAGAAAAGGCTTGGATTTTCATACTAGGGCTTAAATTTTCCAAAAGGTTTTCAATTAACGTCATCTAGCTAAACATCTCTGCCGTCTGTGACATCTATCTTTTTTTTTTTTAAAGCCCAAAATACCCTTTAGGACATTTAAAAAAAAAAAAATGGAGATCTTTCCTTTCAAAACAAATCCCCAACTCCCCGGCGGTTTCATTTCCTCCATCTTATATTTCTTCTTCACTCCCCTCCCTTCTTCTTCCTCACTTTAATAGGTGAACAGCTAGGTGTAGTACCCCTTGAGCTGAAATAGTAGGCCTAATGGAAAATCTCAGGGCTCATCCTTGTGGGCTCCAACTCAGTGATCCACGCTTTTGTTGTAAGGCTCCACTATGCTCAGCCACAACGTACATTAGAGCATCTTCAACTTAGATGTCAAATTTCATTTGAAGGCTTATTTTACGGCAGTTTGAAGATTTAGAATTTGGAATGTCATAAATTAAATTAAATTTGACAGTCCAATGTCCAATAACAAATGCCACATTAGATTTGGCATTTCGCGTGGAGAGTCTGCTTATGCTTTTTTTTTTTTTTTTTTTTCTGTTGCCACTGCCCCGTGGCATTTTACATAAACATTAGAGATGCTCTTAGCATGTGCTCTGTCATTGTGTTTTGCTCATCCATTATTCCCCAGCCGGCCTTCTCTTATTAGGTGAAAATGAAATGCCCTTGCTATTACTACTGGGCTGTCTCGAGATTCTAGATTTCAATTTTTCTCATATTTGGGGCATCTTCTTCTTGTATTTGTTGTGTTGTGGATGGGAGGCTGGAATTTTTATAAGACTTGGTGTCGTTTTCGATTATCTTCAATCAATATTATCTCACCTTCGAAGATTTGGATTGTTTGTGTTTGTCGCTTCATTTGAATTTTCTAAGTCTCTCAAATTAATTAGGAAAGTATTTGCGTCAACTTTGAGTGTCTCATTCGCAATGATCTTTTGTTCAAGAATGGTGATGACAGTCTTCAATCAATATTATTTCACCTTTGAAGATTTGGATTGTTTGTGTTTGTCGCTTCATTCGAGTTTTTAAAGTCTCTCAAATTAGAAAAGTATTTGCGTCACCTTTGAGCAGTGGTGGACCTAGGTGTTACCAAGCGGGTATGGTGACTGCGGTCGCACCTGCATGATTTAAAAAATTTCTAAAATAATGCCTTCAAAGTCTTATTTTATTTTTTAACTTCTAAAACTGTCAATTGCGCGCAACACTCAAACAAAAATCTTGGATCTGCACCCCGCCCCCCCCCCCCCCCCCCCCCCCAGCTCAATTATCTACTCAAAATGATGATCACACATACCCTTAACCCCCCCCCCCCCCAGCTCAATTATCTACTCAAAATGATGAACACCCCCCCCCACCCACACACACACACACACACACACACACACATACTCTCTCTCTCTCTCTCTCTCTCTCTCTCTCTCTCTCTCTCTACACACACACACACACATATATATATATGGAATATCTCCAAATTTTATTTCAATAGGTGTGTGTCTCACCTTAAGCTTGAGAATATATATAATTAGCAAAATGACTAATGTGTAATATATTTCATAAGATTGTATTGATGACATTGCCAGCCATATGCTTGTGGTAGGTCCATCCTATTAGAGTAAAAAAAGACAGATTTTATTTTAAGTGGTTTGGATTTTCAACATGCAAATCCGACTCCTGAGCTTCACTCCATGCTTGAGAGAAATTGAGAGGACCCGGACTCAGAAGTATTTTCATACCAAGCCCCTTATAACAGGTGCAAAAGTGCATGTTAGGTACTGTATCCAGCCAAAATATTTAAATTTTATCTGTTGTAAGGTAAACGTCAGGTGTAAGGGTAGATGTATGCTCAAAATCCCTTATATTACTCACTGAATTTAAAAAAAGAGAGAGAAATATCCGTGCCTTTTGTTACTTAGAGTTCTGCATGTTCATAATCTTTCTCTTGACACAGTGACACCTCATATATCACCTCCCACGCGTGATTGTACCGCCGAACTCCGGTAACAAAAAAACTCCGATATCTCTCTCTCTCTCTCTCTCTCTCATTTTTTAAATGCAGTGAGTAACATACATGGGTTTTGAGCATGTATAAAACTACTCTTTAGATCTAACATTTATCTAAGAACAATCAAAATTTAAATATTTTTTGTAGAATTATATTTACAATAACAGTACGATATCACATGGCTATAGGATTATCCCTAAGTGGATAGTTCTCATTGTAACCCTCCCATCAATACTTTAAAAATTCTCAAAGGTTAAGTTATCTGGTCACTTGATATATATTTTATCTTGGCCTGCATCAAAAGTGTGTATTTTAAGCATAAAATGGTGCATTTATGACTTTCTCTTATGGCCGGCCGAATCAACCATTGGACATCAATTTTTGAACACTGCTCTGAATTCTAAGCATCTGTTAGACCCTGGCATTTTTCACAGTTACGCTTTGACTTGACCACATTATCTATAATTATAACAAAGAGAAACGTCCATGAGACATTATTATATATATTTATATATATTAGTGGGCTATCTTTATTTTCATTTTTTATTTTTGTGGGAAGTCACAATAATATTATTTTAAGCTTCCCCATATTAGCTGGTACATGCACTGAATTTGAATGAGTTTGCAATATGGAACGTAGCACATGGATATTGCCTCTACCACCTGTCCGGATCACCTGAGGATCTTTTATTCTTTTTTTATGACTTATTAGAAAATTGCTGAGCTAGAAGGAAGTGGAACTTATTAAGCATCCCCTGCTGATAATTTGAGCCGTTCAAAATAATTATTTTCTCATATATAGGGGCATTCTTAAATTTTACCTCAATATGAATGGGTCCCATAATAAGATTATACATTTTTTTTAAAATCATATCATTGATTTTATTGTGGGACCTACTCTTATTACGATAATATTTGAAGATGCCCCATACATTGAAAGGCCTTCGTTTTGAGTGGGTCATATTTTTAGTAGGTGGACTCCACTGAAATTTCAGTCCTTTAAACCCAAAATCTTCTAAAGTTCATGTTTCGCAATCAAATCCTTAGATAAATTTGTAAAACATTCATATTGTTTGACAATTGTATATCTCCGAAGATTTGGACTAGTAGAGATTCTGATTTTTATAATTCTCAGATTTGTCCCCTCAATGGAATTTCAAAATCCTTATTTTGTAGATTTTTAAACTGATATCAATTTTTCTCTGCTATATCTACAGTTGTTAAAGTGGTTTCCTTGCGGGTTCAAATCCTGAATGAGGAATCATTGTTCTAGTGGCATTGAGGAAGCGTCAAAACTGCGAATCACTCATGGATTTCTTACCTGTAATCAAGTGTGCCCTAAATCAAACCTTGAAGATGTCGACTATGCTACCACCAAGCCTGTATTAACGTAGTGGGATTCTTTGCTAAGAACCATATGGAGATAATCATTCTTTGCTTTTGCCGATCAATGGGAGTCGTAATTTTTCTTGATTTAAGTAAGTTATATTACAAACATCTTTTTAAAAAAATATGCATTTGGCTCAAATTTTACTCCAATCGAGATAACATCCACCATATTATTAATGAACATGTAAATAAAGGAGATCAAATATTGATCTTAAGTTCCTATTTTACTAACAAATGGATCCAATAATATGAAATTTAGCTCAATGCATATTTGAAGGGACGTCATGTGGTTTGAATGACCTAGGTGAAGATAAGATGGTGTGAACTTCAAGTTGGATCATTTAAAGGAAGATGATCGTATTATTTTTTTTCTGGTACCGAGCCTAGGGGTTTAAGACCTAAGAGAGCCCACACAATTAGAATTGTTTTGAAGATTTTCTTTTTATCTACTTACTACTTACTAATGGCACTTTTGTCCTTTTGGGTTATTGTTTATACAAAATTACCGTATGGATTAACGGATTGGACTTGAGTAAATGAAGTCTTACAAAATTTCATACGTTTTTTAAATATTGAATTCTTCTTACCCTATTTTGAAAATCATCCAAAGTTAAGGACATTTTTGAAAATTTCCCTAAAATGAGAAATGCCACCACACTAAGGGAAAAAGAGCCTACACACGTCGGATGAGTGGCATACCCCAAGATTGATCACTGGACACCTGGGGGCCTGTTTGGGGGCTTTACTAGTAGAGTCAAGTAAGGTAAAACCCCAATTTCTATAGAAAAATCCCCACTAAAACACTTTAATTCAAATTTTCCACCATATTTTTTTTTAAAAAGTAAAAAAGTAACCTCATTTCTCCACTAAAAGACAAAAAAACTCAACTTTTCAATAAAAAAAAAAGTCAAAAAGATTTCATCACAAATAACTAAAAATAAAATACCATCATAATCCACTTATATTTTATTATTTTTTCAAAATAACCTTTACTCCACTTAATTCCATTAATAAAGCCCCTGAACAGGCACCAACTGACATCACCTTGAAACTTTTGTTACTTTTGTCGAGATCTAAAACGCCATAGGGTCCATCACTTCATTTTAGCCATATAAGGAAAAAAAAAAAAAAGTGTCTTAAAGTGTATACACAGACACTGATTTTCAAAACTTATTAAGACAGTCATCACAATCATGATGTAGCTCATTACTTAATCTCTGATAACCTTAATTAACTAAATTGTTTTACACTGACCAATGGCAACCCAGAGTTGATATCTCTACAAGATACATGCATGCTTCCAATACTCAAAAATTAAAAACAAAAGTAAACTTATAATACCAGTTTTAATTAGGCTCTAATTATACTTTCAGACCATCATTAAAGAAAGAAGAAAAAGCACTCATTTCAGATGTGGGGATTACCAAACCAATCTCCATCCCACCCTCTTCATCTCTACAGTCCCCTATGTATATGGCTCCTGTTCTATCAATCGACACCACCTCCGTCTTCCTTGGCCTACCCCACCCGAAATCCGTATCCTAGACCCGAAACCTCGGCGACCCGGCAACCGTTACAATACGCTCGTTGGCTAAAGCAACATAGCTCGGAATCCACTTATCTGCGCCTTTCAACCCCCTCTCGCAAGTCGCAACCCCTCCACAGCTCCACTGATTGCCTCCGACGCCGTCGCCAACCCGTCTTTCCCTCCCAAATCTCTCCCCGACGCGTTGGCGAACACGCCGGCGATGCAGTTACCGAAATACAAATCGGGTATCGGCTGGTCGACCCGGGTTCGGCAGTCCACAGCGAAGGAGAAGTAGACTGTTCTGTCTTCTACGTACCTACGTGCTTTGATCAAGCAGACCCATGCGTACCCGCATGCTACTGAAAAAGTAGAGCAGCGAAACGGTTTCTGAGCCGGGTTGGGTCGGTCCATGACCCGCTGTTTCAACCTCTCGATGTCGGATCGAGTGAGAACGAACGTGGCCCGGAGTGGACTCTCCAGCGTTCGAACATCCATCTGCTCTGTGGTCTTTCCGAACTTGTATTCCTCCATTTGTTCCATGAAGGTTCTCTTCAGACCGGGGGGCTCTTTAACCAAAGCCCTGTCGTAGAGAGGGAACGTAGCGATTAGAGACGCGTCTCCGGCGCGATTGATCGACGACCATGATTTCATGAATTGGGTCACGCTCCGGCCATCGGCGACTGCATGGTGCAGGCAGTAGCCAATGCAGATACCGGAGTTTGGAAACAAGGTGACCTGCAAGGAGAGCAAGGCTGAAGAGTCGGGTAAGTTGGGGGCGAGATTGTGGAATTTGGCAGCGTCTTTTGGTTGGTTTGATATGAGATGGTGGAAGTCGTCGGGTGGACTCGACGACCGATAATGAGACCGAGTCGCAGTCGGAGTAACAGATTTCAGGAAAGCCAGTTTGGGGGGAGAGAGTGAGGTTTCCGCAGAGTGGGTAGAAGATTTGGAGGGCGAGGGAGAGGGAGTGTTTGAGATTTGGGAGGAGGGAGTGGAGGAAGTGAGAGTTGGTGGTGTTGTTTTGGTATGAGAACTCGTAGAAGAAGATGCGTTGGATTGGGGGGAGTTGTAACCAGATGACGTCGAAGAAAGTGAGAGGAAGAGAAGTTTTTGCAACGGAGCCTGGTGGGGGAGAGACTGTAGAGAGCTCCAGCACCTTAACCATTTTGGTCTCTCCCATCTTCTCAACGGAGGAATGAATTTGAGATGTAGCCAAAAAGAGTTAAAAGTGCTTAGCTCTGTGTATGTCAATTTATAGGAAGAGTTACAAATAAAAAAACAGTGGGCACTTACAAACGGATGGAAGTCACATGATGGGATTAGACAATATTGGTAAAAAGTTAATATAATCCGGTAAAAATTTGGCAACAAAAACTTGTTTTCCACTTTTACATCAACAAAATGTAATAATTGTTGAATAGCATTAATCATGCATGATGGTCAAAGCAGTTCGAACCAAACTGTACACCTTTTACCTACGACTCTATGAGGCTATGAAAAGCCCTTCAAAATAAAATCTCTCTTGGTATGTCACATATCCTCGTAATGTCATAGTGAGACCAACTTGCATGGAGATAAAAAATGGCAACACGTTACATTGAGAGGGTGTTTAGTTTGAGTAACTCATATTTCAGCTCGATCCACTCCATGATTACTCCAAGTCAAAGCATTAAAAAAGATTGGACTCCTTACTTATTGTGAGGGGGTGTGGAAACCTCTTATTTCACTATCTAAACTGTTGAAAATAAATTCCTTTTTATTAAGTAGGCCAGGGTGATGCCGAATATGAGTAGAGATGGGATATTTCCTCCACTCTAAGATACAGTAACACCACTTAGAGTAAAAGGAGATGTAAGTAACTCACCACTCTGGGAATCCACCCAAGAGATACAGAGTAAGAGAAGAAATTTTCTTCACTCAATTTTTCTTTTTTTAACTTCAATCTGAACTGTCCTTTTATTCAAGATTAGAAGAATTTATAGACTACTTGGAACAACCCTCCAAGTATAGGAACTTTCAAGAAAATAAAGACTTCATATAGGAATTCTAAAAGACACCATAAAAAAAACAAAACAGATTTATAATAGCCAACTAGCCATTTTCGGAATTCTGTATCCAGCCTGAACACTCTTCGATAAAATGGTCATAACTTCTTCTAGGAAATTCCAAATCGCACAATCTTTGAGGTATTGGAAACTAGACACATAGGGCTTTCTGCTGATATACCATTTCCAATTAAAACTGAATGCCCATATTTATTTTTTCCCGATTTTTATCAGCTACCAAATTCTGAAATTGCAGCTTTTCCCAAACCTCATTTACTTGCTCTTGAATGTTCATGAAAACCTTGCTATCACAGGGCAATTTACTTTATACTAAATATTTCATCAGGTTTTTGGTTCCTAGTGTTATTTTATTAGTAGCCATGAATATTGAGGCTATAATACTTACTATGCATAGGACTACAGAGATAAAAAGGCAGGAGCCCAACCACCTAACCTCTTAGAAAAAATCCGATAGATAGCAGCTACCTAAGGCGTCAGTACTCTCTTCACCCTTCACCAATCAATTACCCGTTTTTAATCTAGCAAGTCCTAGTACTGTGTTCTCCTATTTGGAGCAGGTGAAATGAAAGGGTTAGCTATGCCTTTGCTCAGTGTGAGGTGAGGGGAACTGCTCAGAAATTTCTTAGTTGGATGAGGGGTGACCAATTCGGTCAACTTCAATAAGAATTAGAGATACGATGAGATTGAACATATGATTACGATGTTATATATGCTACGACCCATACCCAATGCAATGGGGGACTTTTCTAGTAGGAATGGGTACCCGGCCCGGCCCGGCTTGTCCCAAGCCCAAAAATACGGGGCTTTAAAAAAAGTTTGAGCCTAACGGGCTGGACTTGGTCAATAATTTTAAAGTCCAGCCAAAATGGGACTGGGACTGAACAGAGGAAGCCTAGCCCGTTCAGGCCCGGCCCGGCCCGCTCCAAGCTAATGTTACTATTTTTTACTATTTCTTTTGATGTTTCAGTGAATATGAATTGTATTTTTTGCTTTTGTTAATTTCTAATTGAGGCCCTTAAAACAATATCTTTGCTGCGCTACCATTTTGGTTTTTTAGTCATTACATTATTTCTTAAGGTAAGAATGAAATCAGTAAAGTTCTAGCTCAACTTTTCCTTAGTCATTATATTATTGGTTAAGATAAGAACGAAATAGTAAATTCTTAGAACCTAAGTTTCAAAACCTGCACCCCACACTCACCTTTCCAATTCCAAATAAAATGCAAATCCATAAGATTCTTCTTTTTCTATTTTTTTTCTTCTTACAATTAGCTTTTGGTCATTTTCACTAAATCTCGAGCAACCCATAGCTACTTAGGTATTTACACAAACATCAAATTTTTTCTGGTTTCTAGCTTCAATTTTTCCAATGTACCAAGATGCAACCCAATTTCACAAATTATGCTCTTCCATGCTCCAACAGCAAGTGGTCCGACTTTGTAAAACTATGACATGTATTTGCCTCTTTTATGCTAAAACCACTTGCTTAGTGGCATTTTCTACATAAAACGTTAAAGGAACAAATTTGTAGTTCTTCAATGGTGAGCTTTGTCATGTTTCAAACTCAGAGGTCAAGTCAACACATCTACAAAACCTTTTGTTCAAGATCGTACTAAAGCCCAGGCCCGGGCCCGCATGGGATGGGATTTGACTAGAGGCCCACTCAATTTAAGGCCGGGATTGGACAACCCCCGGCAGGCCCGTCCAACGTTCGGGACGGAATTGGACAACCTATACCTAGGCCCGGCCCGTCCCATTGACATGCCTATTTTCTAGCAGTTTGGGCTGGCTTTTTCTAGCTGGGACCGCACTGATTGATTCATAAGACTAGCCAAAAGATTCCTGGAGTGCGGTTCCAACTAGAAGGGGACCTTTCATGTCCTAACTGCTTGAATACATGTTGAGTGAAGACGGGAATACATGCACTTCCACCACATGTTACTAACTGCACCCCGCATAGGAGGTTCCACTTTCTTCACTCGCTATAATCATATTTGTGTTTTTATATAATGAGAGGTCTTTATCATGAATCAAGGTAAATATATCATCTGCAACAAAAAAAAAAAAAAAAAAAAACTAGACATCATTCTAGTAATTCAAATCCTTTGAAAATAAAGAACATCTCATCTATTCGGTATCTTATATCCTTCATCATTCACCATAATGAGAAATTCATTAAAAAAGACAACCAAACACTCAAATTGAGAAGTGGGAAATGCCAAGAAAGGGCAAAAAAAAAACACCTAGTTTTTTAGTCCCTCTTCAAAGTAAGAAGCAAAAGCATCCAATTCGGACCTCGGCATTACCAAACCAAACTCAATCCCTCCTTCTTCATCTCTACTATCCCCTATATAGACACCCTCAGTTCTATCAATTGATACCACTTCAGTCTTCCTTGGCCTCCCCCACCCGAAATCCGTTTCATAGACCCGAAACCTTGGCGACCCGGCAACTAAAATGATCCTTTTGTTTGCCATAGAAGCATATTTCGGAATCCAATTCTCTGCACCTCTCAATACCCCATCCCCAAGCCTCTCCACTGCTCTTCCTATTGCTTCCGCCGCCGTCACCAGCCCTTCATCTCCTCCCAAATTCCTCCCATTCGCCTCTGCAAAAACACTCGCGATACAGTTACCAAAGTATGTATCGGGTACCGGCGGGTTGAGCCGGGTTCGGCAGTCAGCCCAAAAGGAGAAGCAGACCACTTCATCCCTTACGTCATGACCACGTGCTTTGACCAGGCAAACCGACACATACCCGCATGCCAGTGCAAAGGTCGAGAAACGGATACGGTCCGGGTCAACTCGGGGTGTAACGCGTTTCCTCAGCCTCTCAATATCGCAACGGGTGAGGACGAACGTAGCCCGGGCCGGGTCGTCGACTCGGGTTCGCTCTACGCTCTTCTCGAATTTGATCTGTGCCATCTGGTCAGTGAACATCTTCTTGAGTGCACCTGGGTCTTTAATCACAGCTCGATTGTAAGAGGGGAGTGGTGCGATCGAAGACAAGTCGCCGGTTTTATTTATGGACGACCATGATTTCATGAAGTGGGTAAGGCTTCGGCCGTCGGCGGCCACGTGGTGGAAGCAGATGCCGATAGAGATGCCAGCTTTCGGGAAGAGGGTCACTTGCGAGGCCAGCAGAGATGAAGATGTGGGCAAGTTGGGGAGGAGAGGATGGAATCCCTTTGTGTCTTTTGGTTTATCTGCAACGAGTTGGTGGAAGATTTCGGCTGTGGACTCGGCGACTGTGAGGGAGACGGAGTCGCCGTCGACGTAGTGGATCTCGTATTCGTCGGTTTGGGGAGAGAGCCTGAGATTAGCAGAGAGAGGGTAAAAGAGTTGGAGGGTGAGGGAGAGAGAGTGTTTGAGATTTGGAAGGAGAGATTGGAGGAAATGGGCGGTGGTGATGGTGTTTGACTCTGAGAATTCATAGAAGAAGAGACGTTGGACGGGAGGAATTCGCATCCAGAAGACGTCGAAGAAGGTGAGAGGGAGAGATGTTTCTGGGACCGAGCCTGATGGCGGAGATACCCGCAAGACCTCGACAACCTTCAGCTTCTGGATTACTTCCATTTGCAGATACAGAGAGTTCCTTGGGGCCTTGCCTTGCCTTGCCTTTCAAGGACTTGTGCATCGACCACTACACAGATAGATGTTCACGCATCATATCATGTTTGTCCAATGTCGGCTTTAGTGCCCTGGATCATTATTTGATGGGAAAACTTCAAAAACAAGTCCTAAAGTTTGGGACTTTTTTTAAATAAGGACACAAGTTTTAAAAATTTTCAAATTAAACCCTAAGTTTTTCAAGAAGTTTTCGATTAAAGACATCAATTTATTTAAATTTTCTTTCCGACAACCTTTTTTTTTTTTTCGATTTTTCTAAAATGCCAAAATTACCTTTCATTGTAACAAAAGGCTCCTTCACTTTCTTTATATTCTCCTCAATTTTCTCTCTAGTGTCCTCACGGTGATGAAGGATAATCAGTATTCCCACAGCTATCGGGTGCAATGTAGTGGCTGCTGAAACCTTGCCATGGCTCTAAATAAAAGGTAATTTTGGTATTTTTAAAATATTGAAGAAAAAGTCACTAGAAAATATCTTTAAATGACTGGATGTACTGAATTGAAAATTTACTGGACAACGTAGGGATTAATTTTAAAAATTTCGAAACTTATGTCATTTTTTTGGAATAAGACAAAAACTTTAGGACTCATAATTTGAAGTTTCCATGTTGGACCCGTTGCACCAGACCCGGATGGAATCTGAAAAGCTATTTTAATACAGACTCCATGTGGACAGGTCCTCTTCTGCACCAGACCCGGATGGAATCTGAATGCCAATGTTCCTGACCAGACCCAAATGGATTTGAATTTCTCCATTTATGTTGCCACTATTATTATTATTATTATTATTATTATTATTTATGAAGCGAACCGGTTTCAAATTAAAATCAGTTCCAATTCACTCCAATTGATGTTGATTCATCAAGTTTAATTTAGTTTGACCCCTCACAATCCCCTCTCTTTGTCCCCACATCCTCTCTTCTTACCGGGGCCGGCAGACGGGTCGGGCCAGAGATAGAGCACACTTCTTGGACTTCCAACCCGTGACCGACCCGCATCTAAAACGGGTTGCAAACTTGCAACCCGCACCCATTAAGTCTCGGGTCGGGCAAACCCTTCTAGCTCGCGTTAGAATGACATGGTAAAAATTAGTTATGGTATCTGTCAAGACTCGAACTCAATATACTTAGGTTTTAAATGGGGCAACCCTGCCATAACAACACAAAACATTTTTTTGTTAATGGTTATAAACAAAAGGTTAAAATTTGTTAATGAGGAAGTGACCCTAGCCCCACTTTGGAATGTTAACTGGGAGTTGGACTTTATATATGAGGTATTTATAAAAGTAACTATATTTTTAGAATATTGACCCTTATAAATATTATTGTTGTTATTTTCATAGTCATGCATTGTACTTTAAACATAGGTGATCAAACTTTTGAAATAACTATTTTATATGATTTCCTATATAGTCATTAATTTTCTATAATAACCGTTTTACAATAGTCATGCATTGTACTTTAAGCATAAGATTGATAAAAAAAATAAAAATAATAAGTTTCATAATTCATAAGAAAATGATAGGGGTGCAACGGTTCGGTTAACCGGTCATTTTGGGAAAACCGTTAACCGAACCGTAACCGCGGTTTTCTGTCTTCTAAAACCGTAACCGTAACCGTATCCATAAAAACCGTGGAAAACCGAACCGCGGTTAACCGTATTAGACGGTTCGGTTACGGTTAATAACCGTGGAAAAAATCTATTAGAGTCAAGAAATAATTCGCCCAATGACCTCGTCGCCGTCGACCATATCTTGTCATCAAAAATCCCTTGAGGGAAGTAGAGACTTCTGATGAAAGGAATGAATTCTTTCCACCGCTTGGAGATGCAATTGTAGGCATAAACATTGTTAGCATTACTGATGTGGGAAAGAATGAACTATGGCATCTGGTAAGGCATCCATGGGTGTTATATTGACACTAAAATATCAAAGGGGTTTAAAAAGATTGAACCCAAATTAGCAATGTAAGGTTGGTTGAAAAGAACTCAGAGAGAGAGAGAGAAAGAGAGAGAGAATGAGCCAACCTTGAAAGAAAAGAAAGACCCAACTTTTATTTGTTGCACAAACCCAATGGATTGCAAAGAAAACAAGATCTAATCAAGAGGGTTTTGAGGTGGGAGAGCTCAAGGGTATAGGACCTCGGTAGTTGGTGTTATCTATGCCTAGTTTTGGTGATTTGGGTAGGTCGGTAATGGAAGGAAAGAGGAAGAAGAGAAGGATTCTTGTTGATTCCTGAATAGAGAAAGGGGCTGGGAGTGGAGAGACTGTGCAAAATAGATCTTGTTTGGCAGGGTTTGTTTTTGTTTGGCAGGGTTTGTTTTTGTTATTTATTACATAAGAAGTATTTCATTTGGGCCTTTTTTTTTTTTTTTTTAATGGTACGGTTAACCGTATGCGGTTAACCGAACCGTATGTTACGGTTCGGTTCGGTTAATAACCGTAAGTTATTACGGAAAACCGTAACCGAACCGTAAAGTGCGGTTTTTGGAATTCATTAACCGTAACCGTAACCGAACCGTGAAAGACGGTTATTAACCGCGGTTCGGTTCGGTTCGGTTCGGTTAGACGGTTTTTCGGTTTTTTTTTACACCCCTAGAAAATGACAACATTTATAACCTTTTGCATTTGATTTTAAAGAAATTTATCATTAAGTTCTTTTCTTTATAAATTTTAATATTAGGATTATATTGCCTGTGCTAATCTCAAATCTTTAAGCCTCCATTTCTTTTGTGGGCCCACCTAATCGAACTCAAATTGTATACTAAATTGACCTCCTCATAATCCACCTCATCCTCTACTGGACAAACTATTATCGGCAACCACACATCAACTGTGGGCCCTAGACACTTTTTGATGAAGGTTGATTTTGGACCCCACATGCTACACAGGTCAACAGACTCTAGCAAGAAAAAGTTGCATCACAAGAAAACGTTCCCGTTTGGTAATTTTCTCGTAAAATAAAGTTAAAGTAAAGCATCAAATCAAAAGAATAAGATATAGGGGGATTATGACGGTATTTTTTTTTTTAGTGGATTGGTAGAAAAAAATTTAACCTTTTGTATAAAAAATAGGTGTTTTTTTTGTTATTTAGTAGAAAAAAGAGATTTTTTTATTAAAAAAAATAAATGAAGAAGAGACTTTTGAAGATGTGTATTTTTTTGTGACCCACTTTTTTAGATTTCTTTATCCGCCTTAGATATTTAGGCTAAATAGAAATTAGAAATACAGATGCCAAACATATACTCTCGAGTGAGATATGACGAGTCTTGAAAATTAATAGGAAGGATTGTAGGGACATTTGGGACAAGGCTATAGCAAGATGGAGACGGTGATTTTGACTGATCATTGGTCACTGGTCGAGATATTAGAGGTGGGCCAGCCTCATGGATGGATTCTCATAGAGCTGTGGGCCACCTGGCCTCAGATAATCCGAATACCCAGGAAGCTCAGAGAATCCTCTACTTTATTCAATGTTGCCAATCACGTGCAGCTTGTGGGACTTAAAAAAATAAGGATCCTATGCAGATCTTTCCCCCCACAAACCACTTCTTCTTTTTCTTTCTTTTGTCTTTTCCAAGATGCCATGCAAGAAAGATGCAGGATCAGTTAGTTTTTTTTTTTTTTTTTTCTTTTTTTCTTTTTTTTTTTTTGGAACAAGGGGCAAAGATTTAAGTATTCTGAAAAAATTCAGATTTTATTAGATACTGTTAATTTTAAGTACAATCGAAGGCTATAAAATGAACAGTCTGACAAATAGAAAAAAAAAGTTTTTATTGTGACCATCTACTTCATCACTTTAGTAGTGCCCGCTTTAGAAAATTCTCATTGGAGGGCCATTATATAAAACAAAATTGGAGGTGCTAGATGTAAAATGCACTTTATTTTTTAGTGAAGTCCGAGGGTAGGAGGGTCCGAGGGTAGGAGGGTCAAGGTGGGTAATAATCTGTAATTTACGGTGTAATTAGGTCGGGTTGGAGTATGCATGGCCCTTCTTAGCTAGTTCTTCCTTTTTTCTTTTTTCTTTTTTTATGAAAGGCAATAAAAAAAAATTAAAAATTATAACACAATGTTCACGTGGACAGATGCTTAAAATGGTTGGGCCCATTTGTAAGTGGTGGACAAATGATTCCTACTTTTTTAAGAGTAAAGTAGTCAAGGGAGCATGGGACAAGAAAATAGTGGATGTTGGCGTTCTCTCAGTAACTCCATGGAATAATTTAATATAGAATTGTATGCATAAATATATGTATATAATGTACAAAGCTATGTATGTTTTAGAAGCTTGCAAATTTAATTCAACTATATTGAGGGTAAAGATGTAAACACATATTCGATTATTCAATTATTAAGAGGTTCTCGCCCATAAGAATTCAAATCTGAAACTTATTTGAAGATGTCAGGCTCATAAATTAGGTCCAGGTTTCTAACCTAATATAGGTTTCGATCGCGAAACAGGTTCAGTTCCAAATCTATACAGACTCCAGCCTATAGACTTGAGATCCAGATCCTGAATGTGGTTCTTGACTTCGTACAGACTAATGCCAAAAACTTCACGCAACAACCTGTATACTAGTTATATTAAAAAAAAAAGCGTCATATTTAACTTTTATCACTAAGGCAGTTCTCACAGGGCCCACATAAATGAGATAAAGGCAACTCCACGTCAAGAGTCTAGATCCCTTGTTGAAGCCATTACATGGGGATTGTATAATACATGCCTGAACTCCCATCATGGGGCCCACGTAGATATAATTTGGATTTTTTAAGATCATGATTCCTATCCCCCCAGTGACATATCTACATAATTCACTTCAGTTGGAGTGGGCCCCACCATCAGATTGAATACTGGATTAAAAACATGACTTGGGACTGACATGCCTTAATTATAGCATGAAATCAATCAAGGTTTCGGGGTCATATGCTCAATTGAATGATGGGATTCGCTTCTCTTAAACTAGAATTTTAGTACATATATATCATAGGAAGTGATGGCTTTCAATTTAACCCATTCAAATTACCATTTCGTGGTCCTCGCGATATCATTTTGTAACAGTTGCGAGAGAGCGGATCCAAACTCCATGTCCAATGCTTAGAATCCCATTTAAAAGAAGAAAGCCCACGCCGGAGAAAGGATAGCCCACTTGTGCAGACTTCCCACATGTGCTTAGTCTGCCTCTTACCTCTTTTATTTAGGAAAAGAGAGAGAAAGCTACACCAGTGAGAACTGCTTCCTTTTGAAAGAAGGAATTTCGACAATGGCTCCATTGTTTCCTAACACATTGTAAATGAGACCAGAATAATGGGTTCACGTGGGCCATGCCAGCCTGGTCGACCACGAGTGTCTCCTTGTGTCATTAAAACACTCCTTTCTTATTAAAAATATTATGTCCTGGAAAGTTGGGAGCTAGGAGTAGTTTAAAAGAAAAAAAATAGACTTTGTTTTTGGTAAAATAATAATAGACTATGGTTTTTTTTGTTGGTAGATAATAGTAGACTGTGTTGGTGGTGTGTAAAGGCCAAAAGCTGTTCTCCATGCATTCACTCCATCTTATTAAAAAAGAAGAACGTTTTTCATGAGGGGAAAAAAATTTCTAGGGTTGGCCGAGTGGTCACGATGACGGTTCTTTTCTTTTTCGGAGGTAGAGGTCATGGTATCAACCCCCGGTTCCTCCTTCTTTAGAAATCAAAGGTTAAGTCCACTAGTGCTACCACTTTGGAGCTATAGGGGTGTTTACCCGACTTCCTTCTGGGCCCGAAAGGATTTGTCCAGCCCAAAGGGTTGGGAACCCTTTAATAGCAAAAAAGAAAAAAAAAATACATTGGAGAACGTATTCTTTTAGCAGGGCTCACTTTTGAAATTCTATGTTGACAAAAAAAAATAATCTCTCGATTGAAGTTACTCTTAACATAGTAGATAGAATTTAGTTATTAACCTACCAACAAATACAAAGTTACTATTTATATGAATTTTATCAAAGTTGACATAATATAACTCTAATTGGATGATTTTTTTTTTTTTTTTTATTGATCATTGTAAGATAAGACAGTTACTTGGGGTGTGTTTGGCTTCAAGCTTTTTTTTTTTTTATGGGAGTTTTCGGCTGTATTTTTTCAAAAATGAAATATTATTTGCTAGAAAAATTAAGGGGTTGGTTGCGTAACTTCTGCTATTTTCGGTAAAAACCTGCTTTTTATATGGGTTTCTCAAAAGACACCACTGCTTTGATATTTTTTCATGAAAAAAACTTTTACAATGAAAAAGATTTCTTAAAAAAAAATAAAATTACTCTTCCTTTCCCTTTGTTTTCCACGTAAAAGAATTACATGACAAACCTGAGATTAATCCCCTTTGGTCTTTACTCTTTACCTTCTCCATCAATCCATTATTCTTATTATCCTGAGTCTCTCAGATCACCATCACCTTTTTAACAATAAATACAATAACGCGGTGCACTGGGGCCCATTCATTGCAATCTAGAAAAAAAATAATATCACCATGATCAGATCAGATGGATGTCGGCCGTTGAATTGATTGTTAAGTATCACCATCCAATCCGTCCATCTACGAACCATCTATATTCCAATTCTCCTTATCAATAAGACGTCGTACCGATTGCAGGTACTATCACCATCTCCTCTCATCTGTCGTCTTTGTTTTGTCTGTCTTTGCACCATCACTCACCACCAGCAGCTCTCTCTCTCTCTCTCTTTCTCTCTCTCTCTGGTCTGATCTCCACATGGCGATTCCACACCGAGTCAAGGTCCTCAATACTTGCCGAGTCAGCCCACCACCTGGCTCAGTCGCTGAAACCTCTCTCCCTCTCACCTTCTTCGACGTCATCTGGCTTCAATCCCCTTCCGTCCAGCAAATCTTCTTCTATCAACTCACTGAGTCAGATACCACCTCCCACTTCCTCAACTCGCTCAAGCTCTCCCTCTCTCTCGCCCTCCGCCTCTTCTTCCCTCTCGCCGGCACTCTCTCCCCATCCCCCAAAACGGGGGAGCTCGAGATCCGATACAAAGACGGCGACTCGGTCCAACTCACCATCGCCGAGTCCGACTCGGACTTCGAGTTCCTTACAGATGACCGAGCGAAAGAAATGGCATTGCTTAAACAGCTCGTCCCTGACTTGCCCAATTCAGACTCCGACCTTCTCTCCGTGCAAGTCACCGTCTTTCCGAACTCTGGTTTCTCGATCGGGGTCTCCATCCGCCACGTGGCAGCTGACGGAACCAGCACGATGCAGTTCGTGAAGCACTGGGCGTCGATTTGCAGATTTGGAGTCGGGTCTTCTTCGGCCGAGTCGGTCCCGGTCTACGACCGAGCCGTGGTTCCGGACCCGAATGGGCTCAATAGGACTTTCTTGGAACAGCAACAGAAGGGAGACAAGAAGGTGGGTTCGGTGGGTCGAGCCCGAGCTGACACGGTCGCAGCCACTTTCGTCCTTGGTCGAGCCCGAATCGAGCGACTCAGGCAGCGAGTCGCCATGGCTCGGCCGCACGTGAACGGGGAGAAGCTCCCCGACTACTCTCCCTTCTCGGTCGCGTGCGCGCACGTGTGGGTCTGCTTAGTGAGAGCGCGGGCCGAGTCGGGTTCCAAGACGGCCCAGTTCAAGTTCGACTCGGGTTGTCGCGGCCTATTCGACCCGCCGATACCAGCTGCGTACTTCGGGAACTGTATCAGGCCGTGTTTCGTTCGTGTCGGGAGAGCCGATTTGGCGGGGGAGAATGGGATCTGGGTGGGGTGCGAGGCGATCTGGGGAGTGATCCAAGGGGTGAAGAACGGTGGTGATGATGATTTTTTGGAAGAAACGGACGGTTTGATTGAGAGATTGATGGAGATGGGTGGTGCAGGGGGGAGATTGGATTGGTTATCTTGGTCACCCAAGATTGGGGTTTATGGTGTGGATTTTGGGATGGGGAGGCCTACGAAGGTGGAGGTGATTTCTATGGAAGGAGTTGGGGCCATGTCATTGATGGAGGGCAGAGATGGTGATGGATTTGAAGTGGGCTTGGCCCTTCCTAGATTGGAAATGGAAAGTTTTGCTTCCATGTTTGAGGAGGGATTGGAATAGACTTGAGATTTGGGGTCAAGCAAGTATTCAAGGAAAAAAAAAAAAAAAAGTGTGTTGAGTGTGTATGGATAATGATTGCTCTCCTTTGTTTTCAAAAGCAAAGATAAAGGTATGTTTGTGCAGCCTCCACTCGAGGAAATGCATTATTCGCGTAATTCTAATTGCATCCTGCCCAAAGTTCCGCTTTGTGCGAGAGAATTTATCTTTCCTACTTTGAAGAAGTATTTTTATATTATTGATTTATAGAAAATTGCATAGCTTTTGAATTATTTTTTTTTTCTCTCAAAGTGTTTTGTGCGGAAAAAAATAATAATATATATATATATATATATATATTGCACTTCTCCTTCTGGCTTTTGCATAAAAGTGCGTTGTTACCTTGGGGTTGATCTGAGTTCTACCAATACATGATATCTGTGGATTCTATATATTCGCGTCATCTTTGAAGTTTTTGTACAGCGTCTAGGCAGAGACGGGAGAAGACGGTGGTATTATTCTTTTTTGAGCATTTTGTCACTTTGTAAACTTTCCACTTCACGTGTCAAAAAAATTGTCAATTTGTCATTCAATATGGGTACTTTTTATTTATGGATATGTGCCAAGAACTTTAATTAAGTTAGATTTTAAGCAAAAGGTGCTTTGGCTTGGTTTTACAGTCAGGGCTAAATGGGGCCAAAGTTTGTCCAATTTCCAGCCTCCACTTGCTCATTGGACCCGATTGAAACCCATTTTTCAAAATATATACACCATTTATGCTATATATAGCTCTGGTTCATTGGAAAATATTCTCTTACGAGTGGACTCCATGTGCAATCCCACTCTATGAGGCCTAGTGAAGCCCCATTGATTCTCTTGTCACCATCACTCACTGTTGGCTTACGTCTCAAATAAATATACATTTAAGCAGCGCCGCCCTGAGATTTTCTGAGCCTAAAGCAAAGATTTCAAAGGGGCCCCTTATATATTGTATGCGAAAATTAGCTTAAAAAAATGGATCATAAAATAATCATTACCAAAATTCAAAACATATATATAGTAAAATCAATAGTCATTACATCACTTCAAATTTATTTAAACACTAGTTTTCTAACACTTTTTGCTGCAAATGTATTAATCAAAGCTGCGTAATCAATCTTATCAACCATAACCTCCTCAATTGACAACATAGCTAATCCATTCAATCTTTCCTGTGATATGGTTGACCGAAGGTAAGATTTAATCAACTTTAATTTTAAAAAACTTCTTTCCCCAGAGGCAACTGTAACTGGCATAGTTAGCAATATTCTGTATGCAATCCATGTATTGGGAAAACAATCATCCATCACCTTCAAATAATTGAGCACATCAATTGGCTTTGTTGTTTCTTTTGGCAAAACTTCTTTCAACACTTTCAATTCTGAAAATAAGTCTCTCCCATCAATATCAAAAAGCGCATCCTTACTCAAAAAAGTTTCAAGATTAGCACTTCATCATTAGTAGCATTTAAATCTTTCAAATCAAACAAAAATCCAAAAGTTTTCTCATATATTTGAAACTGTTCAAACCGGCTTTGAAGTGATGAAAGAACTTGATCTACAATATATAAGAAATACTTCACTCTAAAGGATTCTTCAACTGACCATGTCGCCTCTTCACTATTGTTCTTGTCAAATTGCTTCTTTCTATATATGATTCGTTTTTCTTGAAATGCCGGCTCAACATTCATTCTAGTTGCAACCTCTGTAGCTTTAATCATGGCCTGTATAAATCATGTTTCTCTATACTTTTCAATAAATGCAATAAGCCATTTCAACTGATCAACAACAACATCTATGTGCATGTCTTCGTTTTGAAAAACCTTGCTAACAGAATTAACAGCAAATAATAGATTATGCCAAATAATCATGCCAATTAAAAACTTAAAACTACTAAGGACTTCGCATCATTTTTTGTTTTCGAATCTTCAATAGTGTAGGCCAATTCAACTAAAGCATTTCTAATTTGTGGGGCTTGGTATCTTATAACTTTAACACTTTCTACACGAATTTCCCAACGTGTTTCCGCCAATGGCCTGACCATGAGACCTTCTACATTATCTTTCAACACTTTCCACCTATTTGGCGAAGATGAAAATAACAAGTATATTCGTTGTACCACTCGAAAGAAAGATGTAGCCTTAGGACAAGAGTTAGTCATATCACAAAGTGCAAGGTTAAGACTATGACAACCACAAGGTATATAGAATGTTCTAGGGTTTATGTTAAGTACCCTATTTTGTACACTCTTGTGTTTTCCTTTCATATTAGATCCATTGTCGTATCCTTGTCCTCTTATATTATCAAAATCAAGTTCAAGAGTACTCAACGCTTCTTGAAGTACATTGAAAAGCCCTAACCCCGTTGTACCTTCCACCTTTAAAAATTCTAAAAAGAATTATTCCACCTTTATTGGACTTGTTGAAACATCCACACAACGAATCACAAGAGACATTTGTTCTTTATGGCTTACATCCGGAGTACAATCAAATATAATCGAGAAATATATTGCTTCTTTGATTCTTGCAATGATTGCATTCTTAATCTCACATGCTAACAATTGTATCAATTCATTTTGAATTTTGTGGCTAACATAATGGTAATGAACCTCACCACTTTCAATTCGCCAAAGGTGCTCTTGCATTGTTGGATCAAATTCGACAATCATTTCAATTATGCTTAAAAAATTTTCATTCCTCTCTTGATAAATCTTCTCATTATCCCCACGAAAAGCTAAATTATTTTTTACAAGTGTTTTCACCACAGCCATTATCCTTCGCAACACCATTTTCCAATGTTCTTTCTCTCTATTGATTTGTTCTTGCACGCTTCTATCAATGGTTTCATTCTTGTGTAATCTCATATCTAATTCAATACATTTACTCATGCACATGAGATGCTCATTACTACTTTCATGACTTCTTAACCTTTTACCAATATTTTTCCAATCTCCAAGTCCATCATTAGCCAATAAAGTCTTGTTCCTCTCTTCCTTAAACAACTTACAACAAAAATAAAATACTTTATTAAAAACATCCGAATATACAAGCAACTTTCTATCATGTTTCTCTCCATTGGATAAATGCCGAATGTAGTGTGTGGAAGAGAAGTGTCTATTAGGATCATCTTTAGGATAATTGACATCGTCAACTCTTCTTTTAGGACCCCTTTCTACTAAAAAGTCTCGTAAATTATGATCCATCTTATCCCAATTACTCGGATCATCAACATTTGAAGGCTGAAATTCTACATTTTGGTCTTCATGTTGACTATCATCATTCTCATTGTCATTTTCATTAATCAACTGATTAATTTCCTCAACAACTGTCTCTTCATGCTCTTCATTTACTGAATCTATAAATTCTTCATCCTCAAAATTTTCAACTGGAGCTGAATCATCTGTTTGTTTCTTAGTAACAACAAACTTATCAAGAGCTCCTGATTGAGATATAATAAGTACATCAATTTTTCCTTTTTTTTTTTTTCTTCTTTTTTTTCAAACCTTGAAAGGCACTTTCTAGGACGCATGATTCTAAGAAACAATCTAATGTAGAACTCAAGAACCAACGATGAATCCAAATTCAAAAGCTTTAAATTCAAATAAAATTACCGAGATTACCAAACAATAGAGTGCTAGGCCAGCATCAATAACTCAATCAACACCATAAGAGCATCTATAAATCTTTAAATCAAATAAACAACAATTAACAAATTTGCCAAACATAACCCATCTACAAATTATTTGTATTTTCATAATGTGATAATTTAACTGATTTTTTCTCTTCATAATAAGCGAAAGATCATTTGATTCAATTGATATTGTAGTTAAACTTAGTGGTACCTTTTCTTATCCTTTTATTTTATATTGAGTTTATGTATACAACAAATTTTTATATAACAAAAAAAAAAAAAATGTTAATCAATAGTCTTGTCCCCTTAAAAATCAAAAAGATTAAAAGAACAGATAAAAAAAATAATGACTTATTTTTAAAATATCCTTTAAAACTTGGAAAGGAGAGAATGTTCAATAACCTGATTCTCTTCCCAGCTCGTTGGCACAAAGCGGTGAAATACATAAACGGAAAGTCGAAAACAGTTTTGCAGTCCAAAAACCCAATTTTAATTGGGAATAAGGAGACTCAGTTTTGATTGTGAAGAGAGAGAAAGAGAGAGAGACGGGGTGTATTTGATCTCTGAAGTCGAAAGTGAATCGGCATCCAAAACTACTCTATAATAGCCGACCTAATCTTTTCCAATTTCCAAAGTTTCATACTCTTTTTTCCATTTTTTTATTTTTAAGAGGAATTTACGGCATAGGGCCCTATAGGACCCTATACCACTTCAGAGGTGCCGTATTCACAATGGACACGAATAAGGCTCCCTGAGTGCGTTTTCGTATTTTTTTTTTTTGTCATTTAGTGGTATGGTCGATATCGACTATATAACTGAAATGCATTTTTCTCTGTATGGTCGATATCGACCATATAACTGAAATGCATTTTTCCCTGTATGGTCGATATCGACCATATAACTGAAAGGCATTTTTCCCTACATGGTCGATATCGACCATATCGCGAAATAACAAGAAAAAAGATGAAATGGGTTTTCTTCTTTGGTTGCTGGTGTTGTTCAATGGCTAGGTGAGTCTGTTCAAAATGAGAATCTATACCCAGGTGGGTCTGTTCCAAATGGGGTTGAATGTGGATTTTCTCAACAAACTCATCAAAATATTAGTACTGAGATTACATACTTTGATGTGTTTGGTTCTGATTTTGATTTGAAAATAGCACAGGTTGAGATTTCTAGGATTTCAGGAGAAACTCATCAAGAAAGTTGCAGAAAAAACGTGTTGGGTTCGAATAGGTTTGATTTGAAACTTGTGGAGCAAGGGTTCTCACATGAAATTGGTGCCCAAAACGGAACTGATTGTAAAGAGGAATCTTGAAAAATATGATATAGCCCTCAGCAGTGGCGATGAGGAATATGGGTTTTCTCCTTTGGTTACTGGTGCTACTCCATGGCCAGGTGGGTCTATTCAAAATGAGAATCCATACCCAGGTGGATCTGTTTCAAATGGGGTTGAATGTGAATTTTCTCAACAAACTCATCAAGATATTAGTACTGAGATTACATACTCTAATGGGTTTGGTTTTGATTTTGATTTTAAAATGGCCCAAGTTGGGATTTCTAGAATTTCAAGAGAAACTCATCAAGAAAGTTGTAGAAAAGACGTGTTGGGTTCGAATAAGTTTGATTTGAAACTTGTGGAGCAAAGGTTCTCACGTGAAATTGGTGCCCAAAACGGAACTGATTGTAAAGAAGAATCTTGAAAAATATGATATCGCCCTCAGCAGTGGCGATGAGGAAGAAGGGGTCGTGAAAGGCTCCATCCCCTCTTCTCCCTCCTCCTCCTCCTCCCCTCCCCCTTCTCCTTCCTGAAAAACCCAACTTCTATTTGAGTTCCCGCATAATGGTCGATATTGACCATTCACTAAACGACAAAAAAAAATACAAAATCGTACTTTGAGGACCTTATCCATAAATACTTTGTTTCTAGGATTTCAAGAGTGGTATAGAGTCCTTAGGGGTCCTATGCCGTAAATTCCTCTATTTTTAAATATAACACAAAATCATTAATTTATGACCCTTTTGTAATGAGCTGTTTAGAAATTGGATAATTTCTCATGTCTTGGGCAGCCTTTTTTTATTTTTTACAAACCTATATATTATATGGGCTAAAGAAATTTGGGGCCCCCAAAAATGGACAAAAATTGGGGGCCTAAAGCGGCGGCTTTCCGGGCTAAAGCCCGGGGCCGGCCCTGCAATTAAGACATCATTAAATTTGAAGGCTATTAAGTCAAGCGCTAAGTTGATTCACTGGGTCTGATTTTTTGTCTTCCCTTTTTCTTAAAGAGACCTTTCCATCTGCGCTCTTTGGTGGACTCCTTGAGCCAGACTACATCAAGAGAAATGTGCAGTCAAGTCGGTGGATAACATTCTCCCTGGTTCATATAACTACTGAGCCAGAAATTATGCATGAATCAGGCACAAGGTCTAAAGAAAAACAGCATTCCTGCCTAACATAGGCCGACCCGTAAGCCCCTGTGCTTTGGAGAAAATGGTTAGAAATGGAATGGTAGAAATCCTGCCCAGGCAAGGCAGGGCAGAGTAGGAATTTCTCTACTATATTGTGCAATGGAATGTCTAGAAATTTTAATCTTCAAAAAAAAAAAAAAAAATCTTCAAAAAAAAATTATCTTCAAAAAAAATTTTAATCTTCAATTTTTTTTTTTAAATCTGCAAGAAAAAAAAAATCTTCAAAAAAAAAAAAAAAAAAAAAAAAACAGGAATGTCTAGAAGACCATCATCCTGTTTCTGCAGCTTGCCTATTCATTTACTGGTGGATAAAGTTGAGGTCGTCTGAACAGGGAGAAGTAGTACGATTGTTGCTTTATGCCCAGCACAGCACAGGAAGGGCAAAATTGATGAAAGTTTGATTGCTTTTATTCCCAGCACATGCCAAAGGGCAAACTTGATGAAAGGGTTCCCCGTGACATTGACCAGAGCTTCATGTATTTGGTCGAGGGAGGCTTCCACAACCATTCTATGGGAAAGCCTCCTCATGCATGTAGTGGTGGTTCTCGATCTAATCAGGGGAGAAATTGGGGAATTTGCCTTGGGGGCCATTAAGCAAAAAGCAAGGGCAATATGAAAAAAAAAAAAAAAAAAAAAAAAAAAACACTAGAATTTTCTATAATATTTTGTGGTTTTCCAAATTTTTTGGGGGCAAATGTAAAAAAATTGAAGATTTTCATAACAATAGGGGGTTTTTCAAAATTTATTTTCTCTTGTTGCGGGTGTATGGCCAACTCCAATCCCTAACTCCATCTTGTGTCTGAATCTCCTAAAATGTCTCCCACTTCAAGTAGGGTTTATTAAACTTCACCGTAAAGTACACCTATTGAAAATCAATTAAAATGAATGTCATTTCCTTCAACGATATATTCTCAAATTATATTTAATGGGAGTTGGCCCCACTGAAAGATTGAACACATGCGATTAGTATATATGATTAATAATGCATTATTTTTATAGGTTTACAAATTTAAAAACTAAGTTCTTATTGTATGATTTTAGAGCTTATTTTCACGTTTGTGCATTTGGCTGACTACTAATAGCCTTTTTCATTTTATTAGAAATAAAGCTTCATCTTTCCTCACTGGTAAAAACAGGCAAGTGGCTTTGGTCAAAGGGCAGGGTTAAGGGTGGAGAATTGAAGAGGATCATTAATAAGTTCTCTCTTATAGCTTATCTGGTGTGGGCGTTGAGCACTAGGGCTCTGTGCACGCCAAGCTGTGGGGCCCAACCTAGTGATGGGACCCAGAGGATGGGACCTATCTACTTACCAAGTTTGAGACCTATTTGATCATCTTAATGTCTTCATCCGGGCCCTACAAATCTCATTGTTTGACGGTCCATTCATATGGGTATATATTCGATCTGTGGGCTCAATACATTCCGATGGATATTAACCCCATGGGACCGGTGCTATTAGGGGTCCCTATGAATAGTCCACTCGAATGGGCCAATAGTGGGCCCCACAGTCTCTCTCTACAACCTAATGGTCCATTCAACTAGGTCACACACACCCTTGGCCACTTCACTAGTAAGGTGGAGTAAAGTAAGGCCTCTTTTCACCTATGAGAAAAGATTATGGGTTACATCAAAAGTATAAAATCTTAAAATTCTTTCCTTCATTTAAAAGTAAAAAAGAAGTCAACAAGCAACATTCTCGTACCACTAAAAGACAAAATTCTATATACTTTTTACCCAAAAAGTAAAAAAAAAAAAAAAAAATCCTTATCAAACCACTAAAAATAAAATTTCATCATATTATTAGACCCCATAATATTTTATTTTCTCTTCATATCTTTACTTCACCATAATTGTAGATTTACCAAATTACACAGGATCCTTGGATTTGAACCCATGAAAATGAACCGGGCCATTGGATTAACTGTAAACTGTACACCCATTTTTAATGGTGAAAATCTTTGTGCCATTATTCAAGGGGTTAAGATGATCATATATATATGAGCTCATATCACCATACACTTGTAGCCCCATCAAGATCTTTCAATCCCCCAGGTGGGCCTCATAGCGAGGAGCACATGGAGCTTTCCATGGGCACGGCACATCAATGGCTTGTACCCCCGCAGTAGAGACTTTATTCCAATGCCCATGAATATGATCTTCAATCTCCTGCTGCAAAGTAGGGGTGTACACGGATCCGGTTGGTGTCGATTGGGCCAAATTCGTCACCAATCCGTGGCTGTTAAAAACTGATCCGATCCGATCTGAAGACCGAATCAGATCGGATTAATCTGTTCAATCCATTCAATTTAATGTTAAATGAAAGATTTCAAACATGTTGTAAAAAATTTCATATTTGACCCCTTAAATTTTTTTTCTTATTTTATATTAAGACATCTTAACTTATATTTAGACTTCTTAAATTTTTTTATTTAAATTTAATGTCAACGGATCGGATCGGATTGAATTCGCGGATTGAGAGTGAAATCCATCACTGATCCATTACTAACGGATTACAAGATTTCCAATCCGTCACCAATTCATTTACCTTCATATCAGTTAAAAATTCATGGATCAGATCGGTTTTACGGATCAACGGGATTTTTGTACACCCCTACTGCAAAGGCCATTGTTCATCTATAGGGGTCCCAGTTTGATTAAAGAAGAAAGAGTCACCCTCTTTCTAGCTGCTGCTCTTCTACAAGTGGATCCGAAGCGGCTACTCTCTCACTGTCATGAAAAATTTTAAGGACCCACTCTTGTGGGGCCCTTACAACGTGGCAGAAGATCAAACGTGCAATATTCTAACCGCTGATATTCATGAAACATGGCCTATTCACACAACTCACACATGCGAGGTAATAGAAACTCACATGCAAGGAGACATAGACAACTCATACATGTGTGAGGAGATATAAAAACACCTGACACATGTGAGATGATTGAAACTCACACATGCGAGAAAACTAAACACAACTCACACATATGACATAATAAAAACTCACATATATAAAGAGAGAAGAGGCATTTGAACCCAAGACCTCTCATTGAAAACCGTCACTCCTTACCACTAAGGTAAGGAGCCGTTCTCGAGGCTTTTAATGAATTAAAGGAGTGATTTCAAAAGGTTCTATGTGATTGCGCTTCAATCATATGCAAAGAAAATTGCATAACGTTAAGGAAAAGCGGATTAGCCCATCAATTTTGTTACTTTGGACATTGATTTTTCAAGATAGATGTTTTTCTTTTATTTGATTTTATTTATTCATGAGATTTTGAATGAGTTTGCTCATTTTTTTACCAGCTCCACGAGAGTTACTATTGGGAAATTTGCAATTTGGTATTTTAGAGTGGGTGAGATTTTATTTGCCCTCATTTTAGTTATTTATCTTTTTAGTTTATGTCCGATTTTAATAAGATAGTTTCTGAGTGTCCAAAAAAAAAAAGGAAGTTTATATATATATATATATATATAGGGAAATGCTTTTGTGAGAGCATCTCTCGCTTTATTATGAGAGATAAGGTATAAGCCCTCGTATTTAAGTTGTTGGCATTGAATATGTATATTAGGCAACACTTTATTTCTCATATAAACATCTCTCATATATATATATATATATATAAATAAATAAAGGGAGTGGAATTCTAAGATGGGGTCCACCTATTGATATCTCAACCGTTCAAAATAAAATCCCTCAGGCCATGTCCACATTGCACATCAATCTGATTCTCTTCCACAGTTGGATTGAATGTGTGAAGAAAAATGATAGATGTTCACCACAAAATGGGGGTCCACTATTCAAAACGTCTGAACCAACGGTGTGCAACAGAATCGACTAGGGTTTATTATGACTCCTCTTGCTAGGTGTTTTTTTACTTTCTAGAACTTGGAAAAGGGGGTTTTCAGGTTAGAATCATCTTCATCTTCATCTTCCAGCTTGGGTTTTGCTGTTGCATCATCCACCGTCTTCAAGTTCAAGGTAAGTTTTTTTGATCATCTCTTAACTTGAATATCTGCTGTTGACATGTTTTGTAATCTTTGTAAACCCCATCATCTCTTCCTGAGGAATGCCTCCATATCCCACCTATATTTCAGTACCCACCTTCCATTTTCAACAACCACAGTTGAAATTCCATCTACCAAAACGCATTTCATGGTCGATTACCTCTCAGAGAAATGTGGGTTATCGACAGAAGAAGCAAACAATGCCTCTAAAGCCCTCATTAAGATCAAATCCCCAAAAAACCCAGACTCTGTTCTCAAATTCCTCAAACAGAGCGGTTTCAACGATACCCACATAAAAATTCTCATCTGCAAGTACCCCAGATGCCTCTCTTTCAAAGTAGAGAAGACCCTCAAACCCAAAGTCATCTTCTTCCAAGAACTAGGCTTCTCTGGCGCCGACTTTGCAAAACTCGCTAGTACGAACCCGCGACTCCTCCTCCTCTGTGTGGACAAGCATTTCAGACCCTCCATCGATTTCCTTCGAAATCTCCTCGGAACAGATGATAGAATAGCCAGGGCTATCAGGAGATGGAGCAAGTTGCTCAGCTGTGATTACGTGAAAGTCATTGTACCCAGCGTAGAGGCTTTTCGCAGATGCGGGTTCCGCGATCACCATATCTCCTATGTTGTTCTGCAAAGGCCAACCTTGCTCTTCCACGGTCCCAATTGGATCGAAGAATTGGCTGCCCGAGCTGAGGCAACTGGATTCAGGCGTGGGTCCCCAATGCTGGTTTATGCCATTTTGGCAATGGGTAACCTGAGTAGAACTAGTTTTAAGAAGAAGTTGAAGTTATTTAAGAGCTTTGGGTGGACAGAAGAAGAGATACTCTCTGCGTTCCGTAGAGCCCCCAACTTCTTATTGGCTTCTGAGAGGAAGATTAGAGCTGTGATGGGTTTCTTGATGGATGAGATTGGGTGTAAGCCTTCCGAGATTGCTTCCAGGCCTATGCTGTTTATGTTCAGTTTTGAGAAGAGGTTGGTGCCCAGATATGAGGTTTTGAAGATATTGAAGTCTAGAGATTTGCTGAGATTCGAAGTTCAGTTGTGGTCAGCTGTAACAATAACCGAGAGGTTGTTCTTGAAGACTTATGTGATGAAGTACTTAGATAAAGCTCCTGATCTCAGGGAAGCTTATATTGGTAGGGTTGGAAGTGAATTATCTTCTGCAGCCAGGGCTCTGTTGTGCTATTAGAAGGGCGGATTTGCTGTGTACTTGGGGCCACCTATTATCAATCTTAAACTCTCACATTTGCTACTGTATGAGTTGATAGTCAACCCATTTTGCTATTCATTTGAGTTGTATGCGTCATTGGTTGATCTGCGGAAAACACAAGAACATGATTTTTTTTTTTTTCAAGGGTTCAAAGTTCTTCAAAGGTTAGAATCATCAGATATCCTCCAATTTTTTTGCACATAGCTGGGACAATTATAGAGCTCTAAATCATGCAAGTGGGCTAAACAGGTTGGGTGATTTGTAGAGTCAAGGCCAGGCTTATGTGGAACAAAATTCTAGTACTAGATGGTCTGATGAGGTAAGATGGGAAAATGGAAATGTATTTTAACTCTCTCCTTTGGGTTGGAGCAGCTAAGTTTAAATGATGCAGCCGAGATATTTGTTTTGAGAGCTTTCAAATTGTGTAATTTTGGCATGTGATAAGTGACTATTGTGCCACCTTTTCTTGTATGGTTTTACTTGATTGATTAGGGTAGGTCAGCTGGTTAGGGACTCTAAATGCTCATCTTAGAGAGCGTGAGTCCTCGAGTTCAAGTTCTCACTGGAGAAAATGAAATTTATGTGACTCGAGGCCACATCATCCCTCAGTATTGAGGCAACTACATTTAGTCAGTCCACTGCCATTTTAGTGTGATGATTCAGTTGTCCACATTCCTTGAAACCTCTTCGAGTTGTCCATTGATTCAGGGCGGTATCCAATTGAGAATTGAGATAAGCAGAAAATGACCCCGTGTCTCAGCATTCTGAATCTTGTTTATAATTGAATTGGCGAAAACCAAAAATCTGTCATTCAAATCTTCACCAGATTGATGATTGATTTGCAGACCTGGCCTTGCTTTCTGTAGTTTATTCATCTTTCTAGGACCTGTGTGTTGCACTGGTGAAAACATGACCTTTAACTCTGGCTGAAGATCTTGCTTGCAAGCTCAAGTTCACCATTGCTTCATGGGTGTCCTTCCTTCCTCAATTTCACGGGATTTCTATTGATATCATGTTCAGGAATTGGAGGGAGGTGGTCTTTAAAGTTTTTGGTTATTGGGGGTTGTGTTAGTCCCTCTCTTATTCTCTCTGGCTCTTGTGTTTGTGGGTCTGATTTTAGTGGTGTTGGATTGTTCTGTATCTTTTTCAGTATTCCAACTCATGTATTGTAAAGCCTGTTCAATGAAGGTTAACATAAAAAATAAAAAATAAAAAACAGTTGTTCCCTAGTGATCCCAAAAAAAATAAAAAATAAAATAAAATAAAAATTTCATGCTCTCCTGCCATTTCCTACACTTAATAATACAGTAATCCCTGTTAGCAAATTCTATTTCTCATGCATGGCATAGGGGTTGGATTGTTGGCCCAATCCTCACCAAACTGCCTAGGGTTCGTTCCATGGATTCCTCTTGTTGCATAAGCATGCTTCATTCCATGAAGGGGCATTTCATGGGTTGGCTCGGTACAAAAAAAAAAAAAAGAACTCATGGCATGTGAATGGCAGCTGAGAGCAAAAACACACACACACACACACCCACACCCACCAAAAAAACAAAAAAAAAAAAAAAAAAAAAAAAAAAAAAAAGGCCAAAAGATGATCCTAATATATGCATGTTGCCATCAGAAAGTGACTAATGATAATGAGACCCTAACATGCATATTTGTAGTTGGTTCTCACCTTTTTTTCTTGTCCTTCCATGGGTCCTTCACTTAGAAGACACCTCTTGAATCTAAAAGCCATTGTACTATGGTTCTATTATCCGCATTTCTTGTGGTTATAGAGCTCTGAACTACAGAACATTCCAATAAGCACGTCTAAACAGGAGCAATGAGATAAGAACGACAAGAAGCAATTAATGCCCATCAGTTGGAATAAATTGCAAACTTCTTTTTCAAGTTAAATCCAATAACAGCAATCAATCAATGTATCAATCACCCCTTTACAACAGAAGGGAAAAAAAAAATGAAATTAGCCCGGATTAGAAGGCTTGAGATCTCAACTGAAAAAATGTAGGAAAAATTAACACATGTACACAAACATCAAGCTGTTATAGAACAGAGTTCTTCAAAGACTGTTCTGATATTAGGTCTCTCATTTACAGGAAGAATACACCTAATTGATATGGCAAGCAATTCATCCATTGCTTTCAGAGACCCCTCTGCACCTGTGATGTCTCTGTCAAGACAGTCTATTCCCCGTCCTTCATTGGCACAAAGCCGGACCCAATCTGTAAGGTCAACTGCACCTGCTTGGCCAGAGATAATGTCACCAGCACTTCTCCTCGTCAGCAGCTCCATTAGAATTACCCCGAATGCATACACATCAGCCTTAAATGACGGGAATGGTTTGTTAGCAATGGCAAGCTCTGGTGCCCGGTATCCAAGTGCCCCCAAGTTCAATATCTGTTCAGCAGTACCCACTGGAGTTATGAGACGGTGCAGACTGCAGTTTGTTAGCTGAGCAGACAGATCAGGGCCTGATAGGAGTATATTTGTTGGCTTTAGATTACCATGAGGGAGACCTCTATCATGATGGAGATAAAACAAACACCGAGCGATGTCAACTGCAACTTTCAGTCTTTGGCTGAAAGACAATGGGGAGCATCTTCGGGGTGTGGTCCCTGTGAATCAAATATTTAGTAAGAGAACAAAAAATCTTCCAAGTGAACAGAATAAGCTCTCATGCAGATCTGCGAGTATGAGCACACAAAAGGCAGAGGATCTCTTCCCATGCCTACACACGTGCTGATGATTGAAGGAAAGAAGCAATATAAATGAAGCAGCAAGCAGACTTGACCTAAAACTCAATTTTAAAACTGAATAGAATGCATCAAAAATTTGCTATATCTTTAACCCTAGCCACCAAAGTGCATCCTATAATAGAAGCAGGAATTAGCCAAGATTAAGTAAGCTCTAGTTCAAATGCCATTGGAGAAAGCTAATCTGCTGGAATTATTGTAGTACAAGAAACCAAATCTATCTCTAAGCAAATACGAAGTTTGATGAGATCCCCAGTTCCATCATATGCTTAGGTGATCCATCTGTTGATTTGATGGATTCCCCATGGGATACAAGGAACCATAAAATATTGATGATTGTAACCATTGGGTTGATGGCTGACAGATATGATGCTAAGAAGATAGCAACTGTCAGAAGAAAATTGTGAAAACCTATTCAATGGTATTATCGCCAGTGAGCCAGTACCTTTTGTCTTGACTTGAACTCGTTCAACTTGTATGAGTGGAGCTGGTAGACCAATCCTACCAGTACTACAAAAGTGAAGGGTAAATATATACCCCGAACCTTATCCAAGCTGACCTAACATAATAAGGATCTTTCGCTTGAAAGGTTTTAGGGTATCTTCACCCACACTAGTGCCTATTATACCAACCAGTCTGGAGCACCAAAACCTATCCCTAATGTACAGAATTGTGCCTCAGCAATGACACATATCTCAAAGCTTGTAAATCTATAAGTTTTATTTACATTTATTCTTTATATCAACTAGAACCACGGTAAGCCACTGCATACACAGTTGATCAAAGTGAGCCACAAAAAAAATGTTTCCACTGAGCATTAAGCATCAAGCACATTAGCTGATCCGTAGCCTACCATATCATAAAACTTGAATCTGGTTTGATTTGTGACAGTCCTGCACCAGTTTATACCTAATCTGCACCAAGTTGGTGAGCCAACCCTGCCTTGAAATAAGCTTGATCTTGCATTGGATGCCAGCAGTTGTGGCAGCATCAGCGTAGTAAAACAAAAAAGAACCCCAGTTCATGTTAGCACTACATGCATTTAAGTTCAATAGTTGGCCAATTCAAGCTTTAATATCTATCCGAACAGTTCTAATATAATTAACATGGCTTCTGGTGTGTTAAATGAAGTAGTAGTACAGTAGTAGCGTCTTTCATTCCAGGAATTTCTCCATATCCTTGTCATTGGTGGAGGTTCACAAGCCACTTATTTTAATGATTGTATATCTATCGAATAATTTATCTCTAACAGCATTCTCATTGACATAAAGGAGATTAAAAGCGAAAAAGAAAAAGAAAAAGAAAAAAGAAAGTATATCCATACGGTATAAGATGTATACCATACATTTTTATCAAATATCCAAAGCAATACAAACCATATATCATGGCTCAAAATATCAGTTGATATGTGCCTAGATGACCATCTAGGGCCAATCAGATACATCACACAAACTAATATACCATGTGAAGTAAAACTGTATCAATAATCAGTTTCACTGAGAATCTGAGTACAGTTTGCTTTAGGAAACTAATACATCAACTTTCCGTGACATCAAAGCACCAATATATTCCACACAAGCTCCAAGTGTGAAAAATGGAAGGATCAAATGCTGAACTCAACTAGCACTTCCAAGAGTACACCATCCGAATTTATCAAATATTGAATAAATGCATTAGTGCCAAGAATGCAATATCCTAGTGCAGGAATGCAGTCTTGCGCCCATCAAATAAGTCAGTACCGAAAGTCAGACAACCATTTTTTTTTATTTTTAAAAAAATAAAAGTCAGACAACTATTGCATCATATCAATTTTATTTTAAGTTTTTGAATGGTCATCATATCAAGTTACCAAATATCTAATATGTGCTATAGATATTTATAAACACATTAGAAGGAAGCTCGGTATGTTTAAAAAAGGAAGAACACAGATAAGACGAATATAAGCAAAAATCTAAAAGGTTTTTTTATAGGTAACTGGAAAAAAAATCTTAAAAAAAGAATAATTCATAAAAAGGAAGCCATAGCCTATGTCAATTCTATTTTAACAGAGTTAGAATGGTGGTACATACCATGGAGATGGAGTGCTAAGCTATCACCATTGATATAATCTGTTAAAATCAGCCTTTCTTGCTCCCTTGGCCCCCAATAATAGCCTCTTAATGTAACTATGTTGGGATGTCTGATAATTCCAATTCTTTTGGCTTCCTTGGAAAATTCTTTCTCTCCTTTTACAAGACCCACCCGCAACCACTTGACAGTCAGCATATGACCACTATCAAGTGTAGCTTTATATGATGTCCCATGACAGCTTCTACCAAGAACTTCTGCTGGAGCATGAGACAGTTCCTCAGCTGTGAATACTAGTGAACTATCCAGAAAAAACAGTTCTCCAGCCAATCTATCTGGTGAATAGACATTTAACATCACAGGTTGCTCCTCAGGCCCACATGTCTCAATAAAATGTGGTGATGAAGGTAACGTGGAACCTGGAGAGGACTTCCTTGCAGTGATTGGATGAGAAGTATCTGGCTCATTAGTCTTTGCAGGACCTGAACCTACACTTTTTACCTCACAAAAGCCACATTCTGTAATCTCAGTTACAAACTCATTCCGATTGGGTATTGATGATCTAGCATCTAAAGGTAGCAAGTGATCAGAAGAAAAACTCAATGGCGTTGGAACAGGTTCAGTGTTATTCTGTAACCTGAAAAGGGAGGGACGAGCCAACATTCCCAACTTAACATCTCTTCCAGTACTTTGGCTGCTAAACCCATTTTTGTCAAATTCCCGAACCCTCGACCTATAATAAGCCAGCAAAACAAACACAGTCATCACAAAAGCCACAACAGAGCCAACAATAATAACTACGCTGATGCTAGATTTCGGGGGATGACGGTGCCCCACAACGGAACCAGCGCCTGAACCATCATTGTCCTTGGGTCCTAGCGATAAACGCCCACCATCGGGGAGGATTAGAAGATTATTTCCAGGGCGAAATGAGGTGCTTGGAAACCTCCCTAAATTCTCAGGAAGAGGACCTGATAATCATTAGAAGAGACATTGAGACGTTTTAAATTCGATGAAAGCTTGTCAGGGATCCTCCCCTCGAAATTGTTGTTGGATAAATCAAGGTACTCCAGTTCACTGAGCTTGTTTATTTCACTAGGTATCTGCCCCGATAATTGGTTCTTCCCAAGATTCAGCAATTTAAGCCTCACCATAGTACCTATTCCTGGAGGCAAAGATCCAATCAATGAATTATAGGAGAGATCAAGAGACTCCATGTGTGAATTAGAAGGTAGAGCAAGTGATTCAATTGAGTCCGAGCTTTGCAGAGGTATTGTTCCTGTAAGATGATTTCCTGAAAGATGCAGACTTGTCAAGGTCAATGATGTGAATAAGCTACTTGGAATAACTCCACTAAGGTTGTTAAAACTAAGGTCAATCGTAGTCAACATATCTCCCCAACTCTGAATGGAAGATATGTCACCATATATCATATTTTTACTCAGATCCACTGCAACACAGCTTCCCAGTTTAGAAGGCAGTGAACTCTGTAGTGAATTAGATGAAAGATTCAGAACCTTCAAACTTGTAGAGTTAACACCCTGGATAGAACCTACAAAAGAACAAAATGCAGGTTATATTATTATATGGAGCACCGAGCAGGAATGCAAAGATACAAAATCGTGAATATTTATGCATCTCATTCATTTCGGAGGTCCATAACCAAGATCTGATTGCAGAATCCACGTTCCTACAAGTTAAAGAAATACAAACCCAGATGTCGGTGATCTCCCTCAAAGATACAACAAACCAAATGAATGATAAAACCAATTGAAGCGCTGCACTAGAGACCATTTAAGAAAACAATAAGACAGTAAAAATTGTGGCCCGTCCATACAACTATGGAATCAACGTCATCATCATAGTCGTCATTTTCATCATCATCCTTATTGGAAACTTACCCACAAAGCCTGGGTCACCTAGAAGGGTTCTACTAATAGACTCTAAACTTAATATGACCAAAACTCCTATCTATCTATGAAACAAGATAGCCAACTTTGGCAGAAAAAAGGTACAGGTAAAATTGCAGGTCCTATCTATCCATGGCAAGAGCCCGTGTCACAGCCGAAGGTACTCACTAATGCAACCATAAGGATGTGGATTCAAGCCACATAACCGACCAAAAAATAAATAAAAAAAGAGAAGGGGTTTCTGAATTACTACCATGTAACTCGAAAGGAGCAGCTGCTCATGTTACCCTTAGATTATTAAATGGAGCACATGAACTTGCACATTTTCTGTGAATTATTATGTAGATGACTTCATATGATTACAAACTTTAACACTTGTACTCAAGTTACTAAAACAATATGTATAGAATCTAGCATCCCTTATGCCACTAAAAGTGACAGTGCTCATACATAGTTTTCTCTTTAGAGAATCAAGCAGCATGCAAGCAACATTAGACCAACCCAACATCAACTTGTCAAGAAAAAAAGAATAGCACAAGCTTAAAAGAACAATCAATTTCTGATTTCTCATAAAAATGAAATCAAAATAAAAATGAAGATAATATTAGAAATGTCATGGCCGCTTCTTACCAGAAAATCCATTGCTGCTGAGATCCAATTCTTCCAGTTGTAATGAACTGGACAAGAGCTCCTCCGGAATAGACCCACTGAGCTGATTATTCCCAACCCTTAGAACTCGAAGAGACGGCAAAGAATCAAAAGATGGAAGCTTTCCAGTGAGTTGATTATAAACTCAAATCCAAAACTCCCAAGTTCCTAAACTCCGAAAAGATTCATCCGAAAAAGAACTCCCCACCCAATCCATATAACTCAAATTCACAAATCTCGCAGTACTCGCAAGCTCGAAAAGATTCTGCGAATCCAACCCAAGCCCACCATAAAAGGAATTGCAGCTGAAATCCAAAAACTCCACATTCCTCAACTCAGACAGCACAACCCAACATCACCGGAAATCCGATTCGAATGGAGATCCAAAAACCCTCAGCTGCTGTAGATTCCGAATTCCACTGGGAAAACCATCCAGTGAAATTATTCAGCGACAGATTCAAATACCCGAGTCCCACAGCTCCATCATCCGGCGGGGATCGGACCGTAGAACTGATTCCCAGCCAGATCCAAATGCTGCAACGACGACATGGAGCCGATTGCCGGGACGATGCGGCCGGTGAGGGAATTCCCACTGAGGCTGAGATTCCTCAGCATTCTCAGCCGATCAAAGTGGAGAAACTTCAAATCGCCGACGAGGCCGAGGCCGGTGAGATCGATGCAGTGACGGAGGCAGTGGCGCTGTCGCAGGCGACTCCGTGCCATTTGATCAGGCAGCCGTTTGGATCGCCGTCGGAAGAGAGGTTCCACGATCCCGATACAAGATTTGATGGATCGTGACGGATTCCTTTCTTAAATTCGAGGAGAGATCGATAAATCCGAGTTGTTTTGCCCTAAAACAGTGGGGATAGGAGAGAGAAGAGGAAGGAGAGAATCCGATTCGATGCAGATGAAGATGATGCATTGCTGATTCTTCTTTACAATGAAGAAAATCCTAAACCCTAAATCAAACACTAGAAATCATGGAGTTTGGAAACCCTAAAGTCAAATCTGATGAAAATGAAAAGACAGAGAGGAGAAAGAAAGGAAAGGGGAGAACAAGAAACGTTCCCGTTTTTTAAAGGAAGCGTTTACGTTTTTGGTTTGGTTGGTTTATTTTTTTTTTTGAGCGGGGGAGAGGTTCCTTAATGGCGGTTTTGGAGGAGAGAGAGCCAAAGAGGTCTGAGACTTTTTGAGTCGTGGAGCGTGACGTGGAGTGTTATAACGACAGTCTGAAAGGACACTGTCCGGGCCCATCTCACATGTGTAACGTAGTGTGAAGGGTTTTCTGAGTAGGATTCTCTTCGGACACTTTGACATAGAGAATCTGAGTTCAAAAACAGAGCCCAACTTCACTTGGGGCCACTTTTTTTAAATCCAAACCATTAGAAATAAAGGTCAATCCAAATAGTCCAAATCCCAGCTGTGGAAAGATGCGAATTAAATTAAAATTTGAGTATTTACACTATATATCTTCATTGTGAACGGTTTGGATTTAAATTGATTTATATCAACCATTAATCATCGGGTGGACTTGAAACAAATGAATGGCAAGAGATCTCTATCATTGACCCCCTTTTTTTTATATTATTATTATGAACATGGTCATTGATTTTAAGGTGTGTTTCAAACTAAATGGTTGTTGCCTTTGCTAGGTGAGGTTGGGGTCCATATTGTTCACTATGATAGGATGATGGACGGTTGGTGATCAAGGGTAAGTATACTTTTAGAAAACAAAAAAATTGGCTGATGTGGTACATTGTGGTACAGTCTTGTGGCCCCGTTGATTTTTTTTTTTTTCAAATGGAAGGAAAGTGGTTGTCTTCTCATATGGTTAGTCGTACCAACTCCTTAAATAGCAATGAACATTTAACTCGATCTTCACCATATTTTGCTGCTGTTACAGATCATCGAGCCTTTAGTTTGTTCGGTGGATGAGGAATCAGTCAGGTCAATTAATTTTAAGGATCTCAAAACCCCTTCATGAAAAAGGTTTCGAGGTGAATTAATAAATTAAGATTGAGGTTGATTGCATGTGGACCCATAGCGATCAAAACGCATACCCAGTCACACTCATTGCGTCATAAATATCACGAGGTCAAATTGATACTCATGCTAATAATCACTTGTGAATAAAATTCTAAAAAGAATATACTTCTAAATTATTACTCGAGGGTCATGATCAAGAGATTAGAATGATCTAGAGAATTAAGGTTTGTTACATATGTAAGTCTTATCAAAATCTTCCGATCCTCCCATTTATTAGATTGTTATGCCAGAAAACTAACATGACTCAGTGGGATTTAAAACAAAACCTGAAAAGAAGAATCCCTCCAAGAGTGTTAGAAATGTAGGAAAAAATTCTAGGCATGGAAAATCTTCTCTTATGAATGATTCAATGCCTTTTGTCTCAGGAGTGATGGGAGAGTGCCATTGGACCACACCCTGTTATCCATAGGTGAGGCTTTGACACAATAGGGTATGGCACTATGCAACCTCTTTTTTAAGATCCAATTGATATCAGTGCTCTTATACTCCAACTTTGATTACTCAAGGTATCTGTATAAGATATTAATATATTAATCAAGATATATATATATATATATATTAAAAATTTGTGTGATAATATTAATTTATTTAATGATTAACTAGAAAAAGTGAATGGCGAGCTCAAGTAACTGAGTTGTTGCTTAATCATAAGGTCAACATATTCAAGCCCTATCACTCACTTCAACTTCATAATAGAGTATACGGTTTGTCACCCATGTCTAAGTATTTTAATGAGGTCTGGTGACCCATAGTCTTGTGTGTTGAATTTGAAATAAAGACACACAGGAACAGTTATTTGATACTTCTTTAACAAAATAATAATAAATAATAACTGCAAGTTTTCAATCCAAACAAATTCATCATTAGAGAAAATGGTTGATGGTGCAACTTAAAACTGATATATCACACATGTGAGATCCTCCTTCTTTTATGAAAACCGACACAAAAATCTCAATCTCATCACCTGGAACAAAGGGATTGTGTGTTTCCATTAAAACTGAGAGTTTCTTTTTTTTTTTAATAATTAAAAATGAAAAGCAACTGCTAAGTATCCATTTTTCATCTTTTTTCCTTTAAATTTTCATCATAAAAAGAAAGGTTATTTTAATGTCATGTTTTTAAAATTCATTTTTATCTTTCCATTAATTATTATCTATTCAGAAAGATCCCCTTTTTGAATTCTAACTGTATATTTATACAAACAAATATCTCGAATAGAGATTGATCATGTGTTGTAATGTAGTTCCTTTTTTCTCTTTTCTATTTTTTTTTATTACACCTTTAACACTCCTTTTGAAAGTGAAAGTTGAAAACACTTAATTTGGAGAAGGCCCCATTTGTTATTTGGCTCCACATAGGGATAAATTCCATGATAGAGGCATCCCTTTTGGAGGCTCTATATGACAATCCACCAATCTTCCTGTGGTATTACACTGCACTCCATTTGACCAGTCACCGTACATATATACAGGTCTTCCAAATCAATGAATCAATGAATGAACAAATCAAATGAATGAAACAGCATTGAGATGTCGTTTACACAGTGTCTACTGTCTTGCCTTGCATGGGCCTTTTTTCCTTCGCCGTTCTTGTCAAATTCCGAACCACAACAGAATCTAGAATGATGTAATTTTGTCCTGTCCCAATCTATGCTTGGAATTACCGCACAGACTCATTAATGGCCAATAAATGTCATGGTACGAAAGTTGGATCTTCCAAACTCTAACTATGGTAAATGCCAATCTAATCTGCTGTGGATCTATCTATGTATCAGTGAGAATCCTATGAGGCTGTAACCTATGGAGATTGGAGGCTCAGGTGATGTTACCCCCTCCCTTCGCTTTATTTGTGAAGGTTCTCAATGGAATTTCATCCGATGTAGATGATTATGTTTTAAAATACAACATGAATGTTTGAAACTTTGTTCACATATGTGACCATCTTTATCATGTTGAGGGATAATTTTAAATTGGATTCCACAACAAAGGAAGGAATTCATTTGGAGTGATTCATATTTTTAAAGAGTGAGCCCACTGCAGGAGCCTTACAATTTCCCTCTGGTCAGAGCTCCAATGAATCCAAATTCATTCCTATTTTTCCTACCCACATCATATTGATGAGTAATTTTATTCTGGCCAATTTCTCCACTTCAGACTGGTGACATTGTGACGGTCTTCACTGTATAATTTGAGGGGATCCTAATTTACTGAGGAGCCATGCGTCTAAACTGGATCGGACATCCGCATGCAAACACCCATCATCTTTTATCGTCAAAGCTTTTGTCCCAACTACATTGGGGTAAGCTAACACAAATTTTATTTCTTCATCTTGATTATCTTGAGTTAAATCCACAGATAAATTGCATGCAAAACACAGACCATATGAGAAATTTCCGCTCATATTCTAATAGATTGATGTGGTAGTTTCATTTCCCCGCCCAAATTCATGTGGAATGCTCCGATGAATAGAGCACGGAAATTTCAGTGCAAACTTCATTTTATATGAATCACAATGGTACAGGAATCCATCCAAAAGGAGCCAGATGATGAATGGCCTAATCACAGTTTTGAAAGCACGGTTTTAAGGCCAAACATCTGCAATGATCAGCACAGTTTGTAGCTGATGATAAATCAATTACCTCAACTGTTATAAACAGTCTACTTTGCACACACGCCCGCCACCTTATTATAACTCTTAGCCCGACTGTTGGATTATTGTGTAAAACAAAACATAATTACATATCCCACATGTCAGTTTTAGTACTAATGTCAAGATGAAATCATGCATGCATTTTTTATTTTTTTTTGTGTGTGTGTGTGGTAGAAATCACGCATCGCATTAAAAGCACAAAAGCAGTAAGAAAAATCCAAGTCACATCCATTCTTTAATGACGTAAATAAAACCTCCTCAGAATATGTTGAAGGATGTCACAGGCATGGTATTTTGATTGAGTGCTTGTGGTTCTGATGGAATGTCAAAATAAATGTTTGGTAGGCCCAGATGCAGCAAAATCAGTATATATTGGGTACATGGAACTTGTTCAGAACCATGATGCCCGTCACTCACGCACAATGAAATGAAGGGGGAGCATTGGATCTCCCATATTAATAATGAAATGATAAGATTTTTAATTCGATTTCATGTGCCCCTGTCTTTCTGCACGCGCGAGTGTTTTGTTTAGGATGCGGATGGGACCATGTATAAATTAGCAACATGCCAAGATGGCAGAATAATAGTACGGAGATTGACACGAATTGACAATGGGATACGCCTCAAGAAATCCAGTAAAAACCTTCATTTTACTGACTGTTGCTCTCCCCACTGAGCTCATATGTTTGTGCCTTGATGATAACTGAGTGCAGGATAGGCTGCACACATTTTGGGTGGGGCCAGATTTGCAAGATTCCAATCCAAAATGCTCGTGCAATCTTATAAGCACATTATGAGCAACAAGAAACTGCAACTAGTTCGCAACAATTTTATATCCAAGATCAAAACAGACCAGCCTACATCATCATTGAAATGCCTCATGACACCAACTCACCAGCTCCAAGCACACAATACAGTTCACATAGACCTTGTTAGTTTCTGCACTTAGTATGATTAGTTTAGAAATATAGAAAACCGAGAGAGAGAGAGAGAGAGAGAGAGAGAGAGAGAGAGAGAGAGAGAGAGAGGAGAGAAGAGAGAGAGAGAGAGTTAATGACTGAAACAGAGGGTTGGCACCAATGAATCCAGCTAACACTACCACACAACATACAATGCAATGTCATTGAGCACTAAAGGGGCTTCTCACTTTTAAGTAATAGGAAGAGGATATTAACTACATTTTTTTTTTTTATTTAAACTCCACCTAATCCAGTGAAACCATGGGGGAAAAAACCATGTCCATAAAAATGTTATAGCACTCAAAAAGTTTTCTATTAATTCTCAACACTTTTCCACTTGTTTAGGCCATGCATGAGCTTCAGATCAAGATTTACAATGAACTGAAGTTTGATTGACAGCGATGGAGCTTTGGTGAATGACATAGTTTAATGACTCATCGGAAAGGCTTTATCCAAAAATTGGTTCAATTTAATTAATGACTCATGGAAGGCTTTAATCCCAAAACTTGGTTCAACCATTTTCCTCCAAGAAGGAGTTTGACACTTCAAAAAGTTTTTGGTGTGTGTTTCATACTTGGGAGGCTTCCTTGTATTGTGGGGTGAAGAAGGTGAAAAAGGGTGGTGCAATGGCTCCTCCCAAATGTAGGCGGTGTTGAATTTAATGTTGATGGGGCAGCTTAAAGGAAAGCCTGGCCAGCCGGATATTGGTGGGGTGCTTGCGATAGTGGAGGTTTGTGTTGGCAATGTTTTCAAGCATGTTGGGACTATGGAGTCTAATGAAGCGAAAGTGTTAGCTATCCTAGAAGCTGTTCGAATTTTTTGCTGCTTCTCATTTAATTCAATGTTAGAGGTGGAAAGCGATACTCTCAATGCTATTTTCGTGGGTGTCCTCTTCGGCTGTCATTCCTGGAGATTCCCAATTTTACCTTAATGAGATTACAGCTTTAGCATCCCTCCATTTTCAGTAAAGTTTCAACACATTGGGAGAGGTCGGCTAATGGTTTTGCTGATTCGTTAGCTAAGCAAGGGGTGGATAGGTTTGCTAATTTGTGGCTTTCATTGATGATGTTTCTTTGTCTTTTGCTTTTTTCTTTTCGTGGTATAATTCTTTTATACTATTGTGCTCTTTTGTTTGTTTGTGTGGTTTCTTGTACTGATTTCTCTTTTAATAATATAATTTATCGTTACTGATAAAAAAAAAAAAAAAAAAAAAAAAATTGGTTCAACGCCAAAACAATCTCTTGAGACCCTCTTGTTTTTTTTTTTTTTAATTGGTATAGTGCATATTGTGTAATGAAGGAATATGGCTGTTTAATCTTCTTTTTTTTTTTTTTTGGAATGGCAATATGGCTGGTTAATCAACCCCATTCCTCTTCATTTTGTGCTTAAAATGCCTAAATGGATTCTGCAGTTAACATGTCCCTGTTACCCCTACTGAATGCTTCTAGATATCCGATCATGTCTCATGAATTTATGTAATCGACCAGATGAGTGCATATTGGTTCTTAAGGAGAGAACATTAGAGCTTTATTATGAATGGAATTGCTGATTTATACTAGATCTGACATCCGTTCGATGACTAATCTCAATGCTCTCAAATGGATACAAATATATACACAAATGTAAGTGAAAAACAAGATACAAGTAAAGGGCAAAAACCCCAGTACCAAGGAGGATGTGCGCAATGTTTCAAGCAGTCCCGTTATCAGTCTCTTTTTCTTTCCTGCTGATCTAATTTGACTCTTCAGAAATGCCAACAGAGAACTTGTGCACTAAAAAGTGCAAAATAGGGTATATGGCAAACATGGCAGGCACCTAAGCAAGAAAACCAAAAAGATTAGATGAAATTAGGAGAAAGGATAATTTCATGATTCCCCAGGATATAGAAGTGAACTCAATAGCATTGCTTACACGGATGGAATTGAAGTATAAAATCGTGCTAGGTTTGCTAAGCCCCCGCGCTGCAACTGCCTGTTATGAAATCAGACAGCTTCTCAGTAGGTCAGTTGTCAATTAACAACAATAGCTGGAAACATTCATGGGAAAAGGTCTTAGGCTATATAAGCCATCAGAACTAAATTCCTGGTTTGGTAGAATCCAGGTTCTGAGGCCCTTGTGTGTTTTGCCGGTTTTCCGCTCAAAACAAGATCTTACAGGAAACCACTAAACAGAGATGATCCTCGCTGATGTTTAGCCATTGGATCCTGAAAAAACTGGAAAATATAAAAATTTTTATATATCGTCCCCAGCTGAGAGCTGGCAAGGAATGATGTAGTGTGCATGGTGTGTGACTTCGACTCTCTGTACAACAACAATTTTTTTTTAAATCCAGATATACGCTCAGATTTCAAAGTAGCACTGGAATAACATGTAAAGACCACCAAAAGAAATCTCTGAAACTATAGTCTAATTATTCTATTGTCATGGAAGATGGGAGATGCAAATCTGATTGAAGATTTATAGTTAAAATGAATGGCAACTGTATCTATATAACAGCGGCGTGGATAATTTCCCGGAAAACGTCAGTAGCATGGCATGTTATCATGTACCTACGTGAACCTCCACCATGTAATACTACAGTATTTTTCCAGAAGGTCAAGAAGCATCAGCATTTGAAAGTATCAAAATCAGCCATCCCACATAGTCTGAATAGGTGGCCAGTTCCACGCAGCATGCATAGAGTTGAACTGAGAAGCGACAAATGAGAATACAAGGTGCGTGCAGGGCAAACTCACACATCAAACTGTTCTTTGACGACGTTTGCACTCGCTGAAAGCCCTCTCAGATTCAGAGGTCGCAACCAGGAGCTTTTAGATCACTTGCTCCTGCAAGAAAGGAAATAGATTCAAAATGCAGTTATTTAGTCAGTTCTTGACTATCAATCCATATTTAATACAAAAAAATGCCACACATAATGATAGGATTAAATTCTCTAGCCAAACGTTGAATAATGTTCAGCAACGCTTTTCCAAACTCTGTCAGCCTGTCTAAATACATTATAAATGCAAGGGATTGCCTTTCCCATCTTCCTTTCCCTCAGCCTGAAAAGTAAAAAATTTTGAGACAGCAATGTACTTGAGCACCATAATCATCATTTGGATGGCAATTGCAAGAAAAAAAAAATGTTACAAAGATCTTGCCTTTCCACAATGACTTCAAAAACCCTGCTCATGAAATCTAAGTAATCAATTGCAATAAAACTGCAAAACAGAGATAAGGTACATCACTCAGATCACAAGAAAGGACAACCTTCTAGCCCAAGGCAAATTTTGCTAAAACTAAGGAAATGAAACCAAAAAAAGTAAAAAATCAGACTTACGGTTTGGCAATCTTCTGATAATGTTCAAAATCGAGATCAAGGCCCTTCCAATGCCATCCAATACTTGCAAGGACAAAAACAAATATCGTTTTTTGGTAAAAGGTACTCCTGCAAAAAAAACAATCAACAATAAGTGGCTAGGTTCCTCAGCCTCAACTACCCCTGGAAAAATTGCTCTTACTTACGACAAATGTTGAAAGTAAATGTGAAAGTAGCAGGGACGAAAAATGGCCTGATCAGCGGCAATGGGCCAAATAGATCTTCTCCTGCAAAACAATACAAACATGGAGTTAGTAACAGCATCTTATGCCAAAAACAGAAAACTGGAGAACATGGGCAACATGCCCATACTTATATGTTCGCTACAATTTCAGCATGGGATCACTGTTTAGTGTAAAGCATAAATAAAGCTACAGAGAATGGCTTAACCAATTGGCAGCAAGAGCGTTGCTTTTTCTTTTCAAATCTTTCCTCCTTGCTCAGTGGTTCTTTTGAAACCAAGTTTAGCTGTGGCCATTCTTCTCTCTCCTTCATTGTGCTGCAAGGCGGCTCTTCAAAGCGTAGATTGTTAAGGATCAACAGAAATGGCTACAAAGAGATGCCACAACTTAAATTGGATAAAAAGGAGAATGACTCAAAATTTTTGTTTGGATAAAAAAAAAAATCCAGGTACTGGTAACAGGAACCTGCACACACTGACAGGCCACTTCAGATTATTATCCTGTAATTTTAGGGAGCTAGACAGTTCCCAAAATTTTTATCTTGCGAGAAGCTTCGGAAAAATGATAAGAGAATTCCTGTTCTCTAACAACCCATTTTCATCCAAACAAGGCCTCAAGCATTTCTACTCAATATTTATTTATTATAGAACCTATGAGAAAGAACTGTGCTGTCCTCCGGACAGCTGTGATATCTCCTGTTAGCACGAGAACAACCCATCTGCATCATGGCCTGGAGTGTAACCTGCCGCACATTAAAGAAATTCCAATCACACTTCTCATTCAGGCTTCATTCGCCATGAATTATGTGGACATGCATATGATAAAACCTAGAAAAGAAGTGGCAAGTAGGCTTGTGATGTAAAAGTACTTTCAGGCATTTGACACATAGTGACCTCGGTCGTTGTCTCATAGCTTTGTGCATCTCTTGGTTCTGGCTTTATGAGTACTAACTCAGTATAAAGCTATGGCCATAATTTTTTTATTGATAATTGTGGTTTTTGGCAGCGCCACACCCAACGATAAGCTGCACTGCTGATCTTGCCTCCACAAAAGAGAATCTTGTATGATCATCCAAACCACTAATGAATACACAAATCAAGAGATGATAAAGCAGAAGTGGACAATCTT